>BLSH010359464.1:251321-267868 GCA_018402905.1 Glandirana rugosa
TAACCCCCCAGTCAGACCACATCTGACCCCCCCACCCCCATCTATACCAGACTGACCCCCCCACCCCCATCTACACCAGACTGACCCCCCAATCTATACCACACTGACCCTCATCTATACCACACTAACCCCCCCTGAAAAGCGCTGCAAAATGGGTGTTTTTTTTTAAGGGCACATCATGTGACCTTAAAAAAAGAACTGCCCACTAGCACCTGAAAACCAGCACAATAGCGTCTCTAAAATGCTGCTAAAGCACGGCAAAAATGACCGGCGGTTTAGCACTGTTTTAGTGGCGCTCTAGTGGGAAAGGGTTCTTAATGTTTGCTTCCTGCACTGCCACTCACAAAAAGCTTACAAGAAGAGATCTTCAGCCTCTGGCATTTTTGGTTCTTTGCCCCCAACCCTTGTCTTATATTAATCTGGGAGTGGGCAGAGGAAACCACAGAGCAAAGTGGGGATGCCAGCATCAAAACTCTTGGAATGTATACAAACTTTTCACAAAGCTTTTTCAACCCATAAGAGTTTGCAAGCACAGGCAATGGGAAAGGTAAATATCAGCTATTTTGCAGAAAGGCCTGCTTTTCAGTTTTTAAAAATAACCATTCTTTAGCCTATCTTTAAGACAAGAACACAGAAAACAAATTGGTCAGACCATATACAAGATATTTTCTTGCCTTTTCGTACCAAAGATGGATTTTTATTGCTGTGATAGTTTTTCATCAGCCATCTTCTTTTGGAGCTTGTGTACCTACCAGTCAGAATTTGTAAGCTCTACTTTAGAGGGGATCCTTTAATGCCATGCTGACAATATCGACATGTCCAAAAGGAGATTACTAGAGAAACTTCATAGCATTGGTATCTACACATCTACACAAACATCCCTATAAACCTCCAGGCTCCACTGGATATATAAAATTGTAGTTTTTGGACTGGAATGGTTTGGGACTGTCTGGTAGACATACTTTAAGAATGCAGTGCTCAACTGTGTCTTTTTTAGAGACAAAAATGTTTGTGAAAATGCAGATTTAATAAAAAGACACCTCCACAGCTTTGCGTGTAATTTCTGGGATACTAAGATATACAGTTACAGACACTGGAATGTGGATGATCTCTGCCCCCCCTTCATGCTAAAATCATTCTCCTCGTGCATGATGATGGGTTATTAATTAGCATTGTCAATGTTCATTTTTTGAATGGGTAATTTGAGGCAAACGGGCACATATGCAGGTAAAATATGCTTTATAGCTATCAAGATTTGTACATTTATGTTCAAGACCACATTGGTGACCAACTTAAAGTGATACTAAAGGCTTGTCGTTTTTTTTAATTGTAAAATAACAAACATGTCATACTCACCTCCTCTGTGCAGCGCTTTTGCACAGAGTGGCCCCTAACTCTGTCTACTGGGGTTCTCCAGCGGTGCTCCCGGCTCCTCCTCTTCTCAAATGACCACCACAGTGAAGAACTTCCCTGGGGTCACTTGTGCGGACGTGCTCCCGTGTCCTGCTGTTGCGTGTATTCACACAAACAGCGGGGCTCTGCCCTGCCCCCCCCCCCCACCTGGCTCCCGGGTCACTCGACTTGATTGACTGCAGTGGGAGCCCATGGCTCCCCTGCTATCAATCCAATCAATGAAGACCGGAGCAGCTCTGGTGAGTTGCTAGGCTCTTCCCCGCCGGGGGATCGTTTTGGGCTCAGGTAAGTAAAAATGGGCTGCTTCAGGTGAAAAGGTTTTTCACCTTAATGCATAGAATGCATTAAGGTGAAAAACCTTGAGGGTTTACAACCACTTTAACTGGTTCTCTCCCTCATGCAAGCTCACATACAGTACTGTACAAACATTTTAGGCAGGTGTGAATACATACTGTAAAGCAAGAATGCTTTCAAAAACATATATTTCTTTATTTTTTCAGTTTACAAAATGCAAAGTGAGTGAACAGAAAAATCTAAATCAAATCAATATTTGGTGTGATTACCCTTTGGCTTCAAACCAGCATCAATTCTTGCACCTGCAAAACATCAAGGATTTTGTAGGATTAAAGTCAGGTGTGTGGTTATCCAGTTATACCAGGCAGGTGATAATGATTATCAATTTCATATGTAGGTTGAAACAGTCATAAACTGAAACAGAATCAGCTATGTAGGAGGCTTAAAACTGGCCAAGGAACAGCCAAGGTGAGATTGTGAAAGACCTTTTCATGTCACAGGTCATACACTATAGCAAAACTGAGAACAGCAACGCGACATAAGGTATTTATACTGTATAATCAAGGTCTCTTCCAGGCAAAGATTTCGAAGCAGACTGGGGTTTCAATATGTGCTGTTAAAGCTCTTTTGAAGAAACACAAAGAAATGGGCAACGTTAAGAACTGTGCAGTGGTTGGCCAAGGAAACTTTATCCAGTAAATGAAAGATACATCATGCTTCTTTCCCTTTGACATAAGAAGTTGTCCAGCAGTTCCACCAGCACAGAATTGAAAGGAACCATTGGGACCCAGGTAAACCCATCTATTGGTCAGAAGTGGTCTTCATGCAAGAATTGCGGCCAAAAAGCCATGTGCAGAAAAATGGCAGGAGGTGCTCTGGACTGAAGAGTCAAGTTTTTATATATCTGTCTGTAACAGGAGGCAGTTTGTTTGCCAAATGCCTAGTACGATACAGTAAGTGTCTGCAGGGAACCGTGAAGCATGGTGGAGGTTGACTGCAAGTTTGGGGCTGCATTTCTGCAAATTAGGTTGGAGATCAGTGGCACCCTCTATGCTGAGAAATACAGGCAGATACTTCTCCATCATGTCATACCCTCAGGGAGATGTATGATTGGCCCCCAGTTTGTTCTCCAGCAGGACAACAACCCCAAACATACAGCCAATCTCATTAATAACTGTCTTTAGTGTAAAGAACAAGGAGTCCTGATCTCAACTTAATCAAATCTGTCTGGGATTACATGAATATATAGAAGGATTTGAGGCAGCCTACATCCACAGAAGATCTGTGATTGGTTCTCCAAAATGTTTGGAACAACCTACCTGTTAAAGAATTTAACCCCAATAAAAAATGCTGCTCCTGTCTCTTTAATGTGCAATTAGCAGCATGGTGCTTTTGCTTTTCAAATTATCACTCTGTATCCCCTAAAATATTTGTTTGATAATGCCAGGCCATGACTTCCCCCTGTGTACTGATTCCCCCTGTTTATAGCCTATCCTGAGAGCCCGTGGTCTATGCAGGCTATGTCACTCCCAGCTCTCCTATCTCCTGTGTGCCTGTCTTCAACTCCCCCCTCCCTCTTCCTCTCGTAGCTTCTCCTCTCTGCTCTCATAATTAACTCTAAAAGCTTCTATTTCCTTTGTATTAGAAGAATAAGTTCCCTGTGTCAGTGTTCTATCAGAAATCTTCTTATCTATATAGATAACACAGCAGGGCTCTCTCTCTCCAGCTGACATCAGCAGCAGTGCTCAGCCCCACCTTCAGGAATTCTGAGCTGAGAGAGAAAAGCTGAAAAATGACAACTGATCCTAGTAAGAAGGTGTGATACCTATACAGAGAAGTGTATATATATATATATATATATATATATATATATATATATATATATATATGTTATAACACAGAGGCAGGGTAACTTCTTGTTATAATACAGAGCGCACGGGAACATTTTATACAAGTGGCTTAACAAACACAGTTCCTTCAAAAACTGTGTACAAGTGTACCTAGAAGAATCAATGCTGTTTAGAAGGCAAAGGGTGGTCACTCCAAATACTGATTTAAGTTGGATTTCTCGTCTGTTCATTTACTTTCCATTTTTGTTAATTGATTAAAATAAATTATTTGCACTTCTGTTTCTGAAAGCATTCTTAATTTACAACATTTTTCACACCTGACTAAAACTTTTGCACAGTTTCATTCCACCCCATTCATTCATCTTTCCACACAAGCTCAACTATAATCCTTATTTCAACTTTACGCTGGTATGTGCCATGCAGTGAAGACAAAATTCCAGTAGTTAGATTAGTAAGTCTGAGAATTTTTTTTTTCACTTTTAAAATCTGCATGGATGTTTACCCTATATAACTTTCTATCGATCCTTTGTTTAAAAAAAAGTCACATAAGAGTAATGCATTATTGATCGTTACAGCTGGATGTCATTCATACTTTGCTGTATTGTCCCTTCCACACTGTACTGGCTGTTCTGATTCATTATGATTAAATCATAATGCATTTTGAAGTGTGAAGGGCAATGTAGTCTTACAATAAAAGACTACAGGGTGTTTCTCTTCCCAACAGTAAATGATCTGAGCTTGCTCTAGGGTCATTTTACCAAGACCTATTATTCCACTGGCCTCTATGTAATGATCACTTTTCCCTAGAGCTCCTCATTCTTCTGTGTCTGGCACTTTGCATTGTTTGCTTCTGCTGTCTGCTATTCTCCTAGCATTTAAAAAAATACCTAATATTTTTTTCTTGATGTCATTAACAGGAAAAATCAATTAGGAATTGATTATTGTGTATTTTGCCCATGGCACCATTGGAGCACAAGTACAGTAACTTTCCATTTAAGCAAGTCCTCTAATGACTTCATATGTCCTGTCTCCATCTGCTGGAATCGGATGCTTTATTTATTCATAAAACCAATATAACTGATTCAAGGATTTAGACCAGCCTTTCTCAACCTTTTCAATACAGAGGCACTCTTAAAATAATTCTCTGGTCTTGGGGAACCCCTGCTAAAAATTAAAAATCTACAACTCATGATACATTAGTGTGATGGTGAGTGGGAAGAATGGTCCTTACACTTGTGGTAATTGAGAAGAATTGCCCGCTTACAGGTAGCTAAAAAGATCAATGGTATCATTGGAAATTTATCTGAGAGGTAGACATTGGCCATTGCTCAAGGAACCCCTAGCAACCTCTGGAGGAACCCTATGGTTCCACGGAACCCTGGTTGAGAAACCCTGATTTAGACTGTCATTTTACCCACATTTGTGGCTGATACTTCAGAAAGCATTGTTTAAAAAGTCTTGTCACTGACACAAACCTGATGAAACTGTCAAAAGATCTTAGAAAAATTGGGGATGTATGGGATATTCCTAAATATTTGAACAGACGTGGCAATACATTTAATGAAATGTAAAAGATCATTCCACCCCACCCTAAAAATAGTACTACACAAAATGTACTTTTAAATGTAGACCCTTGTATTTCAGTTACTCTTACTCTAAGGCAGGAGTGTCAAACTCCATTTCATTGCGGGCCGCATAAGCATTATGGTTGCCCTCAAAGGGCCCGTTGTATCTGTAAGACTATATAATTGTATCTACTCTCTGTCATAATAAATAATTGCCTTTGCATTCAATTGTTATTGGTTTTAGTAATAACTAGCTCTGAATGTAGAAGTCTAGGAAAAATAATTACAATCAGATATTCAAGTGTCCAACTATTGTGCAATTTATTGAAAAATTTGTTCTGGTAACCGTTATTTCTCTTACGTTCATTGACAGACGCAGCCTCTATTCATGACACATGGGTTTATGCACATCCTACTAGGAGTAGACTAGGCAAAAAGAAAAAAAGCAAGCTGACCCCTCCCATGGGGCCATCCTCACTCAGCATATAACCCCCCAGCTCTGCATAGTATATCAGTTTTTTTATGTTTAGTGCAAGGAGTTAGACCTGGCTCCCTTATGGGACCTACGGTTCCCCATTTTTTCTTTTTGCTTTTCTCAAGTTATCTGATGAAGACTGCTATCAAGTAGCCGGCTGGGGCATAGAGGATATCTCGAATCCTGAAATATCCCCAGCACGGCCGATGGATGCGGGCTACCCTTAGCTTTAGCGGGGTCCGCCACATCATACCCGTTCCGTGCAGGGGGGGCTAGTGGGTGAACCCCACTTATGTCCGAGTGACCGGGCTGCGCTCGCGTCCAGGGGCGTTTCTGGCCTGCAGCATCCCTCTCCACCTGAAGGGAGGAAGGTCTGCTACCGGGTGGTTACACGCTGCGCCCGTTCGAATGGTGAGTGACACCCCCCCGGGGTGCGGAGGGGGGGCGACTAGCGGTACCGTAATTCCGGTGGAGGGTCCTGGGGTCAAGGTTTTCTTTTTCCTATTCCCCCCCCCGGTACTGCCATGCGGCGTTTCGCCATCATTTCGCGGTGTATCGCCGCCATTTTGCCTGAGCCGCGTCTGGTGGCCATTTTGCCGTAGCTACGGCCATTTTAATTGCTTGTTTGGCCTCTTGTGACCTCTCGGCGGCCATTTTGCCGTAGTCGCAGCCGTTTTTAACATGTGCTTTGGCCTCTTGTGACCGCTCGGCGGGCATTTTTGGTATGTCCCACTGATATAAAACGTGTGTGTCGGCACCGTTTTCTCTTCCTGATCAGCGGTGCACACACAGCGGCAGCAGCTTGGCAGTGACGGACAGCACACCTACAGTGACTGTGGAGGGCATACAGAACAGCAAGTATAGCTGTCTTTTCCCTGGGGTGTCGGTGGCGGCGGTGCAGAGTCCTCCTGGGCATATCCTGGTCGCTCTGTGGGGCAGTTTGGTGGGGCAGAATTGTGGGGGTGTCATGGCCCATAGGCCTTCAAAGTGTTCTGGTGGTTCAATGGCGGCTGAACCTGCGGGTTCTTCTCCGGAGGGGTCCGCAGAAGCGCTAGCTGTGCTGGGACCTCTGGTTCCCCTGGATCAGCTAACATCCAGTTTGGGAGAGTTATCCGCCCGGGGGGTACCGAGCCGTGCCAAGGGGGTGACTAAAAAGCGTCCACCCCCTCCTCCTTCTTCTGGTGAGGTATCTGAACCGGAATGGAGCTCTGTGGTCACAGGAACCCCCGTGGAGCTTTCGGATGGTGAATTGGAGCCCTCAGACGGTGAGGAGCACCAGGGGGCCTCAGTGGCACGCGAAAGGGCGTTAGTGGCCTCTCTGATCACCGACATCCGTGAGTCGTTGCGACTGGACCAGACTGGGGAGTCGTAAGAGCCTACCTACGTTTGTGGGTCTTTTGAACCGACACGGACCCCTAAGGTGTTTCCTTATGTCCAATTTTTTGACCAGTTTGTGTACAAGGAATGGTAGCATCCGCAGAATTCCTTTTCACTGCCCAGACGTTTCTCTGTGCGCTATGCTTTTGAGGACAGCCTTTTGAAGAAGTGGGCAACCCCCGCAGTGTACCCTCCGGTGGCTCGCCTGAATAAGGCGACAACCATTCCGTTGGAAGGGTCACCATCCTTTAAGGATCCGTCCGATAGACGGACGGAGGCGGTGTCCAAGGCATTGTTCTTGGTGGCGGGGACATCCATGAGACCGGCTCTGGCGTTGGTCATGGTGGCGCAGTCGCTCACAGAATTGGACTGCAGGTGCTCCCCTGAGGCTTTGCAGTGGGCAGACCACCTGGTGCAGGGTCTCCGTTACCTGTGTGACGCAGCTTTGGACCTGCTCCCTATGCTGTCAAAGATGTCTGTTTTTGCAGTCATTATCAGACGGTTATTGTGGTTGCGGTGTTGGTCTGGTGACCACGCGTCCAAAAAGGGCCCCATGGACCTCCCTTTTCAGGGTGGTCGTCTTTTCGGGGCGCAACTGGAAAAAATAATTAAGGATTTCACCGGGGGGAAGAGTACTTTTCTTCCAGAACCCGAGCGGCGGGATTACCGCCGCAAGCTGGGGCCTTCATCCTCGGGCCAGAAGCCCGAAAAGACGGAGGACAAGTCCTCCGCATGATGGGTTGTCCCCGCCCAACTCTCGGGTGGGAGGGCGGGCTTCTGGGGTTTGCAGACCAGTGGGCCGCTCACATCTCCGATCAGTGGGTGCGTGAAGTGGTGTCCTCTGGGTACAGGATAGAGGTCAGTACTTTACCCTCAGACAGGTTTTTCCCATCAAACTTGAGGCTCCCCCCGGGGCATCGGGAAGCACTGCTGGAGGCTGTTCAGACACTGGATAAGGGGTAATTGTGCCGGTCCCTCCGTTGGAAAGGTGCCATAGCTTCTATTCGAACCTCTTTGTGGTGCCCAAAAAAGGTGGGGTCAGGCCAGTTCTGGATCTGAAAGTGCTCTATCACTTTGTGAGAGCATGGAAATTCAGGATGGAATCAGTCCGTTTGGTCGTGGCCGCCCTTCACCAAGGGGATTTCATGGCGTCTCTGGACATCAGGGACGCTTATCTTCATGTTCCCATTTGTCTCCGGAATCAGCGTTTCCTGCGCTTTGCGGTAGAGGATCTACATTACCAATTTGTGGCACTTCCCTTCGGTCTGGCCTTGGCTCCTCGGGTCTTCACCAAGCTGTTGGCTCCGGTGCTGGCTCTATTGAGGCAGAGAGGCATTGCTGTGGTAGCATACCTCGATGATCTGCTCCTGCGAGCGGAGTCAGCTTCGGCTCTGGAGTACAATGTTGCTATCACCATGGCCTCGATGAGAGACTTCGGCTGGCTGATCAACCTGCAGAAGTCGACATTGACCCCGTCCTGTCATCTGGATTATCTGGGTCTAATATTTGACAGGGAGCAGGCAAAGGAGTTCCTACCTCCAGCCAAGTTGCTGACGCTACAAGCAGTGGTGCGATTCCTGCCTTCACATCGGTGGTCCTCCTTACGGTTCTGTATGTGGGTGTTGGGGCTCATGGTCTCGGCCTTCGAGGCGATACCGTACGCCCAGAGTCACACTCGGCTCCTGCAGCGAGCGATCCTGTTACGGTGGGACAAGTCTCCATTGTCCCTGGACCAGCTGATCAAATTGGATCATCAAACCAGGGGGTCATTGACCTGGTGGCTCCGGGCCCCGGCATTGACTTTGGGAAAGTCATTCCTTCCCCTGAATTGGTCGATAGTCACGACGGACGCTAGCCTATTGGGCTGGGGAGGGGTCCTGGGGCAGTTGTCTGCTCAGGGCCGTCGGTCGATGCAGGAATCGTGCCTTCCAATAAATGTGCTGGAGCTGAGGGCAATCAGGCTCTGTCTCTCCCACTGGTCGGCAAGGCTGCGCGGCCTCCCGGTTCGGGTTCAGTCGGACAACGCCACGGCGGAACAAGGAGCTCGGCAGCAGCTGTGGAGGCGGCCCACATTCTGAGGAGGGCAGAACTTCACGTGCCGGCAATCTCCGCCATCTACATCCTGGGCGTAGAAAACTGGCAAGCGGACTCTCAGTTGCCAGACTCTGGATCATGGGAAATGGTCTCTGCATCCAGAAGTGTTCCTCCAGATTTGCAAACGGTGGGGCACGCCAGACGTGGACCTAATGGCGCCCAGGTTCAACCACAAGGTGCAGACCTTTGTGTGCAGGACAAGGGATCCGTTGGCGGGCGCCACGGACGCACTAGTCGCACCTTGGTCCCGGTACCGGCTTCTGTACGCCTTTCCTCCTCTCAAGCTTCTATCGCGGCTCCTGCGCAGGATAGAAGCGGAGGGAATCCCGACAAACCTGGTGGCTTCGGATTGGCCTCGGCGCCCTTGATACGCCGACGTGGTGTGGATGGTAACGTGACCCATCCTGCACCCTGCTTTACCCTCGCTGGCTTTGACGGCTTGGCTATTGAGTCCCAGTTGCTGAGGGATAGGGGCGTTTTTTGACTCCGTGTTCCCTACCATGCTTAAGGCGCGTAAGTGTACATCGCGCAAGATATATCATCGCACCTGGGAGGCTTATATTGCCTGGTGTGAGGCGGGGGGTTGGAAGCCCCGCTCTTTCTCTATATCGCGGGTGCTGGCTTTCTTGCAGCAAGGCCTGGATAACAATTTGGCTTTGAGTACATTCAAGGGTCAGATTTTGGCTCTGGCGATTCTTTTTCAACGTCCTTTAGCTACGCATTCTTTGATACATACATTTGTACAGGGTGTACGTCATGTAGCTCCTCAGGTACGGTCGCTGTTGGCACCGTGGGTTTTAAATTTAGTACTTTCTGTACTGCAGAAACTGCCATATGAGAAAATCAGGGATATTCCCTTACAATTGCTGTCACAAAAGGTGGCTTTTTTGGTGGCCATTACATCCGCTAGGCGGGTGTCTGAGTTGGCGGCTTTGTCGTGTAGGTCTCCCTACTTGGTCCTTCATAAGGATAAGGCAGTGCTGCGCCCTTCTCCTTCGTTCCTACCGAAGGTGGTTTCCTCTTTTCACATGAGGACATTGTTCTCCCTTCATTGTGTCCACACCCGTCTCATCCCAAGGAGATTGCTTTGCACTCTTTGGATGTAGTAAGGGCTCTGCGGGTGTATTTGTCGGCTACAGATTCTTTTCGGAAGTCTGATGCTTTGTTTGTACTGACGGAAGGATCGCGCAAGGGTTTGGCGGCCTCGTCGGCTACTATATCCCGTTGGATCAGACAGACGGTAACCCATGCGTATACTGTTCGGGGCCAAGAATCCCCTTTTCCGGTCACGGCTCATTCCACCAGGGCGATTAGCACTTCCTGGGCTTTCAGACACCAAGCCTCGGTGTCTCAAGTGTGCAAGGCGGCTACATGGGCCTCGGTGCACATTTTTGTTAAATTTTACAAGGTTGATGTGTCAGCATCTGCGGATGCTGCTTTTGGCCGCAAAGTTTTGCAGGTGGCGGTATAGGCGCGGCTGGCGCCTCCTGAGAGGATTCTGTTGGGTACAGTTGTTATTGTTTACCCACCCCTCTTGTTTGGCACAGCTTTGGGACGTCCCCACGTGTCCTGAATAGAGGCTGCGTCTGTCAATGAACGTAAGAGAAAATAGGATTTTATTAAGAACTTACCGTAAAATCCTTTTCTCTGAGTTCATTGACAGACGCAGCACCCACCCCTCTGTGTTGCGTTTGTACGGCTTGTTACAAACTGATATGCTATGCAGAGCTGGGGGGGTTATATCCTGAGTGAGGACGGGCCCCTGGGAGGGGTCAGCTTGCTTTTTTTCCTTTTGCCTAGTCTACTCCTAGTAGGATGTGCATAAACCCATGTGTCATGAATAGAGGCTGCGTCTGTCAAGTCAGAGAAAAGGATTTTACGGTAAGTTCTTAATAAATTCCTTTTTTTTTTTTGTATCATCAAATATTACAAATATTACTTTGTGCTGCTACTGGGAAGAAGCTGGGATTGGAGTTAGAAGCAGAAAGTGCAGGGTCTGGAGGAGGACCAGAGGGGGGCTGAAGTCAGCTGCCAGACTCTGTTGAATGCTGAGACCAGGGGAGGCGGGGCAAAGGGGTGCTGCAGCTGCACAGAGAGATGCAGGATCTGTAGGAGTTCTGCCGTCCTCTCTGCTGCCGAGTGCTGAGACAAGGGGGGGTGCCGCAGCTGCAGGTGAGCTGTGAGGGCCACACAAAAAGGCCTGGCAGACCAGATTTGGCCCTAGGGCCTTGTGTTTGATTTTTTTAAACAAGGCAAAAAAGGGTTCAGCTTTAGACCTTAGCAACAATTAAGTCCAACTCTTATTTTGGCCTTGTGCATATTTTAAAATCTGAAAATAAGTGTCTCTTTACGATCTACAACAACTTCCCTTTTTTGACACCCTTTAGGGCTCTTTCACACTAGCGGATCGTTCGGGTCCGCCTGTCAGTTTTTCAGGCGGACCCAAACAGACGCTCCATTGTCCTCTATGGAGTGACGGATGTCAGCGGTGACATGTCCAAACAGACGGATGGAAACCCTATTTTCCATCCGCCTATCGGATCGGATGAAAATGGACAGGCGGTCCATGTTCATCCGATCCTCCATAGCGGAGAATGGAGCTGTAACAGAACAGTCGCTGCAGAGACTGTCCTGTCATCCGCCGGCTCAGCGGGGATCAACGGATGGATGCCCGCTGAGCAGCGGAGCCCGTCAAAACGGGCTCCGCTCGTGTGAAAGGGGCCTTACTGTTATAGGTTATCCTTTTTTACATTTTGTTGTAATATTTTGCTTTTCTGAATCATTAGTTATTGTGCGCAGTTCCATGACATCATGTGGAAAGCTTGATGTGCTCTGTGAAGTAATATCTAAGAGTTCTGTAGAAATCTATGAATGTTGAAACAGGACAAAGTGTGATTCACAGCCATACCAGAGATTCTATTTCACTTGGCCTATTAGGGCTATTGTAATGCAGCATGAATTTTCTGTGTTTTAGACCCCTTTCACACTGGGGCCGCGTTCGCGTTTTGCGGCACCTTTGAATCGCTTTTACGACGCTTTGAAAGCGCTGCCCATTCATTCCAATGGGCAGGGGCGTTTTGGGAGCGCTGTATACAGGGCTCCCAGCCCGCCCCAAAGATGCTGCTTGCAGGAAGGACTTTTTTTCCTGTCCCGCAAGCGCACTGCCCCAGTGTGAAAAGACACACTGGAATGAATGGGAGGCGGTTTTCAGGCACTTAGCAGAGGCTATTTCCAGCACTAAAGAGCCTGAAAACCGCACCAGTTTGAAAGGGGTCTTATGGAGTTACTATTAATAGCGCTCCACACTTATGCCTCATACACACGTTCAGATTATCGGATGATAAAAATCGCTTTCGGAACAGTCGTACAATAGTCTGATCGTTAGCACAGAGCTTTCAACAGCCGATCACGACAGTCCGTCCAACAATATTTGAAGGGACAAACACGAAAACTTTCCTCGGACGATAGCCTATTGAACGACAATTGTATAATCAGTACAGTATGCATCCGATAAAAATCGATAGACAAACCCTACGCATGACCATGAACGTAGCTATGCAAACAGGATCATTTCAGATGCGTAACTATGCAAACAGGAAGGTTTTTTAGAGTCGTACGAAAAAAATCGTACTTTTAGTACAGTGCTTTAACTAATGTTGCATTTGATTTATGTACTATACAACTAAAAGCGAATGATTAGTTGTGCGATAATCTGAACGCATGTACGAGGCATTAGTTTGCTAAAACACGGTTTATCAAAATGTGTGCCTTGTTTGTTTTTTTAACCACTTCTGCCCTGGAAGGATTTACCCACTTCCTGACCAGGCCATTTTTTTGCGATATGGCACTGCGTCACTTTAACTGGCAATTACGCGGTCGGGGTACGATGTACCCAAACAAAATTGATGTCCTTTTTATTCCCACAAATAGAGCTATTTTGGTGGTATTTGATCACCTCTGCTGTTTTTACTTCTTGTGCTATAAACAAAAAAAGACCAACAATTTTGAAAAAAACTAAAAGTTATGGTGTCTACAGGACTACGGGATAGATTTATGAACTTTTATTTTTTTTGTTTACTGGTAATGGGGGCGATCTGCGATTTTTAGCGGGACTGCAACATTGTGGCGGACAAATCTGACCCCATATTACACTTTTTGGGGACCAGGGACATTATTACATTGATCAGTGCTATAAGAATGCACTGATCAATGTATAAATTACACTGGCAGGGAAGGGGTGAACACTAGGGTTGATCAAGGGGTTAACTGTGTTCCCTGGGTATGTTCTAACTGTAGGGGGGGGTGAGCTGCCAGGGACATGACAGAGATCGCTGTTTACGATCACTGGAAAGAGAAGATCTCTGACATATCCCCTGTCAGAAAGGGGATCCGCCTTGTTCTGCCTCTGTGTACAACAACTGCAGGAGGCTGGTGGACATTGAGTCTGCCGGACCCACGGGTATGCTTCTGTGGTACGCAGCGGGCGGACGCTCACGCCCGCAATCTCTCATGCACGGACCGACGTACGAGAGCAGGAGAGCTGACTTACTGCAGTATGTGTGGCGGCTAGTCGGCAAGTGGTTAATCATTTGTTGCATCTTAGTGCTTTTAATCTCTTAGAACCATTTGGCGGCCACTTCCTGCCTACATGCTCTACCGATGGCTGCATGGCATTCCTCAGAGCGGGTTTGTTAATGGTGGCAACAGTGTATCATGCCTGCTTAATGTGTGTTAAGAACCACTTCGCATGACAAGTCACACCCTATTGTCAACAATGGAAACAGTCAAATCGGTGCGACTCTGACTCCATCAGAGTCTCACTGATTTTGAAAGTTGTTCCTGCACTCTATGCAAGTTCAGGTACGACTTGCATAGACATCTGTGCATGAAGTCACAGATATTTTCCAAATGCCAAATGGACCCTCTGCACACTGCTACACCCTTCACAGCAAACTATGCAATGTAAAACATGGATATTTAGTTCACATATATTGAAATACATGTTAAGGCTGACCAACTCCGTCAAAGTAATCCCTCTTCTGGCCAGTCCTACACTGCCTTGCCACTACACCATGCCAGATATTTTCCAAGTAGTACTACAAGTGAAGTAGCACGATTTCAATGTCGCGATCGGTGTGACCGGATATGACAGAGTAACCCAGGAGCAAACGGGACAGGGCGTTCTCGTCCTATAACGAGTGCCTTAAAGTGGTTGTAAAGGCAAGAGTTTTTTTACCTTCCTGCATTATATGCAGTCAAGTAAAAAATCTTCTGCATGCATCTCCCCTCAGTCTCCCCTAAATACATATCTGATCCTGATCTCAATCCAGGGATGTGCACAAGAGCCGAGGCTCCCTCGCTTCTCATTAGCTCAATTACAGCAGCAGGAGCCAATGGCTTCTGCTGCTGTCAGTCAGAGCCAGTGACAAGGAAGTGGGGGGCGGGGCTTGGGAGTGACCACTCACGAGTACCTCCATAGCAAGCGGCTTGATATGGGGGCACTCGTCGGAGGGATAGAACCATAAGAAGAGGATTGTGGCTGTTCTGTGTAAAATGATCGCACACAGAAGGGAAGTATGACACATTTGTAATGACTTTAACTAGAATCTTAAAGTGATTGTAAAGTCTCGGTTAAAAAAAACAAACAAAAAAAAACATGTTCTACTTACCTCCTCTGTGCAGTCGGTTTTGCACAGAGAAGCCCGGATCCTCCTCCTCTCGGGTCCCTTCGGGTGCCCCCACAGCCAGCAGCTTGCTATGGGGGCACCCGAGCCAAGTCACAGCTCCGTGTCTCCATTCAGACACGGAACCCCATCCCCGACCCTCTCTCCCCTGATTGGCTTACTGACTTTGACAGCTGCGGGAGTCAATATCGCTGCTGCTGTGTCTCAGCCAATCAGGAGGAGAGTCCCTGGATGGCTTAGAAACTCGTGTACATCGCTGGAGAGAGAAGGGGCTCAGGTGAGTAATTAGTGGGTGCTGGGGGGCTGCTACACACAGAAGGTTTTTTTATCTTAATGCATAGAATGCATTAAGATAAAGAAAAAAACTTGTGCCTTTACAACTCCTTTAATTGCCATGTTTTATATTAATAAAGCTGCAGATTGTAAAATATTGAAAAAGATTTTAGTGATTGGGTGTACATATTTTAACATGAATGGTGTGGCATAGTTGTCTGTTATGTACAGGAAATTCTTTATCATAAAAAAATATTGTCACCCAAATGAAATATGTATCTCCCACAACTACGTGGGTTTTTTTATGCTGCTTTGACTAAACCACATATAATAGTTTTGTTATGAGTAAAATAGGTTGGCAGCTATTTTACTTCATTGCATTTGCAAACATTTGTTCAGTGTAGGGTATAATTTTCCCACGTTAGACTTTTGGCCATTTTTATAATGTTGGTAAATTAGTAAAAAAAAAAAAGTACCAAAAGCTATAGTCAACACTGACAAATTGTTTTACTCATGAATATGTTGGAAATAGGAAATTGCATAAAACTGCTGATAAATCTGTACCCTTTTCACTATCTTGGACTTTTTAGTGTATTTTATGGTGTCGCCAACAATGAAAGCTTGCTTAAAATGATAGCTGTTATCAGCAAAGATCCTAATTCTGTGAAAGAGAAGAAATCCCATACGAATAACCCCATTCCTACAGTAAAGCTTGGAGGTGGTAATATCCTGTTATGGTGTGTTTCTCTGCAGCAGGGATTGGAGCACAAAATACCGTCAAATTCTTGAGGAAAATCTGCTGCCTTCTGCCAGAAAGTTGTCAATGGGATGAAAGTTTATCTTCCAACATGACAATGACCCAAAGCACACAGCAGAAATGGGCACACAGTGGTTTAAGGAGAAAAAGGTGAATGTACTTGCATGGCCTACTCAAAGCCAAGACTTTAACCCCCATTGAAAATCTGTGGAATGACAATGACTGCAGTCCACAAACGGTCACATTAAATTTAACCGAACTTGAGCATTTCTGCAAAGAAGAGTGGGCAAATATTGCAAAGTCTAGATATGTAAAGTTAGTAGAGACATCCCAACAGACTAAAGGCTGGAATTAAAGCAAAATGTGGTTCAACAAAATACTGACATAAGGGGGTGATCCTTTTTCCAACTCAGTGATTCTGTTTTTGATTTATTTTTCCTGACATGGTTATATCTTTCACTTGGATGTTATAAGTTGCACTGGGTTAATACAGCTGGATAAAAGGGCGGTGATTATTTTCTATACCCACTGTATACATCGGATGTTAGCAGGCCAGATCAACACCTGTATTTATGAAGTCAACAACTCACTTGGTAACAAAGCAACAATGTAGGTGGCAGCCTGGATGACTTTTGAGCTTTTTTCACAGCTTAACCACTTCTCTTTAAGCGGATGTCATATGACATTGCTACCTTTGAGAAGTGATATCTGAATGGTGCCTGCAGCTGAAGCTCCAGCACTAGAGCTGTAAAAATGTAGATGCCG
>BLSH010359464.1:276159-290429 GCA_018402905.1 Glandirana rugosa
GTCCACTGTTTGTTCGACCTCGTCACCGTAGTGTAAGTAGGTCCGACAGGTCCGTCCCCAGACACTCCCGGAGAGACGTTCGTTGTCGTCTCGGTTCGTATCGTCCCTCACTAGTAGGTCACGTTCATCTTTCGTAAGGTCATCAGAGATACTTAAGACTCAGAAAAGTTAGCCCACTCAGAGTCTTATCAGATTAGTTATTCAACTAAATAAGAAATCTCTTTAAATTACTAAGAAACAGAAGGTGTCATTCCGGACGTTACAGACCAGGACACTTACAAACCAGAGGAACAGCTGTATTAACATTGGAAGGAAAAGTGTTAGACCAAACATTCACAGGACCAGACATTGCAGGCCTTACTGTGGAAGACAAAGAATCATTAAATTTCTCTAAAGAATAAATCAACTTATTGATTAGACTATTCTGAGACTCACCCGATTGAAAAGACTCAGAATTCATAGAGACTACTGGAATGCTTTCTACTTGCACTGGATGATCACTCCCTGCTATGCTTGGCTCTGCTGTTGCTTGCAGAGAGGCCCTCACAGACCCCTGCCTGGACAGCCTGGATGAATGTGATGCCACTGCTCCAGCTTGTTTGTCACCTGAAGCAGCCTGTGATAAGATACTAGGCGGTGGGAGGGGGGGCTGAGACCGCCCCCTACCTCCTCTGACTCGGACAGGAGATGGGGAAAGAACTCGCCGACTTCTTTTTCGCCTCTGTGCTGCCCGCTGCGGAGCGGGTGCGGCCACTTCTAAAGCCTCAGGTGAGCGGGTTCTGACCTCCTGACGAGATGCCGCCGAAGAAACCGGCCGCTCGCATGGCCGACTCCGCTGAAGCCGGCGAGATGGTGAACGCTGGGCGGGTATGTGACTTGCCAGCTGGGGCTGGTCATGCTCAGGCTCCGCGTACAACTCACGAGCTTCGGCTGCCTCTGTGTCCAAAGCCGGCTCTTCTTCTGTCATCCCGAGGCACCGTCGTAGCCACTCGTCCCCACCGTCCGCCGCTGCCTTCTCTAAAACTTGCCTCACGAGCGACTTCATGTCCCGAAACGGCCCGCGAGCTCAGAATCACTAATTAGTAATATAACACCTGAGCTCGCAAAGGCTATCCCGGGACAACTGAGGAGAAACTGGAAGCGCAGGAGCCTTATATAGCCTCCTGCGCGCGCTGAAACTTGTTCCCGCCTAAAGCCCCCTGACAGAAAAAACCCATTTCTTAAAGGGGCATGAACCAGAAAGATTTTTTTTTTTTTTTTTTTTAAATATCAAAAATTTTTTTTTTTTTTTTTTAATTTTGTAGTGACCACAAACCCATGCTGTGGGCCTCTTAATATGCCCACTTAACAGGTGCCTTTAGTACAAATACAATGTTACAAAAGTCTTCTCTGAGTTAGCTACTTTACATTTTTTGCTGGGGGAAGAAAAAAATCTAAATGAATTTAGGTATAATGCTTGTCACACCTCCTCATGATGCCTTGTATGATTGCAGAATCTTTCACACACTACTTATCAAGATGTATCTGCAGTTGCTGTTTCCTGCTTGTAATATCCTTGAAAAAAAGGAAATATATAATATGAATGTCTTAAAGTATACATGGGGTGCTAGTGGTTACCTACAGGAAATGTAAGTTCATTAGCAAGCATTAGCTACAACTGTCAGTAAAAGAAGGTGAGATCAGGATATGTTGCCTTTCTGCATCGCCCACATTCATAATGCCACTGCTGTTAACATTGACACAATTTGTTGAAATCCGCTAGGCTAATGTCTGGTACACACAATGAGATTATCGGGCGAATGGTCGTCCGCTTTTTTTTTTTTGCATGCTATCTCAGATCGAATCGGAAGAGTTTACTTTTAGCCACAAAAATTCTCGCACAACAGAATAAAAAATCGGAATCGAATGTGATATGTTATGGTTTATTTGTATTGCATTTTCGAACGACAACTGTACTGGTTAAACGAAAATCGTACGATCGGGCATCGTGCAAGAAAATTTTCTCTGCATGTCTGATTATGTCCGGATGGAAATATCGGATGAATTGTCATGATCGGCTCTCGAAAGCTCTGTACTAATGATCCAATTATCATACGATTGTTTCGAAAGCGGTATTTTTCGTATGATTTTCAGATCGCGTGTACGGACGGGGCTTTGCAGAGACAACTTTTGCATTTGCAACTATGAAAAATGTTTTTTTGGTTGACAATTCATTTTCAACTTTTATTTGTTTAATACAAGGCAATATTAAGAATGCCAACGCAGCATACCAAAATCGCGCCATGCACTATTTGCTCTCCAAATGCTTTGTTGTACTCTTTTTCATAGGGTCCTTGTACAAGTCCATTTGATAGCACCTATACACATGTAACTTTTAGCTGTGCCTAAAGTGGACCTGAACTCAAAAAGTAAAGTTTTTTGCTATTTAATTGTTGATATCTAGAAATGTAAATGAAGCCTAATACCCTAAAAAAAATATTTTTGCCATGAATATCTTCTGGAAAAATAGCTATGCATTTATGATAGTGCCTAGGCCCTTTTGTTCTATGGCCTAATTACTACAGTATATAGCTGTAGTTGTAAGATCATCTAAGGCACTGTTGCCGCGACTGCTGGTCTCACAAGATTTGGAGTGATATTTGGTGTTACCACTGTTTTTTTTTTTTTTTCCTAAACTCCTTCCTGGATAGGAAGCTATACTTGAGGGCCAGCTGTGCGACCACCTGCAACACAAGGGTGGTACCAATCGCATTTCGAGCTGTTTTGGAACTTGCCAAGACTGGCATTGTGCGTACACAGTGTGCTGCTGAGGGTCCTCAGTTCTGGTGAAGTTGGAAGCTGTCTGGAAGATTGCAGACCCGATGTACCATCTGTTGGGAGGATTAAGAGCTAATAAGCGATTTTTGCCTAAATTATCTATTTGGTGAATGGCATATCCTATGGGAGAGGAAATCACTGTGGTGCACTAAGAAGTGATAGTTGGAAGGTTTGCTTGCAAGTGGAATGTGTATTTGCTCACCGTGTGAATCATGTTTAAAGACACATTGGGGTTGATTTACTAAAACTGGAGAGTGCTAAATCTGGAGCAGCTGTGCTTGGCAGCCAATCCGCGTCATGCTTCAGCTTGTTCAATTAACCGGTTCCCGACCTGCTCGCGTACATTTACTGCTGCAATGTAGCAGCGTAGTGCGAATCGCCATTTATAAGGCTCCCTGAATATAGCCACAGGTCGGGCGGACTCGATGTCCGCCGGCGACCCGCGGTCGCCTGATACAGCAGAAAAGCAGGGAACCGCCAATGTAAACATGGCAGTTCCCTGCTCTGTCTGGCGGCATGACGGTGGTCTACTGATCCCCGTCATCAGGATCAGTTAGATCTGTCATGCCCCTGTCAGCCCAGACCCCACACAGTTAGAACACGCCTAGGGAACACCGTTAACCCATTGATTTCCCCCTGCAGTTAACCCCTTCCCTACCAGTGACATTTATACCCTAATTGGTGGATATTTAAACATCTGATTGCTGTATAAATGTGAATGGTCCCAAAAAAGTGTCAAAAATGTCTGTACTGTCCGCTGCAATATCGCAGTCCAGATAAAAATCGCAGTTCGCTGCCATTACTAGTAAAAAAATAAATGGTAAACGCCATAAATTCTCATGGTTTGTAAACACAGCAACTTTTGCGCAAACCAATCAATATACGCCTATTGTGATTTTTTTTTTTTTTTTACCACAAATATGTAGAAGCACATATATCAGCCTAAACTGATGAATATATTGGTTTTTTTTGGACATGTATTATAGCAAAAAGTAAATGATATTGATTTTTTTTTTCTTCAAAATTTTCGCTCTTTAAAAACTGCAGAGGTGATCAAATACCACCAAAAGAAAGCTCTATTTGTGGGAAAAAAGGACGTCAATTTTGTTTGGGTACAACATTGCATGACCGCGCAATTGTCAGTTAAAGCAACGCAGTGCCGAATCGCAAAAACTGCTCTGGTCAGGAAGGGGGTAAATCCTTCCAGCGCTGAAGTGGTTACAAGGGTTGTAACCCCTCAAGGTTTTTCACCTGAATGCATTCAATTGAAAAACCTTCTGCAGTGCAGCAGCCCCCCAGGGCCCCCCTTTTACTTACCTGAACCCGATTGTTCCAGTGACTGGGACGAGCACAGCAGCTCCAGCTGCTGTCTCGGGTTCTCATTGGATAGAATAAAATATCAATCAAATCCAGTGACATGGGAGTCGGGGGGCGGAGCAGAGTCCTGCTGACTGTGTCTATGGACGCAGCAGCAGTACTCGGGAGCATGCCCGCATTGGTGCCCCCATGGAAAGCGGCTCTCCGTGGGGGCACGCATGAAGAGGAGGAGCCAGGAGCTCTGCTGGGGGACCCTAGAAGAGGAGGATTGGGGCCACTCTGTGCAAAACCCTTGCACAGAGGAGGTAAGTTTGACATGTTTAAGAAAAAAAATTAACCTTTACAACCCCTTTAAAGTGGTTGTAAAGTCAGAGGGTTTTTATCTTAATGCATTAAGATAAAAAGCCTCCTGTGTGTAGCAGCCCCCCCTGGCCCCCTTAATACTCCCATCTCTCTTCAGCGATGTCCACAAGTTGCTCAGCTGTCTGGAACTTTCCTCCTGATTGGCTGAGACACAGCAGTGGCACCATTGGCTCCCACTGCTGTCAGTCAAAGTCAGCCAATGACGAGAGTCAGGGGGAAGGCCGAACCGGAGCTCCATGTCTGAATGGACACAGGGAACTGTGACTTAGCTTGGGTGCCCTCCTAGCAAGCTGCTTGCTGTGGAGGCACTCAACAGGAGGGAGGGGCCAGGAAAGTTGAAGAGTGACCCGAGAAGAGGAGAATCTGGGCTGCTCCATGCAAATCCACTGCAACAGAGCAGGTAAATGTAACATGTTTGTTATTTTAAGAGAATAAAAATTTGAGACTTTACAATCACTTTAACAGGTTCCGGACCGCCTCGTGTACATTTACTGCTGAAGAGTGGCGTTGTAGCGCGAATTGCCATAGTGGGCAGGAGCGCGCCGGCGACGCTCGCGCTCTTGTGCCTGCCGCACTCTCCAGCAGTATGGCTGCGGGTTGGGCATACAGTCCGCCAACAAGCCACAATCACTTGACACAGAAGAAAAGCGGGGAACCGCTGATGTAAACACGGCAGTTCCCCGCTCTGTCAGACGGCATGTAAGAGATCTACTGATCTCTGTCACTGGGATCAGTTAGATCTCTTATGCCCCTGGCAGCCCAGCCCCCTCAGTTGGGAGCACGCCTAGGGAACACAGTTAACCTCTAGATCATTGCCTGCAGGTTAACCCCTTCAATGCCAATGACATTTATACAGTAATCAGTGGATATTTAAATTTCTGATCACTGTATAAATGTCATTGTTCCCAAAAAAATGTAAAAAATGTCCGATATGTCCACTGCAATATGGCAGTCCCGGTAAAAATCACAGATCGCCGCCATTGATAGTAAAAAAAAATAAAAAAAAATAGTAAAAACGCCATAAATGAATTCTCATGGTTTGTAAAAGCGGCCACTTTTGTGCAAACCAATCAATAAACACTGATAGCAATTTTTTAATTTTTTACCACAAATATGAGGAAGAATATATGTTGGCCAAATCTCATGAATTAATTTGTTTTTTTATATTTTTTTTTTTTTGGAGATCTATTTTTGCAAAAAGTTAAAAAATATTGTTTTTTTCAAAATTGTCGCTCTTTTTTTGTTTATAGCGGTGATCAGAAGTGACGCAGAGGTGATCAAATACCACTAAAAGAAAGCTCTATTTGTGGGAAAAAAATGGATGTCAATTTATATGTAAACAAAAAACATTCAGCGCCTCCCCATATTTATCAATTTGAAAACAAATTAGTGTCCATAAAAGTTCATATCATATAATGCAAATAAGGTGCCTTCCGAAAGTGACGGTATTGCTCATAAAACTGCTTGGTGCATAAGGGTGCAACAAAGGTGCCAGGTGCTCAAACCCCTCTCGTGTCCCCACTCACCCCAAGGCGTGGACCTGCTGCTTTTCAGTCAACAGGTCAAACAAGCGAAGGGTTGTTGTAGATGGTTTTACAGCTGGGCACTGGAGAGGTAGGCAGCGTAACAATTCCACAGGAATCAAGCCTTTAGGTGCTCAAAAAATAAAAAGATACTCAGTGTAGAGTAGACTGTCTAAAAAATACACATTTATTGTGCAGACAAATTCCTACTTACAAAAGGACATAAAATCAAGCGCATTCAGTCTGGATGACACAGCGTGGTGACTAATGTAACCCGCATCCGTTCGTCTCCTCCTGGCGGCGGATGTGACATGGATGGTTGCGGCAGGCCGGAAGTGACGTCAACGTGTTTCGCTCCCAGTGTCATCACGGACCTTGATCTCCGGCCGTCGCGACCATTAAATCCCCGGCGGCTCCGCCCACACAGCTCCCCGGGCTGGCGTCAGATCCTGTGCCGAGGAAAGAACAATATACACAATCCGCCCACCACAACCATCTCACATCAACATGATTCGCCACCTAGTGGAGAAAAAACAGGGCGGCCGCAACTGTCACCAGCCAATACATATAACATACATCAGGAATGTATAATGGACAATCCATTGAAATACATAACAGAATACAAAAAATGTACTCTCATCACACATTGCTGGAGCCATTCTAAAAAAGGGGGACCACCATGAAGATGAGAATACTCATAGAAACCAGATATAAAATACTTTAATTGATAATATATATATAAAAAATTTTTACAAAAAATTATATAAAATAATTTTTTGAAAATTACACTGCTAGTGCCATCTGACATTCTCATCGTCCCCTACAACGCCGGATGCACCAACATGTGTAATATGTAAAAACTGATCCATCGTCAAATTATATAAAAAGTGACCATACATAATTAAACAATGTGAAAAACCTTTGAACAACCCCTGAAATCATTACAGAAGATATCACCAAAAGCATCCCACGGCCCCCCACAAATAGTGGATTTGTAAGAGACCATGTTCCTGTACTTATTGGCATCTCTGTACACAAATTTTATTATTTTATTTTATGAGAATCGGGAAGACAGCATAAATAATAAAAAAATATAAAATAAAAAAAATAAAAATAAAAAAAACGGGAGTGGACTAACCTCACCAGTTGGCCAAAAAACAGTTAATATCTAAATCAATGTTTAACCCCCGAGGCACTAAAGTCCCCATTCTGTAAATCCACTGGGTCTCATTACATGACATCGCCCTGGTGAAGTTAGTCCCTCTCCAATGATTCTCGATCCTATCGATCCCACAAAAGGTAAGATATCTAGGGTTTCTATCGTGGAAACGTCTAAAATGTTTAGAGAGGCTGTGATGTTTAAACCCTTTCTTAATGTTGTAGACATGCTCTCTCAAACGATCTCTCAATCTATGTGTGGTACGACCAATGTACTGGAGTCCGCACGGACAGGACAACAAATAAGTAACATGAGTCGTATCACACGTGATAAATTTCCTAATTTGATAAGTCCTTCCAGTTGCTTCAGACGCAAAATGCAAGGTCTTCCGCTGCCTGAACATGGAAACCTTGCATGCTATGCATCTCCCGCAGCTGAAAAACCCCACCTGATCCAAAAAGGTACATGTTTTTGTAGGAGGATCAATAGCATTGTGTGCTATCTTTAAACGTAATGTGGGAGGTTTTTTATATATGAACTGTGGTTTCTGAGGTAAGATATTAGACAATTTCTGATCTCTCAGTAAGAGTGGCCAGTGCGTACGAAAAATTTTTTTGAATTGCTTATGCTCTTTAAAGAAACCAGTCATAAAAGCTATGCCTGGATCAAAAACTTTGGATGGTTTGTCTCTAAATAACGTATCCCTATCTGTGTCTCTAATAGTGCGTTTAATGGTTTCTAGTGATTCTCTATTGTAGCCTTTTTCCACAAATCTCTCTAGCAGGACTTGTGCCTGGGAATCATAATCATTGAGGGAATTACAATTACGTCTAATTCTCAGCATTTGTCCCCTAGGTATATTGCCCAGCCATCTAGGATGGTGGCAACTACCTAGGGGAATATAACCATTGCAATCAACTTCCTTGAAAAACGTACGTGTACAAAGTTGATTTCCTTGTCTATATATGGTTAGATCTAGAAAGTGGATAGATTCCTACCCTATTTGTTCTGAGAAAGAAATACCAAGGTCATTATGCCCCATCTTATTGATGAACTCATCCAGGGACTCATGTGTTCCTTCCCAGATGATGAGAATATCATCGATATATCTCCTAAATAACCTGAGCTGAGAGGGGGGATTCTCGAAAATCGCTTTTTCCTCCCACCAGCTCATGAAAATATTAGCAACTGAAGGGGCATATTTAGCCCCCATTGCAACTCCTTTGTTTTGTTTATAATATTTCTTATTAAACCAAAAGAAATTGTGACTCATGGTAAACTCCAATAATTCAAGCAGGAATGCCCTTTGTTCTTCCTTAAGGTCAGTATCATTAAGGGCCCACCTGATCGCCTCCATGGCGTAATCTTGTCTAATATTAGTGTAGAGGGAATTCACATCTACACTTGCCAGTAGGCAGTCATCCCCAACCCGAATATCTTTGAGTATACCTATGAGATCCCTACTATCCCTAAGATATGCTGGGAATTGCTTGACTAATGGCTGCAAGAACACATCAATGTATTCTCCCACTCTGGTGAACAGTGACCCTATTCCACTTATTATTGGCCTGCCAGGGGGTTTTTTAGGATCCTTGTGTATTTTAGGAAGTTGGTAAATGACAGGTAATCTTGGGGCATCAGGTATCAAATATCTCGCTTCCCTTTTGTTGACAATACCTTTCCCTCTGGCTTTTTTGATTATCTTTTTAAGTAGGGCTTTATATTTATTAGTTGGATCACTTCTAAGTTCCTCATAGGTTTCCCTATCATTCACAAGCCTGCTCAATTCCTGTAGATAGTCTGATTTATTGATTTATTGAGAATTACCAGGCCGCCGCCCTTGTCAGCTGCTCTAATCACTATATCTTTTTTCTTTTCAAGTTCCTTTAGTCCTTTCTCAATATCTTTCTTATTTTTAACACGTTGGACTTCAAGGGATCCCAAATCTTGTTCTACTGCTTGTTTAAAGCTATCCACAAAGTGGTTATCAACCACTTTGGGGTTAAAAATAGAGCTATTTCTGAGGCTTGTATGTTTGTATTCACTATTTTCAGGATTCCTGTCTTTATGATTCTTAGAGAAAAATTTTTTGATATTAATTTTGCGCATACATTTTTGCAAATCTATAAACAACTCGAATTTATCTAGATGTTTATCAGGCGCATATTTGAGTCCTAGGGAGAGAAGTCTATATTCATCCTCTGAAAATTCCACATTACTTAAGTTGAAAATCCCATCTAAGCAGTTCTTTTAGTCAATTTAGTTTGGTTACAACGTCGCATGACCGCGCAATTGTCAGTTAAAGTGGCGCAGTGGTTAAGCTTTGACAAAAAAACCTGGAAGCTTATTGGCTACCATGCACAACTGCACCAGATTTTGCACTCTCCAGTTTTAGTAAATCAACCCCATTGTGTGAACTTTTGATTCACCTAGTCAAACCTAAACTTTCATGTGTGTAGCTCTTACCCCCGAAGGAGCCGCTGAGAATGTACCCAGGTCTTCCACAATAGTACAGAGGTGGCCAGTCATGCAAGCTGGGTCCCATGCATACCAACAATTTAGGCTCAGTCTAGGGAATGCGGTTTTAGTATTTATTGCTAAAAAAACTTTTAAGAGGAGTGGGGTGTAGGATCTCAGGACAGCAAAGAAAGGAGCCCCAGCAGGACTTTAAAGGCAGTTAGCAACCAGGTAAGGAGAGTACAGTAGAGTAAAATCCAGAAATTTTATTAAAACGTGGTAAAATAGTGATTGCAAATACAAATTTAAAAACAATAGCCATACATATATAAGCGTTTAATACCCTATAGCTCATATTCTAGAACCCTAGGTAGGTCTCATGGGGTTGAGGGCCAAACCAGCAGAGGAGTTC
Source organism: Glandirana rugosa (assembly GCA_018402905.1). Lineage (NCBI taxonomy): Eukaryota > Metazoa > Chordata > Amphibia > Anura > Ranidae > Glandirana > Glandirana rugosa. The sequence continues at coordinate 286,208 of BLSH010359464.1, forward strand.
ACAAGAAGATTCCCAACATGTTTTGGAAATTTAAACAAAAAATTCCTTCTTAAGGGGAAGATCAAACCAAGGTACAATGGTAATGTATAGCTATGTCAGATACAGTGTAGTAAGGGTTGTCTCCTGGATGTGCCCCACCGCATTACGCCCAGAGGTGGATAATGGGTGACAGGATAAGAATATCCCACACAGAAAAGTGGGCGAATACGAGCCAGATGGTAGGTGATCAGCAATACTGTCAGTGGATGCTCACAAGGATCGCATAAAAGGAACCAATCATGTATTAGTATTCATGCTGAATAATGTGGTGTAGTGAGTCAGAGACGCAGCACCACCAGGGCCTAAAAATATCTATTGTCTGTATTGCACTGCCGATGTTATAAAATCAAAGTGTGTGCTGTTACTATAGATCTCCTTTGAGAGCGTGCATTTTTCATAACCACACCTTAAAACAAGCTATTCTCAAGGGCCAGTTCCTAAAGTGGACCTAAACCGCAAACCTAAGGGTTTGCAATGTTTCGAGGGAACATTTAGAGATGTTAATAGCACCCTGAAAATGCATCTGTATGTCTTGAATCCTCCTGTAAAATTATATAAGTGCACTCTCGGAGTATGTAAGGATGCTTAGGTACGCCTTTGCCTACAGCCTCATAGAACTGTATATTTGCAGTGTGAGATCTGGGGCACTGTCTGTCTGACTGCTAGTCTTAAAAGATTTGGAATAAGGTTGGGTGGTGATCTCTTTGCTGGAGGCCCTTAATTTAAAGGAGAAGTAGGGCCAAAGCTTTTATGGCCCTACTTCTGTGGGTCACAGGCGTGCAGTTGGTTTTGCACCCCTATGACCCGTATTTAGCTGGCAGCAGGCTGACTTCACTCAGCCAGTCCAGGTTCTGGAGAGATTTCAACATTAATTTTGGGATTCATCCAGGTGCCTGGATGGGCAGATGGCTCAGCCTCTCAGCATGCCACTGTGATCCCGAGCCAGCCACTTTCGACCCCCTTCACAGCATGGTGCTCCAGTGAATTCCGGTGGGGTAGAGCAGAAAGCCGGTGACTGAGAGTCACCGCTGTCTGCTCACTGAAGGCTAAGAACTGAGCGATCAGCGGTCTTTGATCGTTCGGTTCTCTGTCAGAGGTGGCGGTGGTGGACACATGCTGCATCCTTAGGTGGGTATGTAGGTTTGTTTAATTCCCATACTTCTCTTTTTAAGTATTTTGGAACAAAAGGTTTATAAACTTATGCTACCTACTAATTTGGAGCTCTAGCTCTGACTTGGAAGGAGCGGTTTTTGGCCACTTGGAAGAAATCACCATTTTTTTGTAGCATGCTGGCAGAGGGCATTTTTTGCTGCTCTAGATGGCTGTGGCTGCTTTCTAAAAAACAATTAAGACCTTAAACACCTTTTTGCTGCATTTGGAATTGATTTAGCTGATTTAACCTGAAAGTTTAATTGGGCTTTAAGCCTAGGTTCACACTGAATGTGGGTTAGAGTTCAGCTGAACTTGCACGATTTCAAACCAGCAATGCAGTCTGACTTCGGGTGAGATTTGACAGCTATCCGTGTGAGTTCCTTCACAAATGTCTATTCAAATCACCCCCAAAGTCGCCAAAAGTAGTGCAGGAACTACGTTAGGGAAAGTCTGCGTTGCACCGATTCGGATGGTGCCATTGCCAGCAATAGCCGCCGATTTGACATGTCAAATTGCATGCCAAATCGGCCAAATGTGAACATGGGCTAAAGAAGAATTCTGCTCAGCACAAATGTACAAGGAGCCCCTTCTATTACTCACACATTTACATCCTTACTGTGTAACCAATTTGCATTTATGGTACCCTGAAACCATCTGCGGTGCAGTCGAGCAGAAATGTTAAAAACAGATATTTTATTTTTTTCTTAGCAAAAAATAAAACCGGTTTCAATGACACTATAATTACTTTCTATATTCTCCTCCCTGTTAGGTCTGAAATCAAATAGCTTGATGCAGTAGAGCAGTGGTTCTCAACTCCGGTCCTCAGGACCCACTAACAGGCCAGATTTTAAGTATTACCATGGGGAGATGCAGACTAGAATACTGCAATCACTGAGGAGCAAATTATATCACCTGTGATGTATTTCAGTTATCTTGCAAACCTGGCCTGTTAGTGGGTCCCGAGGACCGGAGTTGAGAACCACTGCAGTAGAGGGATGGACATATCCACTATATTTTTGAGGGTGTCTCTTATTGTACTACAAAACAGCTGTTCTTTCCCTGCAGGAAAAGCAGTTGCTAAAGAGTTACTCTTGAAACGTACCTCCAGATATAAAATTACCGTTCAGTTATTCAAATAATAAAGTAGAACTTAAAGGCAAAACTTTTTTTTCTTTCATTTTGGATAGAGTACAGGGTGGGATTTTTTTTAATCATCTGTATCCCATTGGGGAGATTTCCCTTCACTTTCTGCCTCATTGTCGAAATAGGGAGTGAGAGGAAATCCCTCCAAAGTGAGGGAATCCCTGGTTATCACCAGGATTAAGGATGGGCTCGGGCGTGTTCGCAAGTGCATGTGCCTGAGCCCGCTGGGAAGTGAACCCTGCGCTGCGCTAATCACAGGCAGTGAGACATTTCCCCAATGCGGGGCTGCAGCGATCGGGAAATGTCTCATTACCTCTGAGTAGCGCACTGCAGGGTTCACTTCCCGGCGGGCTCGGGCACATGCACTTGCGAACACGCCCGAGCCCATCCTTAACCAGGATCATCATAACTAATGTCCCTTTTGGATCATTTCCCCTCCATTCCTGTTCTGTTTGGGAACCTAAAATGTGGTATTTTCCTCCACTTTCACTCAGTAAAAACGTTAAACAAGACAGTTTATAGATGGTGAATCTCCATAACGGGGTCACAGATGGCAATAAAAAAATAAGAGGTGTTCAAATACCTCTTAAATCTATCCAAAACGTAAAAAAGGGAAAAAAAAAATCCTTTAGTTCTACTTAAATTAAAATTGATAGTAGAGTCGTAGCTCCCACCCCCCCACTACCACCTTCTGCTTCCACCACTCGCCAAGATATACTCCCACCACGCACCAAGATACTCCAAGTGGGTAAAGAGTTATTTCAGATCTTTACTTGCATGTTAAGGGGTTAGTCAAAAGGTTTTGGAGAGCCTGTCCACATTTTGATATACCGCTCATATTCATTTGAATACTGTACACACAGTTTGCAGAGGCCTAGGTTAGATCTTTGACCCATATTGCAAGTGTGGCTAAAGCTAATCGTGCGTTTTAACTATACCGTTTACAGTTTACCTTTTTACAAATTTCGCAGTGCAATGAATTAAAAAAAAATAAATAAATAAATAAGCATACAAAACTAAAAAAATTAGATCTAGCTGGAAGGTAAATTTACAAAACCGAGGCTCCCTAATTTCAGCCATGTAATGAGTTTGAACTCATTAGAGAAATAATAATGCACAGGATAGTCAGCAGCAACAGAAACCAAACCACCAGAGTACACAATGTTTATTATATATAATCAAAGCTGATAGCATGCAACAACTGAGAGATGCTGCACAAGATTGGAAAATATGGCGAGAGCTGACCTCACAGAATCACCACTTGCACACCTCTAAATAGATATCATCATCCTCATACATATATCATTCATCCGTGTCATCAAAATGACGCAACTAAAAGTTTGGGGGTCCTTCTGTATGTACAGAAAGTGTGGTGTTTTTTTTTTTTTTTTTTTGTTTTTTTTTTAGTATTTAACATACGTAAAATAACATGCAGTGGCACAGAAATATAAATTCTGACCCCTACAATATGCCCCCGCACTATCGCAATACTTGATGCTACTAAGAAACGAAATCCAAGCGGCTTCTTACCATGAGCGAATGACCCGTGCTCCTCCACTGCAGAACTGCTAAACCCAGCAATATCTCCTGCTCTGACCACTAAAAAATAAAACCATATTTTCTGTCACCACAGAACGCTGCATATTACCAACAAAACCTTTCAATCAGTAACTGCCCCTCCACTGCAATCTGTGCCCATAGCCTGTGTCCTTCAATTTGTGCCTCCAAATCCATTAGCAGAGTGCTAATCGATCTCCGGGGTCTCTCTGCCTCAGAAAGTAGGGACACCAAAAGCATGTCTGTTGAGGTGTCTCTCTACCTCAGAAAGTTGGGAGATCTGTTATTTACACAAGGATGCTGTGTGACTGTATGGTGGCTATATCTCTTC
>BLSH010359464.1:291133-309092 GCA_018402905.1 Glandirana rugosa
CCGATACCGGAGCTTTGCGCAATCGGTCGGGTAGGTCCTGTGGTCATCCATCAGAGTGCCCCCTTAGATCAAGTGTCCCCATCAGAGTAATGCACAGCCAAAAAACGTGTTCTTTCCTGCGCTCAAGGAGAGGATCTTCCCTGCAGTGGTGAGGGGGGGGGTATCTGACTATGTCAGGCCCGGATAACGTGCCACCGTGCTGCCACCTGATGGACTGGGGTAGTCCCGATCACTGAAGAAACAAAAGGCACACAAGGGCGCACTGGTCTAGCGCATTATCCTTGATAAAATGTATTTAATAGAAATCATAAAAACATACTCGCAAACAAAATCCTATAACAAGCATTTCCAGTACTGGAGCGGGTAAAGTCCAATCCACCGTCTCCTACTGGTGTCCTGGATGGGCTGGCTAACGCGTTTCGAGGCCATAGCCTCTTCCTCAGAGCCTAACTTGCTATATCAAGGCCTCCGAGACTTTGATATTTTTATGATTTCTGTTAAATACATTTTATCAAGGATAATACGCTAGGCCAGTGCGCCCTTGTGTGCCTTTTGTGTCCCCATCAGAGTATCTTTATACATTAGTTGTGACCCATCAGAGTGCACCTATAGAATGTGAACAGTGTACCTGATGCATATGTGCTTGTAGCCCAGGCAGGCAGGGGGCGGGAGCTGGGTGGTGAAGCTTGCTGCAGGGGGTGGGGCACACACAAGTGGCCAATTGGTTGCTAGGACACCAGGGGTCCTAACAACCAATTACTTTTGTGCTGCGGGAATCCAGCTGCAGACTCGTGGGCTGGCTGTCTGGACTGCAGCGTCACTCAGTCCGTGTCCAGACAGCAATCTGTCATTTAATGAAGGCTGGTGTAAAAATGAATATGACAGGGAGCCTAATGGGGCACCTGGAGCATGAGTAGAGTCGCCATTGTGATCCCTGCAGCTCAGCCACTGCTTGATAGCCTTTACAGCTGAAATTGGGCTGGGAACCAGCAATAGGAGTCATTCAAGCTCTGTTTCAGCACACGTTTTAGAGTGAACATTCTAAGAAGAGAACTGAACTGATTGATGACTTAATTGTGTGCTTCTTCTACTCCTTCATTGCCCAATCAACAGTTGTAACATATTGTTTTGGCTAAGCAGTGTTCCTGTTGCATAGTTTAAGTAATCTGTCTGTGCTATGTGGCAGGGGTGTGTGGGTCAGAAGACTAGCTGAACTTTGGCAGGTGAAACAGTTCTCATACATGCATTTCAGGCCACTACATACTGTACCTAATGTGTTGGTTGACTTGTATTTTTTTAAGAAAAAACACACCTGCACTGTATTTGGGCAATGCAGCACAGCACCCCACAATACACAGCTATTGGCATCTATGAGCTGTGGCATGTGCTATCCACTATAAATGTGTGTTAGGGTGGCACTGTGGTGTATGCATGTTAACACACATCATAATGCATGCACCATAGTGTAAGGCCCTAAGCAAATTCCAGAAGTAGTTATTTTATACAAGATCTCCTCTTAGCTAGATGAAATGTTTTGGAAGAAGCCTATTTGTATTTCCATGTAATTACTACAACCACTACAATACGAGCATGTAAACAAAGTTTATCTTTTTTTCTGTAACTTTTTGTTTTTCCTGTAAAAGTGGTGCTGCCAGCACTGGCAGCGAAAGGGTTGAATGATTAATCTTCAGCCTTTTGCTTTACTATATTTGTGCCTACTGGTAAAGGTCAGCTTGGTAAGCTAAGAACCATGTTCTATCCGTTTTCTCACAAAACATTGTAGATGAGGAAACCGTAAAGGGAAGTGGCTGCTTATGCTAAGTTGAAAGGTTCAACACTTTACTGACACTGAAAATTAAGAAATGATGAATGTGGTTTTGTTAAAAAAAAAAAAAAAAAAAATTGAAACAACATGTTTTACAGCATTTGCCATGCTAAATGGAGTTTCAGACAATGAGATGGTGTTATATTGCAGTTTTCTTACTTGTCTATGCAGGGGCACAGGAATACTATACAGGCGGTCCCCTAGTAACAAACATCCGACTTACAAATGGAGGGAGGAGTGAGAGGAAATCTCCCCCTAGGAAGGGAAATTCACTCCTGTAAGAGTTATTATGGGAAAAAGGTGTCTCCACTGATGCTTTATCACCAAGGTTTGTTTCCACAACAACCCAAAATTTTCAAAATCCAATTATCATTGGGGCAGGAAGTGAGGTGAAATCTTCTGAACAAACATCGACAGCAAAACAAACATTACAGGGGTGTTACCCCTTCCCTATGCTATCCAAAAAGCTTAAAAATAGTTATTTTGGCTGAAGCTACACTTAAAAAATGTACCTGTTCCCATTTACAAACAAATTCAACTTCAGAACAAACCTACAGACCCCATCTTGTTTGTAACCCGGGGACCGCCTGTAACCAGAAGACTGTAAACTTCAGGTTATATTGTCACCTACAGGAGGATTGGACATTGGCAAACAAAAAATGACTGTAGTCCAGCCCAGGAGAACCCCACCTACTACAGCATGCCTTAGTTTTTTTTGCTAGTGTACCAGAAGGGTGGATGTCTTTTTTTCAGCTCTGCTGTGTAGGGGAGCACATCTTCACTGGTCTCACAATTCGATTACGATTATCAGATCAACGATTCGATTCGGCGATGCATCACGATTACTACCCAAGTGCCCATGGTCTTCAACTTTTCATCCAAAAATTCAACAAGCAGTCAGAAATTAAAGAACTATATTTAAATAATGACACTTCCCTCAATTCCCTGCCTGCCTATAGCAAAGTCTGAAGAAACAGTGACCACAGCAGACATCCAGACATTCCAACAGTATTTATTTAGAACAGTAAATACTATGACATAACTGTTGTATAGTGCTAGTGTAGTTTACTTCTTCATAAAAGAAAGGATTAAAATGTAAAATATAACCTGTAAATTTTACAGTGTAAACACCTAGTACCACTACCTCTACAAAACAGAGCACTTCTTGACTGGCAAAAATGACTGTGATGTTTGCTTGCCACTGCCACGGTGCCACTGCCAGTCAAGTCAACAGACTCAACAGAACATGGTTGTGTGTGATAGATACAGCTCAGCTAGATTGGCGTTATAAGATCTTGTCACACTTAGTCACTTTACAGAAAACGTTACCTGCAGTACTGAGTGCACTGCATTCTACCACAATTACACCTGTAACTGAAGCCAAGCCTCCATTAGCGGTAGGAAAATCCTTGACAGAATAAATTGTCAATTGAAACTTAAAACCTTGAGTAAATCCTTATGGGATCACAAATATACATACAACAAACCCCCAAAAAACCACACGTCAGTGAATCAGAATCCTGAGAAAGGGCAGGCCAGTGGCCTGGCCACTGGGCCAAGCAGTCCAGTCGGGTCGGTGTGTGTTTTTTTTTTTTTGTGTGTATTTGTGTGATCCAATAAAGATTTTATCAAGGTTTTAAGTTTCAATTTTATTCTTTCAAGGATTTTCCTTCCTCTGGGGCTTGGTGGGTGTCAGTTGTCTGAAAAAAAACTTTTAGTATATTTATTTGGTTCATGGTTGAGGGTTACCCCTAGACAAGACAGTTAGTCAGTGTGAAAGTTCAAAATGGGAGCAATCTTCCAAAAGAAACCATTCTCCATTTTTCATTGCTAGAAAAGCTATAACAAATATAAAATGTTCAAGGTTCTCTGTGATGATTGTTTGTTGCCACTTCCAGTACCACTGCCTCTGCCAGTCAACAGACTCAACAGAACACAGGTGTACACTGTTGATGCCAGACGGCTAGATCGGCGTTATAAGATCTCGTCACTTAGTCACTTTACAGAAAATGTGACCTGCACTCTACCACGATTACACCTGTAACTGAAGCCAAGCCACCATTAGAGGATGGTAGTAGCGCCGGTAAAAAAATCCTTGATAGAATAAATCATCAATTGATGCTTAAAACCTTGAGTAAATCCTTATGGGATCACAAATATACACACAATACCCCCCCCCCCCCCCAAAAAAAAACAAAACACGTCAGTGAATCATAAAATCAAGAGAGAGGGCAAAGCTAGTGGACCACTGGGCCAGGCAGGCAGTGGCACAGACAATGAGGTCAGGTTGGTGACGGACTGACGGTGTGTTATTTTTTTTTTCCTCTGTATGTATTTGTGTGCTCCAATAAAGGTTTACTCAAAGTTTTAAGTTTCAATTTATTCTTTCAAGGATTTTCCTTCCTCTGGTGGCTTGGCAGGCATCAGTTGTCTGAATTTTTTTTTTAATATTGGTTGAGGCTTAAACCCCAGTAGACATTTGAATGGACACACTCAGACAGTCAGAAGTTTAGCATCAGTTGTCTGTCACTTTTAGTATTTGGCTGGGGGAGGGTTAAATTAACTGCTAGACACTTTTTGTGAAAATGAATATGGTCAATCTTCAAGATCAAACTATCTCAGTCAGTGTCAGAAAAAATATAAAACATTGGTGTTGTGGTGGATGGTGTGGCAGACTGGAGTGGCAGAGGCGTCGAGCAGTGCACACTGCAGTGCATGCTGCATGGAGTGGGCAACCAGACATGACAGCACTTCCTCCCTGGACTGTCACCTGGAAGTGCCAAAAAACATTAAAAAAATCCATCACTGCAGTGCTGCTCAGCATTTGGGAATATGTAGATTTTTCTGTAAGAACACTAGTTGATCCACATGCTCTGGCTTGAGGGTGCTTATTTTTGCAGTTTCCACATCTCCTGCAGTGGAGAAAGCCCACTCTGCAGACATGCTTGTGCCTGGGATACACAAGTATTGCTTTGACAGCTGAGAAAGGAGGGGAAATAAGACCTCATGCTCATGCCACCAATTTAAAGGGTCCTCTTTGAGAGGTGGGGCGTTACAATATTTTTCCATTTCCTCTTCAGCCTTGGCATAGGGGGCCTTTGGTTCTATTGTACCTTCAGTGTCAGTGAAAGACTGTTCTAGCAAAGCAGCGATCTAGACCTTTTTGGGAGGAGATGGAGAATGGTTGTCCTCCTCGATGGGTGTTTCTTCTTCCAGAGTTGCTTTTTTCCTAGGCACTCGATCCTCCTCGTCATGTGTCCTCTTACTATATTTTAGAGTTTGTATAAAGGAATAGAAAATAGCATTAAGAAAACACATTGAGAATGTGAACTGCCTCTGATTCCAATGGGGTGAGGAAACCGCACAGGAAGGAATCGGTGCAGTTCCTGCAGCCCGCACTGCATCAGAAGCAGCAGGGTTTACCACAGTGTAGCTAGCTGCTAAGCTGCCTACTGGCACTGCTAGGCTAGCTACTGCTGTTTCAAGAAACATGATGAAATTTAAATTGCCTCCAAAGATGCAGCCTCCTCAGACACTCCTCTGTATATCTCCAATTTCTCCTCCTCTGTGAGGATAAAAGGCAGTCCCTTAAAGCAAGGATGAGGTGCACCCTCTTCTCTGCCTCACTGCTGTACCTCCTTCTGGAGATCTGTTTTGATGGCATTCTTGGTCTCATGGGTGTGTCTCCCATGGTGTCTGTCATGTTCTGGAGGAGTTGTGTGTTTAGAGGGGCAATGAGAGAAACTGTTGGATTGCACTCTTCTGACAGCATGGTTGCATCCTTCATTGGCTTTAATGCACTCACAGCATCCTCTGCATTTGACACATCTGTTTCGTTGAGAGTGCAGAGATCGGACTCTCCTTTTCTGACTTCTGGAGAGAGCAAGGTAGCACAGGCTGCAAGCTGTTGTAAGAACCTCTCAACCATGTCATATGCGCCGTTCCATCTTGTTGACACATCAGTTATCAGCTTATGATTCTTCAGGCCAAGGCATTTCTGTTTCTCTTTTAGACAGTGGCTTGCTATAGTGTTGCAGTGAAAGAATGTGGATGTCCGTCGCACTCTGCCAAGAAGCCTGGAGAGCGTGGCCACTTACAGCGCCTTCTGGGACACAAGGTTTAGTGTATGGGCAAAGCATTTTACATGAGGGAATTTTTCAGCTTGAGCTGCAACTATCATGTTTGACGCATTGTCGGTCGCAAGCACTACAGATTTATTCATCAGCTGCCATTCTTCCACGACATGAGACCGTAGATCCGCTAGATGAGCACCCGTGTGAGACTCATAAATGGCTCTCGTTTGCAGTACATGCGACAAGATCTGCTAGTCTTTACTAATGTAATGTGCTGTTATTGTAACATAAGACACCATCGTGACTGAAGTCCAGGAATCACACGTTATTGCGACTCAACTTGCTTGGCTCATTGACGCAATTACCTGCACTTCGGTTTCGTGGTAGAGTGCAGGTATAACATTTTCTGTAAAGTGACTTTGTGATGGGATCTTGTGACACGGCTCTATCGTCTCCAACATGTAGCGAAACCCGGTGTTGTCCACAACAGATTAAGTCCGTAGGTCCTTAACTATGAAAGCTGCCACAGCTTTTGTTATTCTTTTCCCTCTTTCAGAGCTGAGTGGCAAAGTTGGCAGTATAGCATCAATTTTTGGCTGAGCTGGGTCTATTTCCTTGGCACTGGTGGTGGCAGTGGCACTGGTGGTGGCGACCGGTAGCATCTCCGAGTGAAAACGGCTAACGTGGTTTCTCAAGTTAGTAGTATTCCCTAGATATTTAATTCTTGTGTGACAGTTTTTACACACAGCGTGTGTCTTGTCCAATTTTGTACTTCCCTGGTTGTTCATAAAAGCCAAAATGTGTCCAAAAGCTAGGTGCATTTTTTATCTCTCGTTCTTTTTGGTCTCCGTCTGACATTTTTCTTTAGCATGCCGTGCAGTTGTACTGACTCTGTCATTGAATTAAGTCACTGTGTCAAGTGACCATAAAAGCAAAGCAAAGTTTGCTATACAAGTTAAATACACAACACTAGTTAGCTGCTGATTTTCTTATGAAGGCAACAAACAGTAATGGCTCAGTCTCTCTATGAGGGGAACTGGGGGAATAGGGCTGCCTGTCACCTTCGATGTAGGCTGGGACCGGGATCGGGATGGGTTTGGTTTATGTTAACTTGGATTATGGACTGCCATGAGGTATTTATTTAAACCTCTGATGTGTGGACTACTTTTTTTTTATTCTAGTGCGCCTCAAGTTATAGCTATTATTAGGTGAGGTACAGGTATGAGGTGCGGCGGAGACAGGGTGGCAGCCCTATTAAACTAATTCTTAAAGAAAAGATAGTTGAATTGCGCACCCCTATAGTGTATTTAGTAGTAATAATTCAATAAAACAATAAATTCCATTAGGATTTGATGAGGTACCTGATGATGAATGGTGCACTGACAGTCTGGTCTGTGGTGGTCCCATGCAGCAGCCTGGGAGACGAGGTGAAGACGGAGGGACAAATGCGGCCTGGGACGCTGGCCTGAAGCCTCAGGCCTGGATCACTTGGGTCTCTCTTCAGCAACCTGGAGGACAAGCGCTGGTTTGGGTTGAGTGACACAGCGTGAGACTAGGAGGACTATCTCTGCTGGGCTAGAGAGCAGCAGTCGGGGACACTCACTCCACGTGTCTCCCCTTCTGCAGCATACAGCTCGGCTCCACACTGCGAGGCTGCCGCCGGGGGGCTGTGGATGACGTCAGGAGAGGCGCGGCTCGTCCTCTGCTCCTTGTCGAGCAGATGACGTCATCACCTGAGAATCGATTATTGACGGTTGCTGCATCGATGCCTCGTCGTGGGCTGCCGAATGCATCGATTAAATTCTGCAGCCCTACTGCTGTGCTATAAACTAACCTATTTTGTGCTAGCACTTTTTTACCCTTTATTTTTTTCTTCAACCAAGACTCTTCTCCACATCGCTGCTGGAGATTTTCCCTCCAATAGCAGCAATCGTCTTGGCTTGTGGAGTACTGGCATTTGAAATCCAGCAAAGAAAATATGCTGTACGTTGCTCACCGACATCGCACTGCCTGACTGTCAGTTGAATGAAAACAGTCTCAGCCCAGCTCCATCCAGGCCATTTGCTGGTCCTGGCCTGCCGTCTCCTGCCCAACATCCCTCAATTGAAAAATCAAAGCAAGTGGGCAGAAAATTGTCAATTGAATATTGGTTGCATCTGAGATACAGCTGCTGTTTGGGTATTTTGACAGCTCAAAGAGCCCGCTGTCAAAACACATGAGCCACAATGGAAGATTCATCCCTTCACGCTGTAAAGTGTGGCTGGAAAAATCTGTTGGTTTTTTTTTTTTTTTTTTGTCCAGTCTGCAAACCTATATATGTATGGCCAGCTTAATTTTAAAAAGGGCAAGCTTGACCTGGGCAAGTATATGGATATAACTCTTCGCTTTCTACATGTTTGTTCTGGTTAGTGGCTCACTAAAGCTGGCCATACACTTAGTGTTTTTCATTCAGCCATAGATAACTCCATGCAAACAAATGAGGTGAATGGGTGAATCTACCCCACCTAGACCTTGTATTCTGATAGCGGCTCCCACAGCTTTCAGAATACACTGAACAGTAGCTGCAGCCTCTTTATTGAGAAAAAATTTCCAACATTTCCCTTAGACGTTAAAAATACGGTCAATTACCGGCTACTGGGGGTTGCCACACACTGATCAAAGTTTATCTGGGTCCTGCTGAACTGGCTGAATTTTGATCAGCATATGACCAGCTGAAGGATGATGGCCTCAAGATTACACCTTCAAGTTGGGTTAGCAGTGAAAGCAGCCATATACAGAATCTGCACTTCATAAAATGACTGCCGCTTTTATGTGGAAGGTTGTCCTGCCTGGAGACTTGGACAGCCATTAGCATTTATAGCAGTTGGTGTTGTAGGTGTCCAGACCACCTGAGATCAGTTTATTTATCAAAGTCTACTGGCAGTCATGTTAGCCCTCTGCTTCACTTTGCTCATGGGCCTTAACCACTTACCAACCCGAAGGTTTTTAGCTTTAGGACCAGAGCACTTTTTGCGATTCGGCGCTGCGTCGCTTTGACTGACAATTGCGCGGTCGTGCGACGTTGTACCCAAACAAAATTTGCGTCCTTTTTTTCCCACAAATAGAGCTTTCTTTTGGTGGTATTTGATCGCCTCTGCGTCATTTCTTATCGCCGCTATAAACAAAAGAAGAGCGACCATTTTGCAAAAAAACCCAAATGTCTTACTTTTTGCTAAAATTCAAATCCAAAAAAAAATATAAAAAAACATTTTTTTTCACCGTATTTGGCCGATTTATATAATTCCTCATATTTGCAATAAAAAAATTGCAATCAGCGTTTATTGATTGGTTTGCGCAAAAGTGGCCGCGTTTACGGATGGTGAGAATTCATTTCTGGGGTTTTTATTTTTTTTTTATTTTTTACTAATAATGGCGGCGATCTGCGATTTTTAGCGGTAATGCGATATTGGGGGGGACATGTCGGACCATTTTGACACTTTTTTGGGACCAATGACATTTATTCAGCGATCAGAAATTTAAATGTCCACTGATTACTGTATAAATGTCATTGGCAGTGAAGGGGTTAACCTGCAGGGGGAGAGCTAGGGGTTAATAGTGTTCCCTGGGCGTGTTCTTACTGTGGGGGGGGTTGGGCTAACATAGGCATGAGAGATCTAACTGATCCCAGTGACAGGGATCAGTAGATCTCTCATGCCCCACTGACAGGGCGGGGAACCGCCGTGTTTACATCGGTGGTTCCCCGTTCTTTTCCCTATAGCCGCTCATCGCGGCTCGCCGGCGGACATCGGGTCCGCCCGAGCCGCAGGCACACTCCCCAGGAGGCCAAATGCGAATCGCCGTTTATTTACGGCGATTCGCGCAGGGCTCCCCGGCTGCCGCCGTGAAAAGACGGCACGCGGTCGGGAAGCAGTTAAAGAGGTTATTCGGCCTGTTTGCAAAAAAAAAAAAAAAAAGTCAGCATCTACAAATACTGCACACTTGCCTGTCCAAAGATCCAGCACCCTCCTGACCCGGGCCGGTCTTCGGGCACCGTTGCTGGCATGTTTAGTGTGGGAAAATGGCTGTGACTCCTTGTGGCTTCCCATTGCTGTTCTGTGTGAATGGTCCTGCAGCTGCATGGGACCTGTGACATGTCCCAAGAGGTTGTGGGGAAAGGGGGGGGCACTCTGTGGTGACACAATGAGTGGGTATATTCCCTAGATACTTACACCATGAGCACACAGTCCTAAGTACGCCACCCTCTTGCTGATACACAGGTGCTGGCTCTGCAGTAATAGCGATGAATACAAGAAATGGCTGGACGGCCGCACTTTGCTTCAACAACTTTATTGTAAAGGATGATCCATAAATTCACAGCATGGGTACAGGACACAGGTACAATTTCTAACGCGTTTCACATCACATGTGAAACACGTTAACGCTTGTACCTGTGTAGAGCCATTTCTTGTATTCATGGGTATATTCCCTCTCTTTACTATGTTTAAAATTAACTGGAAGTGGGTACCTACCAAAACTAGATACCAGTGCCCCTCCCCACACCAAAAAAAAAATCCAAAAAATGTTGTGTGGGGATGAGGAGGCCACAAAGCAGGACCTCCCCTTTAGGGTGAAGCTCTGCTTTAACTGGGACCTAATATTAGAGGAGTAAAAGTTATGTTATTTGATTCACTAGTAGCAATTTAATAGAGAACTTGAAAGATTTTGTCCCTAGGGTTTGGTTAAGCAGCAGTGAACAAAATATAATGCAATATTCTTACTATTGTACGCAGGCTAGTGTGGTTAATACCTTTTTATGGGGTGTGTGTTTTCTCTTGTCCACTAGAGGTGTAGTTGAGCTACTAGAGAGCTATCTGAAGAGAACATTGTTTAACAGAACCCCCTCTTTAACATTGTAAAGCTGGCCACATAATAAAAATATTGTAAGGTACACACTATGAGTTTTTCTTCTGTTCAACCCAGCGGGTTGCTGATCACCACTAGTAAAAACCATAAAAAAATAAAAAGTCCATAAATCCAGTAGTTTGTAGACGCTATAACTTTTGCGCAAACCAATCAATGTGCGCTTATTGGGATTTTTTTTTACCAAAAATATGTAGAAGAATACATATTGGCCTAAATTGATGAAGAAATGAGTTTGTTTCCATTTTTTTTTTGGATGTGTTTTACAGCAGAAAGTAAAAAATGTTTTTTTTTTCTTCAAAATTGTCAGTGTTTTTTTTATAGTGCAAAAAATAAACGCAGAGGTGATCAAATACCACCAAAGAAAGCTCTATTTGTGAAAAAAAAAAAAGGACATCACTTTTATTTGGGTACAGCGTCGCACGACCGCCCAATTGTCAAAGTAACGAAGTGCCGTATCGCAAAAAAATGGCCTGGTCATTAAGGGGGGAAATCCTTCCGGGGTTAATATCACTTTAAGGGTTTTTATGTTGTTGATATTCTTAATGTTTGCCTATGTTTTAGTATCATGTAAGGAATAATGCTGGGGTGGCCAACCTGTTGATTGCTATCTACCAGTAGATCACGGACTGGTAGATCGTGGTCTGGGCTTGCTGACCCGCCATTCCAGAACATCAAACAGAGTGCAATGCAGAGGGACTATTTGTAAAGTTGGAGCTGTAGTAGGGAGCAAGAGCCGCATATGTCGATGACTCCTTTGTAGTGCTGGCTCCTGTCCCATGGCAAGTTATACCAATTGCACTCCACCTCTTATCTTGGATAGCAGTCTCCAGAGTGGTGCCAGCAGCAGGAAAGAAGAGTTCTTCAGATCAGTATGAAGCAATACACTGGGCATAATAGTATAGGTCTGCTTTCCCACTCATGCACTGTGGTTTACGGGTGCAGTGCAGTGTACTTGCAGCTTTCCTGCAGGTTTGCTGCACTTTGCTATAGACTTCTGTTATATCCTGCTGTTTTACCACCCCCCCCCCCCCACTTTACGCTCTAAGGGTGCCACTGCCAAATGCAACTAAGGGCTCATTCACAAGTGCAGCAGGCTGCTCCTCTGAAAAGTGATCTGAGTGTGTGTTGATAGGTGGTGTGGAGGCAATGTGTTGCCTCCTCTCCACCTGATTTAAACCCATCATTGCTGTGCAATGCACATGATGGCGACATGTGCCTGGTTATCCTTGACTTCTCTCCCGTGTTATTCAGATTGATCTCCACCTCCTTAAAGTAGCCTACCCCTGGACTAATGTAAAAGAAAAGAAAGGATGCCAGGTCAATGTAGATAAAGACACTAATCAGTTTTATTAACCACTTCTCGCCCGGCCTATAGACAAAAGATGTCCTTGTCTTTGCCTGCTGATATCTCAGTGATGCCTGCAGCTGCATGCATCAATGAGATATCGTTCTTTTCAGCCGTCAATTCCCTTCACCGTAAGAACGATCATTGCGCTGCCCAGCCACTTGATTGTTCTTACAGGCAGCGAGAGGGGACTCACCCCCCTCCCCACCCCTACCCCCCCTCCTGCCGCCCTCCGGTGCCTTTACCGACTCACCTGAGCGGTCAGTGAGCCGAGGAACGGGATTGCCGTGGCCGGAAGGAAGTGCCATAGAAATGCGAGGGTCATGACGTCACGTCCAGCAAAAGTAGACAAAGTCTGGTTTCCGGCTAGAAAGGATCAGATCCTTTTTTTTTTTTTTTTTTTTTTTTTTTTTTTTTAATCTGATGCTTTGCAGATGGAGGAGAGGTCTCCATAAAGAGCACCTGTCATGCAGTATTCCTATTACAAGGGATGTTTACATTCCTTGTAATAGGAATAAAAGTAATCAAGATTTTTTTTTTTTTTTAAGGGAAAGTGTAAAAATAAAATTAACAAAAAATAAAAAATGAAAGCGCCCCCGTCTCCGTGAGCTCGCACGCAGAAGTGAATGCATACGCAAGTCGCATCCACATATGTAAACGACGTTCAAACCACACATGAGGTATCGCTGCGAACATGGAGCAAGAGCAATAATTCTAGCACTAGACCTCTGTAACTCTCCTGCCTGAGGATGGAGGCGGAGCCTCGGAAACATGGCGCGGCCCACCCCCCTAGTGTTTTGACCCTCTCCACTCCGTCAGCTTGTCTAGTGCTTGTCAGCCCGTGACGCTGCTGATCACATGACATTGCAGCAGGTCCTGGCTCCAGCATGCTATCACTCTCACAGGCGTGTTCGCTCACAGCGCGGCTCAGCTACTAATTGGAACATCCGCCTGCCCAGGGGGTCCCCATGCTCTTGTGCCGCTCGGTCCGCTCAGCCATCCACGGCTTCTGGTGAAGACAATAGGGCAGACAGCTACCATAACCCAGTATTTCTAGAAATGGCGGGCGGCCGGCTTTCAGGTAAAAAGGGTCTCTGTGGTGGATTTGCCGCAAGATCACTTTGATCTGGAGCGGGAGAGGTGCCCACCCCCCTCCCGCCACTTTCCCAGCGTCTCCACCACTTACCGGACCCACCGGTAGCAGCGGAGACGATCAGGTCCGCTCCCCCCACTGCCTGGATGCGGAGTGAGCGGAAGAGCTCCATAGCATTGAAGGGCGGAAGCGACGTCAAACGTCACTTCCACCTCTAGCTCTTACAGGAGAATTTTTTTTTTTCTCAAATTACATTTTTTTTTTTTTTTTTTGCATTTAAGTGTAAATATGAGATCTGAGGTCTTTTTTACCCCAGATCTCAGAAAAAAGCACGCTAGGGCCTCTTAATATATTACAAGGAATGTTTACATTCCTTGTAATAGGAATAAAAGTGATCAAATGTTGTTTTTTTTTTTTTTTTTTAAAGAACAGTGTAAAAATAAAAAGTAAAATAATAATTTAAAAAAAATATTTAAAGCACCCTGTCCCGCCAAGCTCACGCGCAGAAGCGAGCGCATACATAAGTCGCGCCCACATATGAAAACGGTGTTCAAACCACACATATGAGGTATCGCTGCAATCGTTAGAGCAATAATTTTAGCACTAGACCTCCTCTGTAACTCAAGCCTAGTAACCTGTAGAAATGTTTAAATGTCGCCGATGGACACTTTTAAGTGCCAAAGTTTGTCGCTATTCCACGAGTGGGTGCAATTTTGAAGCATGACATGTTGGGTATCAATTTATTTGGCGTAACATTATCTTTCACAATATGGAAAAAAAATCAGGCTAACTTTACTGTTGTCTTATTTTTTTAACTCTTTAAGTGAATTTTTCCATAAAAAAAAAGGCACTTGTAAGATCGCTGCGCAAGTTTGGTGTGACATAAAGTAATGCAACGACCGCCATTTTATTCTCTAGGGCAGTGGTGTCAAACTCAATTTCATTGTGGGCCACATCAGCATTATGATTGCCCATAAAAGGGCCGGTTGTGTCTTTAAGACTATATGTCCAGAGCATCCCCTTCCCTTACATTAGATGTCAAGAGTCACCCCCACCATCAGAAGTTGAATCCTCCACCCTCCCTTACATCAAAGTGCACCCCCTTACCTTATGCTGCTGCTGGGAAGAAGCTGTATGCATTGCTGGAAAACAGAAAGTACAGGGTCTGGAGGAGGACCAGAGGTGGGCTGGAGCTCCCCTGCAGCTGCAGGAGAGATGCGAGGGCCACATGAAATGGCCTGGAGGGCCGGATTCGGCCCGCGGGCCTTGTGTTTGACACCTGTGCTCTAGGGTGTTAAAAAAATATATATAGAATGTTTGGGGGTTTTACGTAATTTTCTAGCAAAAAATCCTGATATTAACGTGTAAACACCGAATCTCAAAGGCTTGGTCCTTAACCACTTGCCGACCGCCAACCGCAGGTTGACGGCGACAAAGTGGTGCGATATCGCAAATCGCCGTCATCTGAGGCATGCCCGCGTGCTCACTGTGTTCGGGGAGGGCCAGGGAGCGGGTGCGGCGGCTTCGATTGCCGCTGGCTACCCGCGATGCCCCCCCCGGAGTGAAAGAATGGAGGTCCGTGTAAGTAAACACGGACCTCCGTTCTGTGAGAGGGGGAAGGGCAGTGATCACAGCCTTCCTCTACACGGAAGCTGCGATCGCTTCCCTTCCCCTGCTAGGACAGTCCTCCCACTGTTAGAACACGCCCAGGGAACACAGTTAACCCTTAGAGTGCCCCCTGCAGGTTAACCCCTACACTGCCAATGGCATTTACACAGTAATCAGTGCATTTTTATAGCACTGATCGCTGTATAAATGCCAATGGTCCCAAAAAAGTGTCAAAATGGCCCGACATGTCCGCTGCAATATCGCAGTACCGCTAAAAATCGCAGATCGCCGCCATTACTAATAAAAAATAAAAAAATAAAAAAAAAAATTAATTCTCATCATCCGTAAACGTGGCCACTTTTGCGCAAACCAATCAATAAACGCCGATTGCGATTTTTTTTTTTTTTTATCGCAAATATGAGGAAGAATATAAATCGGCCAAAAACGGTGAAAAAAAAATTTTTTTGGGATTTTTTTTTTTTGGATTTGTATTTTAGCAAAAAGTAAGAAATTTGGGTTTTTTTGCAAAATTGTCGCTCTTCTTTTGTTTATAGCGGCGATCAGAAATGACGCAGTGATGATCAAATACCACCAAAAGAAAGCTCTGTTTGTGGGAAAAAAAGGATGCAAATTTTGTTTCGGTACAGCGTCGCACGACCGCGCAATTGTCAGTTAAAGTGACGCAGCGCCGAATCGCAAAAAGGGCTCTGGTCCTAAAGTGGGAAATCCTTCCAGGGCTTAAGTGGTTAATAAAATTGATTGTATTTTATCTACATTGACCTAGTGCCCTTTCTTTTCTTTTACATTGCTGCTGAGAGTTAACCAACCTCTGCAAGGAGCTGTACACCCTGCCAAGTCCTTTATGTGGCTATCATATTTTACATGGGACTATATGGACTCATCTTCCTTTCTTTGTCCATAATGATTTCACGACTCCGTATCAATTCAATTTGTTTTTATTCGTCAATTTTTATTTTTAACCCCTTGTCATCGTTTTTTCAGTGTGCGCTGACTCACCTGTCATTTGGCTGGCGTAGCACTTGTGCCTACCCCTGGACTAATGCATTTTATAGTATATCATCCGAGTGTTGTTATATTTATAGCAACCCTTGGCCTGAGGATTGGTGGGTCCAAACATATTTATAATTTACAGCTGTGGGTACATTATCCAGTATATTGCTCTGCACCATTCTGTATCTGAAGAGTATGTCAGGAAAGGCACTCCCTGTTTTATTGATAGTAAGGCATTGATCAATTTCAGTTGTCAGTCATCACAGAAACAATGCAGTTCCTTTTTTTCTGTACAGTGTAAGGCTATGGAAGAAGTTCTCTGTAGTTTCACACTGAGTGATGTCATTGAATGAGTAAAGCAATTGGTTACAATTCCCCCACCTTCCACTGATGTGAAAGTAACAGAATGAGTGGGATGTGGGATTTAACAAGATCTTTGGGTTTTCAAAAGGGGAAAGGTTGAATCCGAAGGTATGCTTTGCATTGGTTGTAGTGTAGAAGAATGAGTCACTGCTCTCTAGGGGTCTTGCTGCTCTGTTGCTATGGCAACCCTTAAATATTACCATACGAAGACAGACTTTTCTCGGTGCGTTCACGCTTCTTCCTACCTCTGCCATACCTTATTTTATTTTTGTCCTGCATTAATCTGGCGTCATCTGTTCTGTAACTCATTAGAGGAAAATGGCAATCAATTACTGTCAACAGCTGATCATTGGTTTGAGTGTTTGAGCCAGGAAGGACTGAAGCCTGGTTTACATTACACATGCACTGGACAGGATTACACCATCGGATAATTATAAACATTTCCGCACATGGTACAATGAAAATCATATTAAGCAGATGTGTAATATTATTCAAAAATCTGTTGATTAAAAAGCACGAGGCAATTTTCCCTAGTTTACGTTGCTATGCATTGTAGAAACATGCATACAAAAAAGTGTAAAGTAAACCCCACCCTGAGCTGAATAAAATCATTGCTTGAGGATATGACAGAAGTAATATTGGCTGATACCAGCTTTCTACTGCTGGAGGTGCTGCGTGCTAAGTCACTAAATTTGACTTTCGATCTTTGGCTGTAACAGAGGGCTATATGTATGACTAGTGAGAGCGAAATTTTTCAATAAAGGGGAAATTTCTTATTTTACATAAACAACAATTTGCCTATTGATGTATTATCCATGATCTCCTGGTGCGTTTTCTAATATCACTTTATTAAAACAATCTTCTTAAAGTGTTACTACAGCAAATCAGTCTGTATATGCAATAAAGCAGGGATATGCATTTAGCGGACCTCCAGCTGTTGCAAAACTACAAGTCTCATCATGCTTCTGTCTCTGGGTGTCATGCTTGTGGCTATCAGTCTTGCTTTGCCTCATGGGATTTGTAGTTCTGCAACAACTGGAGGTCCGCTAATTGCATATCCCTGCAATAAAGGATGCTTGTTGTACTCACTGTGGAACCTAAGGGATTAATCCTCTGCACTGTGTAAAAAATAAAAAGCAGTTTGATCCTGTCTTCTCTGATCCTTCTCTTCTTCCGCTGTCTCCAATCCATCTCCTTGCCTTGGGGGAAAGCTGCACATGCTCAGTTTGGTGTGTATTGCTAAAGAGTTTTTTTTTTTCTTGGGAGGGTGCATGTGATCAGCACAGGGCCAATCAGCACTGTCCAAATAGAGGGTCAGTGGTATTTCAGCCTCATAGGACAGTCAGAGGAGAGTAAAAGCTTCTCCTACAAGCTTTAACCCACTGATAGAAGTCACAAGACTGCCATACACTGCTGGTGAGAAAAGGTATTTAGCAGTTTAAATTTACGAAAATAATTGCATTTCCATGTTCTGTGTACTTTGGGAGACCAGATATAGCGATTGCAGGGTCTTGGGTTTAGTAACACTTTTTTAATGATTCTCCTGTGGTTTAGAACAGGAAAAGTTGCATATCTCTTTAGAAATCAAACAGATTGTGTTCCTTTTTCCTATATATAATATGTGACTTACTTTTAAAATAGTTTAAAAAGGATTTACTGTATAGAATTTACTTAAAAGGCCATCTTTCTTTTTTTTTTTTTTTTTTAAAGTGGAATTCCAACTTACACTTAACTAGCCT
>BLSH010359464.1:334266-350384 GCA_018402905.1 Glandirana rugosa
TCCTTTTTTTTTTTTTTTTTTTTTTTTTTGTAGGGTTACAAACCCTTTAAATATGTTTTTCTCAGTGACCACAAAGGCTATAACCCCATTTTTCTGTGCACCAAATGCTACTGCAAACTCAGATATTTCCTAGTAAAAATAGCAGTGACATCATCACTGTGCTGCACAAGCCTTTGCAGGGAGCAGAGCTGTGGGAAGGACCAGCACGAACAGTAATTACACTGCACTTTTTGGGTTTATGTTTTGTGTATTTTTTTTTGTATCAAAAAAACTTTGTGCTAGCTGCTTGTTTATTTGATTATGCAATCTGAGTGTGAAATTTTCTTTTTCTTTTATGTTTAATACCACAATCTTACTACAGTATTTTGCAAAGTAGGAAACCAAAATTACTCTTATTAGAACTTTAAATGTAACTTCCAATAAAAAGATTATATTAAAATATGAACATTTTATTTAATCAATTTAAAATGTTTTAACCACATATATTTACATCGCATGTCACATAGTATAAAAGATGTTTTGCAAAAATGAGTTACAACATCAGAGAATGCGTATCCCCCACAGCTGATGATTAATTTGCAGCCGCAATTCAAAAAGCGTTTAACAGTTATCTTCCTCAGGGATAAGATGCCATTCTGGAATATAAATGATATTTTACTATCCAACATATTACAGTTTACACATAGCAATTGACCATCATAGTACATTCAAAAAGCTTACATATTCTGTCTTGTACGAAGTTTGTATGGAAAAGAGATGTCCAGATCCATATAAAGAAACTCAAGTCGTCAGGACCCTCATGTATGTATGCAAAGACCACCATTCATTGTATTGCAAGCTGTTGAAGCATATAAACAAGAATAATTCTGATTTCTCTTTCGTTCATTGACGGGCACAACAGCTCATCTGCTTGGTCTACTTCGGCTGCCTTTTGAGGTCAGCCTGTCAAGATGTTTTCGGATGAAGACTGCAATCAAGTAGCTGGGCTGGGTGACAGGCTGGATATATAGATCCAGGTAGTCTCCCCAGCTGGCCAGTGAGTGCGTGCAGACCTTAGCTCCGCGCTGGGTCGGCCGCGATGGGCCCGGAACCGGATGGGGCAGCCCCGCGGGTTAAACGCCCTCCGGTATACATATGACCGGACGACTCGGTCTGTGTCAGTGTTACCATGGCCGACAGCTCCCCCTGGAATGGACGGGTGAGGCAGATCTGTCTCGGGTGGGATACCCGCTCCGCCTGACTGGATGGGTAAGTATGCCCCCCCTCTCCTACTGGGGTATGGGGGGAGCAGGCGGGTTCCCCCCCTGGGGTGTTAGGCTGGTGGGCTGGTCCCCCCCTTCCAGTGCCGCACTGCCACTGGGCCCCCCACCCCTGGTGCCCCGTGGGGGGGTTCGGGGCCTTTAGCTGCATCCTCTTGCCTCGTGCTGTTCGGCCGCCATCCCTTTGAGGACAGCCTGGTAAAGAAGTGGACATCACCCCCCGTGGTTGATCCCCCGGTGTCCCGTCTGAACAAGGCGACCACGATTCCGGTGGAGGGGACACCGTCATTTAAGGACCCGGCTGATAGAAAAGCCGAGGCTGTCGCCAGATCTATGTTTGTTCTGGCGGGGTCAGCTATGCAGCCTGTGGTGGCTTCCGAGCTGGTGTCGCAAACGCTCAAGGAGTGGGCTAGGCTATTGCACCGCGAACTGAGCAATGCCAAAGTTCCGCCTGCATGTGTGGAGCTCACTGACCAGCTCGTCCAAGGCCTTAAATATCTGTTGGACGCGGCCCCCCTGTTGTCCAAGTTGCCCGTGTCTTCTGTGGTGGTCAGACGGTTGCTCTGGCTGAAATGGCGGACCAAACGTCTAAGAAGGCCCTGGCGGACTTGCCTTTTCAGGGTGGTTGGCTCTTTGGAGCCACTTTGGATGAGATTATTAAGGATCTCACCGGTGGGAAGAGCACCTTTTTTCCGGAGACTAAGAGGAGTAAGGAGCTTTTCGGCTCAGAAGAAGCTTTTTGGTACGTCCCACTCGTCGGGCAAGGGCTCCCAGCCCGCCAAGCCTCCCGCGGCTGGACAGGAGCACCCCTGGCAGCGTAAGCTTGACAGTCCAGCATGAAGGGTTGCCCCCGCCTGTCCTTCGGGTGGGGGGGTCGTCTCCTGGGGTTTGCAAACTGATGGGCTTCCCGCATTTCGTACCACTGGGTGCACAAGGTGATTTTGTCTGGGTACAAAATAGAATTTCGTTCCCATCCTCTGGACCGGTTCTTTGCCTCAAATATGCGGCTCCCCCGGGCAGACTGCAGGCTCTGCTGGGGGTGGTGGCGGCACTTCACCAGGGCGATTTTCCTGGCTTTCCTCTAAATCAAGGATGTGTACCTGCATATCCCCATATGCGGTCAGCACCAGCGTTTTCTGTGCTTTGTGGTCGGGGAGCATCACTATCAGTTTGTGGCTCTCCATTTTGGCTTGGCCTCTGCGCCTCTGGTCTTCACCAAGCTATTGGTCCCCGGTTCTAGCTTTGTTGAGACAGAGGGGCATCGCGTTGGTGGCATACCTGGACGACCTCCTCTTGCGAACGGAGTCGGCTCCAGCCCTGAGGGACAATGTGATCTGCTGGAGTTCGGCTGGGTGATATATCTCCCAAAATTGGTGCTGACTCTGTCTCACCGGTTGGAGTATTTGGGCCTGATTTTGGATGCAGCCCAGAAGAAGGTTTTCCTTTCACCGACCAAGCTACAGATGCTTCAGTCGGCGATTCGTTCCCTGCTGTCCCAGAATTGGTCCTCCCTACGTTTTTGCATGCGGGTCCTGGGGCCCATGGTATCCACCTTTGAGGCGGTTCCGTACGCCCAGTGTCACACCCGTGCTCTGCAGTGGGAGATTCTTCTGAAATGGGACAAGTCCCCATCGTCCCTGGATCGGTTGATCAGGATGGGACGCCAGACCAGGACTTCTCTGCTCTGGTGGCTGCGGGCTCCGGCTCTGTACTTGGGGAAGTCGTTCCTCCCCCTTCATTGGACGGTGGTTACGATGAATGCCAGCCTGACTGGCTGGGGGGGGGGTGGAGTCCTAGGGTTGTTGTCGGCCCCTGGAGGAGTCTCGTCTCCCGATCAATGTCCTGGAACTTCAGGCCATCAGGTGCTGCCTCACCCACTGGACAAGGAGGCTGCATGGGTGCCCTGTCTGGATCCAGTCGGACAATGGCATGGCAGTGGCTTACGTGAATCACCAGGGCGGGACAAGAAGCTCGGCTGCAGCCTCGGAGATGGCTCACATTCTGCGGTGGGCAGAACTCCACGTATTGGCAATCTCCGCCGTTCACATTCCAGGCGTAGAGAACTGGCAAGTGGACTATCTCAGGGGTTGGACCAAGGAGAGTGGTCCTTGCACCCAGACGTGTTCCATCAAATTTGTCTGAGGTGGGGTACACCAGACGTGGACCTGTTAGCATCTCGTCTCAATCGGGAAGGTGCAGACCTTTGTGCGCAGGACAAGGGATCCTTTGGCGGACACTCTAGTGGCTCCGTGGGCTCGGTATCTGCTCATCTATGCCTTTCCCCCTCTCAAGTTGCTTCCGCGCCTTCTGTGCAGAATAGAAGCAGAGGGAATACCAACCATTCTCGTAGCTCCAGACTGGCCGCGGCACCCTTGGTACGCCGACGTGGTACGAATGGTGGGGGACATTCCCTGGCAACTCCCACTTCACAAAGACCTACTGTCCCAGGGGCCCATCTTGTATCCTGCTTTACCCTCGCTGGCTTTAACAGCCTGGCTATCGAGGAATCGAGGTGTCTCGGACTCAGTGATCCCCACCATGCTCAAGGCACGTAATGCCACTTCCCAGAAGATATACCAGCGCACCTGGAAGGCTTACATCGCCGGGGGTGGAATCCTCAATCTTTTTCGTTATCTAGAGTTCTGGCTTTTCTGCAGAGGGGTCTCGACCAGAAGCTGGCGCTGAGTACGATCCAGGGTCAGATTTCTGCCCTGGCGATCTTTTTTCAGCGTCCATTGGTGACACACTCTTTTTGATCCGTACCTTCATGCAGGGGGTTTGACATGTCGTCCCCCAAGCTCGGTCATCTCTGGCGCCATGGGACCTTAATCTGGTCCTCTCGGTACTTCAGAAGCCGCCGCTTGAGAATATCAGGAAGATCTCGCTACAGTTGCTTTCGCAAAAAGTGGCTTTCCTGGTAGCTATCGCATCCACTCGACGGGTGTCTGAGTTGGTGGCTCTGTAGGTCTTCATATCTGGTCCTACACAAGGATAAGGCGGGTTTACGCCTGTCACCTTCCTTCCTGCCGAAGGTGGTGTCATCTTTCCATATCAATGAGGACATCATCCTTCCTTCGCTCTGCCCGTGCCCAGCTCACCCAAAGGAGGTTGCTTTGCACTCTCTGGATGTTGTTCGGGTTCTGCAGGTGTATCTGGCGACCAGAGCCTCCTTTCGGAGGTCGGGTGCATTGTTTGTAGTTGTGAATGGTCCACGCAAAGGCCTGGCGGCCTCGTCGGTCACTATTTCCCGTTGGATTAGACAAACGGTGACCCGAGCCTATGCTGTTAGGGATCTTGAGCCTCCTTTCACGGTCACGGCTCACTCTACCAGGGCGATTAGCACTTCCTGGGCTTTCTGACATCAGGCGTCGGTGTCTCAAGTGTGCGAGGTGGCTACTTGGTCCTCTGTGCACACCTTTTCAAAAGTTGATGTTTTAGCATCCTCGGATGCTGCATTTGGCCGCAAAGTTTTTCAAGCGGCCATGTGAGACACGTTTTCTGGTTCCTCACAGAGGGTTCTGTTGAGTGAAGTTTTTTTTTTGTTCCGTTAGCCACCCCTCATTGTTTTGGCACTGCTTTTGGACTTCCCACTTGTCCATGAGCTGCTGTGCCCGTCAATAAATGAAAGAGAAAATAGGATTTTTTACTTACTGTAAAATCCCTTTCTCTGAGTTCATTGACGGGCACAGCACACACCCCTCTCATTCAGGTTTGTATTGCTTGTTAAGAACTGAGCTACCTGTAGCAGGGTGGAGGGTTGCTGCCAGTGGGGACTGCCCCCCCCTGGGAGGGGCCGTGTCTGTTGTTTTTTGCTGTTGGAACTTCCTGTTCTACCTACTCTACTCCTGAAGAGGGCAGCATACCACTTGTTCATGAGCTGCTGTGCCTGTCAATGAACTCAGACAAAGGGATTTTACAGTAAGTAAAAAATCCCGTTATCCCCCATTCAGTTTGCATGCATGATTCTAGATATTGATGGGGGGACATGCCCAGGACCCACCTCTCTATTCTGGTTACTAGATCATATAGCGTGGAATCATACTGTCCCAAATCTGGCTTGTGGGGCCCAGATCTAATGCCCCACAAAGTCAGATGTAAATACTAGAATATAGGTGCCCCAAATCTCTCAATTTAGGCATAACTCGGATATATACAGTATCTCACAAACGTTAGTACACCCCTCAAATTTTTGTAAATATTTTATTATATCTTTTCATGTGACAACACTGAAGAAATGACACTTTGCTACAATGTAAAGTAGTGAGTGTACAGCTTGTATAACAGTGTACATTTACTGAAAAGATATATGTATAGTTGCGCTTGTACATAAAGCAAACAATCAAATCCTAAAAAGAGTCATAAAAATAGTGCGTAAACCAAATCAACATGTGTTAAAGTCCAAAACACAAGGTGAAAAAATTATATCTGTGCTTTCAAATGAAATAAATGCATTGTCCCAAGTGGTTTGATTGAAGAAAAACATCCAAACTATGTGTAAATAATAGTGTCCTTATAAATGTCCAAAATCATGAACCGTGCACTCCACACAACACCAGAACGTGAAAATCTTCCACCAGGAAAAAAGATGGGTCCTTACCAGATCCCCTGGACCCCTTGTTATAGGGGGTCAGGGGGAGCTTTGTGGATATAAACCTCCACAAGGTTGCCACGGTCCGCTCTCTGGAGTTTTTCAATCACCAGGGGTCATCACCGTCACTCAAAGAAATAATGAACCATACATAGTGTAATATTGTCTTAAAAACGTGTAGAATTTAATAAAATATTGCACTTACAAACATCCAGATAAACAGCGCGTGTAATCATCAATGGTCACAGCTAGCGTGGTAGAACAAACAGCGGTGGATGTGAGACAGCACTTCCGCCCTATCGATTTCGTCTCCAAAGGACGTCTTCCGGGGCATCATGGCACCGTGGCAACCTTGTGGAGGTTTATATCCACAAAGCTCCCCCTGACCCCCTATAACAAGGGGTCCAGGGGATCTGGTAAGGACCCATCTTTTTTCCTGGTGGAAGATTTTCACGTTCTGGTGTTGTGTGGAGTGCACGGTTCACGATTTTGGACATTTATAAGGACACTATTATTTACACATAGTTTGGATGTTTTTCTTCAATCAAACCACTTGGGACAATACATTTATTTCATTTGAAAGCACAGATATAATTTTTTCACCTTGTGTTTTGGACTTTAACACATGTTGATTTGGTTTACGCACTATTTTTATGACTCTTTTTAGGATTTAATTGTTTGCTTTATGTACAAGCGCAACTATACATATATATTTTCTGTTACTGTGGGTGCTGGTATTTACACTCTTTTAGTTGCAGCTGTATATTAATTTGGGATCACATAGGGTGAGCGCAATCTATTACATACACTTTTAGTGTACATTTACTGTCCCCTCAAAATAACTCAAGACGCAGCCATTAATGTCTAAACCGCTGGCAACAAAAGTGAGTATACCCCTAAGTGAAAATGTCCAGATTGGGCCCAATTAGCCATTTTCCCTCCCCGGTGTCATGTGACTCGTTAGCGTTACAAGGTCTCAGGTGTGAATGGGGAGCAGGTGTGTTAAATTTGGTGTTATTGCTCTCACTCTCTCATACTGGTCACTGGAAGTTCAACACGGCACCTTATGGCAAAGAACTCTCGGAGGATCTGAAAAAAGAACTTTTGCTCTACATAAAGATTGCCAAGACCCTGTAACTGAGCTGCAGAATGGTGGCCAAGACCATAAAACGGTTTAACAGGACAGGTTCCACTCAGAACAGACCTTGCCATAGTCAACCAAAGAAGTTGAGTGATGTGCTCAGCCGTTATATCTAGAGGTTGTCTTTGGGAAATAGACGTATGAGTGCTGCCAGCATTGCTGCGGAGGTTGAAGGGGTGGAGGATCAGCCTGTCAGTGCTCAGACCATACACCGCACACTGCAACAAATTCGTCTGCATGGCTGTCATCCAAGTAAGAAGCATCTTCTAAAGATGATGCACAAGAAAGCCCACAAACAGTTTGCTGAAGACAAGCAGGCTAAGGACATGGATTACTGGAACCATGTCCTGTGGTCTGATGAACAAATATAAAATTATTTGGTTCAGATGGTGCCAAGAGTGTGTGGCAGAAACCAGGTGAGGAGTACAAAGACAAGTGTGTCTTGCCTACAGTCAAGCATGGTGGTGGGAGTGTCATGGTCTGGGGCTGCATGAGTGCTGCCGGCACTGGGGAGCTACAGTTCATTGAGGGAATCATGAATCCCAACATGTACTGTGACATATTGAAGCAGAGCATGATCCCCTACCTTCGGAGACTGGGCTGCAGGGCAGTATTCCAACATAATAATGACCCCAACCACACCTCCAAGACAACCACTGCCTTGCTAAAGAAGCTGAGGGTAAAGGTGATGGACTGGCCAAGCATGTCTCCAGACCTAAACCCTATTGAGCATCTGTGGGGCATCCTCAAATGGAAGGTAGAGGTAAACACTTTAAGTGTATGCACGCAGTGTCATTTGTAACAATTACAAGTATGCATTATCTCTTAGAGAGCCCACTTTGTGGTAGTGTTGGAACTTTCCAACAAGCCCTGCCATCATCACACAGTCCTATTATCTTATCACTAGAAAGGTAAGCCTTGCTAGCCAAAAGGCCTCGAGTTCTGCTTAAAATGAACAGTAAAGAAAATACAAGTTACCCTCTTACAGGTTAGCTAATAAAACTATACCTCTTGACAGATTGCCGCTCTGTCCTTCAGTATCACTATTAATATTTATGCAGTTTAAGCCCTGGTTCACACTTGTGCGATGCGGGAACCACTGTGATTCCAGAGCCGGTTCCCGCATCGTATCACTCCCGCAGGCAGTTCACACTGCCTTATGCGAACCGCTGCGGGTGTCATTACAAAGTTAAAGACACCCCCAGTTTTGTTCACACATCACAGTGCGAACTGTGAACCCGCACATGAATCAGATCGCATGGGTCAAAACACCTTTTTCTGTGCGAATCTAATGCGAGTTCAGCCATACAACTGTATGGCTGAACTCGCATTGCTCAGAGATCACATTTGATCGGCAGTGCGAATCACATGCGATTTCTGAGATCGCAGTAGTCTGAACCAGGGCTAATATATGTCGTTCTGTGAATGGAAGAGGAGTGGAGTGGAGGGTGTGCACTATCCTTTTCATTTATGAAAGCCGCAGCTGCCAAAATACTGCAAGAGCTATACTATCCAGCGTAATGACAAATGGTAGTATTGAAGGACAGAGCAGCGATCTAACTATTAAGTCAACTATTAACACACACAATTAAAAAATATATAAATAATCCTTCGAGTTCTACTTTATAAAAGGCTAAACCTCTGCAAGCGGAGAAACTAAAAAGAATCCTTTATTTTTTGTTTCGCTTGCCTTGGGCATATTCTTCGGTTTGATTATGATCTATAGATTATTGGATTTATCCATTGTTTGAGAAGTACTTTCTGCCTTTTTTCCCGTTTCTTCTTCATCCCACTGCAGATTCTTATTCGTTTTTTTTTCGCTTTTCTAGGGTTTCCACCCCTATGAGATGGAAAATTGTGCAGAGCTTGTGTTTCAGGTGCGCTGTCAGAAAGCCAAACAATCAGCACACGCAATCCTGTTTAAACAAGGTGCCGAGTGAGAATTCTGACTTTTTGACAGCAGGAAACATGTTAAATGAAGCAGAAATAAGGATTTCACAACGAGCAGCGAGTCTTTCATTGCCCTTCAGGCTGTACTGCTGGCTGGGCCCAGCCCAATTGCTGTAGTTAGCCATTTTCATTCAAGGTGCCCTGTATATCCTCTAGATACGGAATATTAAAGCTACAATTGGAATGTCTTTGCTTACTGTCACTTGACTTTTCCTCCTTTAGTTCTCACACACCGTATCCTAAGAGAAAAAAAAAATCTGATTATCTTGAAAATATCAGCTTTAACCACTTCAGCCCCAGAAGGATTTGCCCCCTTCCTGACAAGGCTATTTTTTGCAATACAGCACTGTGTCACTTTAACCGACAATTGTGCGGTCATAGAACTTTGTACCCAAACCAGTTGGCTCGCACAGGAGCGCCGACTTGCCGCCGCATAATGCTGGCGGCTGGTCAGCAAGTGGTTAAATTGGTATTATCACTTTCTTCTTTCTGAAAGCCTTTATTTGTTTGTGGAACTACACTTCATCTGAGGACCACAAACCAAAAATGCTATTTATTACCTTTGTAATCTTCAAAGCAAACTCCCCCATCCATCCATGTCTCCATGCTTTATTTTGTTGAGAAATCATTTTGAAAAACATCCCCTATCGTTTCTGGCCGGGGCCATCTTGAGTAAGGGCAAATGATTCATGTAGCCTTTGCTTCCTGGAATCTGCCTGCCCTTAGCTGCAGTCTCTGAGAAAGCCCCTCCTCCCCTACTGAAGACTCCTGGGATGTATGACATAATTTGCATAGGTATGGAAACCAAGAAGTAACTGAAGAAATGTAAAAAAAAAAAGTGTAAAACAAGCAAATATGATATATTTTCTTATCCATTTACTAATGCTAGTAGCATAAGGATTAAAAATAGCCAATGATGATTGAGGAAGTGAAGGTCTGGGAGTGTGGGTGTGTAATGGCTGAATTCTTGTCCCAGTGTGGCACGCTGCAGCCTAGCTTTGCCCTCGACCCAGACCATGGGGCAGTGATACCTATTACCAAGAAAAGTGATCATGTGACCTAGGAAGTGAGCTTTGTATAGTAAGTTATGCACGGCTTGCTTAACTAAAGGGGAATATGCGCACTGCGGCTAAGGCTCTATGAGCCTGCAGATTGTTGCCACCAGGGAGGAAGCCCAAAAGAGTGGCTGGGTCAACTAATGATTTCCTTTAGAGGACAGCTTTATTGTATTCAAACCTCGAGCACAGAGGGAGAATAGAAGTTATTAGGAAGGTGTTCATTTTGGAAGAGTGGGGGTTTGAACCACTTTAACACACAGGGTCTTTGTTAGCAGGCTTTTAATGTCAGATACCTTTTGCATCCCCATACTAGTCTATAGGAATGCAGAACTCGCTTGAAGTAGGTCAAATATGGGTCAAATAAGGTAGCACAGTGGCTAAGTCATTAGCACTTCCACCTAGCAGCACTAGGGACATCGTTTCACTTCCCAACCACAGCACTACCTGCCTGGGGTCTGCATGTTCTCCCTGTGCCTGTATGGGTTTCCTCCAGTACTCAGATTTTCTCCTACACTCCAAAGACATGCTGGTAGGTTATTTGGCTATTTTATGTGTATGTATGAATGTGAGTTAGGGACTTAACCACTTCAGCCCCGGAAGAATTTCCCACGTTAGGACCAGAGCACTTTTTGCGATTCAGCACTGCGTCGCTTTAACTGACAATTGAGCGGTCGTGCGATGTTGTACCCAAACAAAATTTGCGTCCTTTTTTCCCCACAAATAGAGATTCCTTTTGGTGGTATTTGATCACCTCTGCGTCATTTCTGATCACCGCTATAAACAAAAAAAGATCGACAATTTTGCAAAAAAAAGCATTTCTTACTTTTTGCTAAAATACAAATCCAAAAAAATTATAAAAAAAATGTTTTTTCTTCGGTTTTGGCCGATTTATATTATTCCTCATGTTTTTGGTAAAATCGCAATCGGCGTTTGATTGGTTTGCGCAAAAGCTGCCGCATTTACGGATGATGCAAATAAATTTCTGGGGTTTTTATTTTTTTTTATTTTTTACTAGTAATTGTGGCAATCTGCGATTTTTAGCAGCACTGCGATATTGGAGCGGACATGTCAGACCATTTTGACACTTTTTTGGCACCATTGGCATTAATACAGCGATCAGTGCTATAAAAATGCACTGATTACTGTATAAATGCCATTGGCAGTGAAGGGGTTAACCTGCAGGGGGAGATCTAGGGGTTAACTGTGTTCCCTAGGTGTGTTCTCAGTGTGAGGGGGCTGGGCTGTCAGGGGCATAAGAGATCTAACTGATCCCAGTGAAAGGGATCAGTAGATCTCTTATGTCCCCACTGTCAGAACGGGGAACCGCGCGTGTTTTCATCGGCGGTTCCCCGTTCTTTTTCTCTGGCAGCTCGTTGCGGCTCGCCGGTGGACATTAGGCCTGCCCGAGCTGCGGGCACACTCCTCCGGAGTGCAGCGGGAATGAGCATGTGGCGCGCTTGCGCCGACTCCGCAAATCGCTGTATATTTACGGCGATTCGGGGTACATGTCGACACTGCCGCAGTAAATATACTGTGCGCGGTGTGGAAGTGGTTAAAGTAGAAGTCCACCCTAAAACTAAATTACCTCCATCTACAGACAGCGACGATCTAACACTAATCTATCCAAGAAACGCCCCTTCCTAACCAATGACACCACAAAGCTTCTAATCCACTCACTGGTCATCTCTCGCCTCGACTACTGCAACTCCCTCCTCACTGGCTTACCTCTAAATAGCCTATCCCCACTTCAGTCCATAATGAATGCTGCTGCCAGGCTCATCCACCTTAAAAACCGCTCAGCGTCTGCTACACCCCTATGTCAATCCCTCCATTGGGTGCCACTCAACCAACAAATTAAATTCAAGATACTAACAAGAACTTCTAAAGCCATCCACTACTTGGCCCCCAGCTACATCACTAACCTGGTCTTAAAATACCAACCAAATCGATCTCTTCGCTCCTCCCAAGACCTCCTGCTCTATAGCTCCCTTGTCACCTCATCCCATGCTCGCCTCCAGGACTTCTCCCGAGCCTCTCCCATCCTCTGGAATGCTCTACCCCAATCTGTCCCACTTTCTCCTACTTTGTCCACTTTCAGACGATCCCTGAAAACTCATCTCTTCAGAGAAGCCTGTCTAGCTCCCACCTAACAACTGTACATTTCTCTTCTCCATCAGCACATCCCCCACAGTTCTTACCTCTTGTATCTCTTGACCTTCCCTCTTAGATTATAAGCTCTAACGAGCAGGGCACTCTGATTACTACTATATTTAAGTGTATTGTATTTGTACTGTCTACGCTCAAGTTGTAAATAGCTGCGTAAACTGTTGGCGCTATATAAATCCTGTATAATAATCATAATCTAACCCCGTGAAGAAAACAATCTGTATACATACCTTTTCTGCAGGCGATCCGACCCGATCTCACGCTGAACTGTCAGCCTGCGGCTTTGCTGTGGAGGCGGGTGCAGAGGACACCACCTATAACAGAAGCCCCGTAGTAACTCTATGGGTGACCTCACTCCCCATTCATTTCAAAGCGGTTGTTGGCCGTGTCCTCTGCAGAGCTTCCGCTACTGGAGATCGGGTCGGATCGGCTTCAGAAAAAGTATGTATACTCATTTGTTCTTTACAGGGCTAGATAGATTAGTGTTAGAATGTGCTTACGTCACCACGCCCACGTGATCCCGCGAGTACGGGTCTTCAGGAATTTGCCAGCTGTTCACCTTGTTTATGCGCGCTTTTATTTGGAATATTGTGAGTACCTGTTTATATCTTGTTTTAAATAAAAATCCCGTACATTATTACACTATTTGGCCTTCATGTAGGGCGGTCCTATGCATTGACATCATCGCCTCACGTGAAGCACGGGCGTTTGGAGACTAGCCGGCGTTTTTGAAAGATTCTTTTATTATATGCGCATTTTACCCTGCTCAAATGTAAGTAGCCATTTGGCTTTGCTACTACTTTCTTTGGAATAAACATTATTACACTATTTGGGATCCTGCTTTTGTTTTATATATTACGGAGATTAATATTTAATTGGAGTGGATTGGAGGTGCCGTTCAACTCTCCCCGTTTAAAGTCTGCAGAGGCTATCTGCCTGTGTACATTGTTTGCCTAGAGATGGGTAAACAATGGCACTCTGGTAAGAGTACCTAATTTATACCACGTTGGTGTTTTTACCTATCTGGTGAAGGAAGTTCTTCTATCAATCTTATGGGACTATTTATTTTGGCACTAATCAGTTTGCTAATTTTATTGGATTTCACTGGTGAAGCAATACTCTCTGGAATCACATTGAACTTTGTTTTATTTTATTATCCTACATATTTTTTATATTTTGGTACTGTGCATGTGTACTTTGCAGTTGATAATGACTGCATTCTAAGATTGTTATTATACTATATTTGTGCACCAGCTGTATATCATTTGCACGTTATTCACATATAATTTTTACACTTATTGAATCAATTTTTGGGCTGCGCAGTTTTGCTTTAGTTTATGTCTATGTTTAGGTGGTATCCTATTTACTGCAGCAACCATTTTTCTTCTATACTTTTGTTTAATTTGAAGGAATACACTAGAGCGGTAGTTTTTCTTATATATTTATGTGAATGTACAATATATATGTAAAGCGCTGTGTAAATTTACAGAACTATATATGTACCTGTAATAAATATAATAAGGATGTCAATTGCAAGTCAACACAAGCCTTTAGCCCATTGACATGGGGCCCCTTAATTTGTTCTCCTCCAACTCTGACAGGTGCACTACCAGTTGCTGACACTATCTTTTTTCACTGCTTCTTCAGCATTTGGCATCTTCTTTTTGGTCAGGCATCCAATGATGATGTAGCTCTTTAAATTGAAGTTACTTTGCCCTGCATAGGCAAAGCACTGCTCCACTTAAATATATCCATAGCCACCATTATGGTGTACACGCAGATGCACCCACGGGATCTGCCACGCCTTCGGGTCCTGGTAGAGGCAGTCAGTACATTTACACACGCACCATGAAAATACCACGCATGCAAAGGCAGGGATGATTTCTGGTTTCCCTATTATTGGTGTTTTGTGTGCCTAGGCAAGGAAAGCACAACTAAAGTCCTTAAAAGTTTCTATTGCTGAGAGAGGAAGGAGAGAGGGTAACTTCATAGTTGGGATCAGGGTCTGCTTTAATTTATTTGCTTTTATATATTTAGGACTCTATCTATAATGGGACTTTGCAGTAATTACTTCACACTATGGCTGTATTGTGTTTCAAATATAAATGGCACTTCATGATGAGACTGTGCTGTCTTTGAGAGTGTTTCAAAAAACGTACTTTGTTTACGGAAATGTTAGATTTACAGAACGTAGCCTTTCGTGTACAAAGTCCTGGGTCTCCCATGAAATCAGAGAGGTTTGACATCAGTAGCACCCGTCTGAGTGGATTGTAAGCCAGTACATGGGGAGATGAGAAAACCTGTTATAAATAATATAGATTTCACTGTCTCCTTC
The DNA here is from genome assembly GCA_018402905.1 of Glandirana rugosa. Taxonomy (NCBI): domain Eukaryota; kingdom Metazoa; phylum Chordata; class Amphibia; order Anura; family Ranidae; genus Glandirana; species Glandirana rugosa. The sequence continues at coordinate 348,764 of BLSH010359464.1, forward strand.
TTCTAATGCCCAGTCTGGCTGGTGACGACAAACTCTGTGTTATCGCTGTACTCGGTGCACAGACCTTTGTGGCTGGTATTTGCATGCTTTATTTATCCCTTGGACCAATCGTGGGTGGAGGATTGGGATTTGCAAGTTTATCAAGGCATTATATATTTATAGGCGTATATATTACTTGGCAATTTCATGCTTCCAGATATAGACAGTTCTTTAATCTGGAGTCAGTTAACCGTGCAATAGGCATCTTGTTTCACTTTAGTATGTAGACACTGTGATCACATGTATAATGAAAAACTATACTGGGGCTAATGTTCTAACAATTAGAATGAATGGACTTTTTTTTTATTTACAGGAGTATTCTCCCTTTTTGGGACTTGGTGGCATTTGAGTGATCATGTGAACCATTCTATTTCAAGCTTCTTGCGTTCAGTCATTATATTCCGAGAGACCATGCTTAAAAAGAGTCAATCACAGATGGGCTTTTTCAAGACCCTAAGTCAGGGGTCCTAACTTAGGGTCTTGGCCCTCCAGTTGTTCAGGAACTACAATTCCCATCATGCCTAGTCATGTGTGTGAATGTCAGAGTTTTACAATGCCTCATGGGATGTGTAGTTCTGCAACAGCTGGAGGGCCGTAGTTTGAGGATGCCTGCCCTAAGTAAATGCACTAAAATTATTTTAATTCTTCCTTGTGAATTATTTGTTTGCTTCCTTATTTAGCTTTACTCACTTTGCGTCTCACCCTTCGACTTAAAGAGGAAGTAAACCCTTATGGGTTTTAATTCCTCTTTGTTACCCTGCAATGTAAAAGCATAATAAGCTAGTATGCATCGCATATTAGCCCATTATGTGTTACTTACCTGCATTGGAAGCCCGCGCTGTCCTTGCTCCAGGCCGCGTCCATCTTCTGCCCCTCTTCCTTCCTGGGCCCCGGACTCCAGCTCTGTGACAGGCCAGAGCCTGCACGCAGGAGCCGCCAATCGCGGCACGATCTCAGTGACGAAACGACACAGAGGCGACGACGTCGGCACATGGAAGTACACTGTATAGCTCCTAAACCGGGCAGGTTTAGGAGAGATTTACCATATATGCTTGCACCAACGTGATTGGCGCATGCGCACGGAATAAACAGCCTGCTCGTGTCATTTCTTTAGGGCCCAGTGCCGTGACCAGCAGCTCCTGCGCACATGCGTGGGAGTGACGTCATTGTGGCTCCGGCCGAACAAACAAAAAGTCTGCGCTAGGGGGCAGGGACACAAGGTTGCTCTGGGATAAACATGCAGTGTCCTGTGAGAGCCCAAGTAATAAAGTCAAGTTATATATATATAAAAAAATATATTTTATTACAATTTTCTGAAGTAAAAAACAGACAAGTCATTAGGACAAATATAAATATAAAGACCATACAATACAGGAGTGAATTTTAGACAGCAAAGGTTTACGGTCTTATGGATTGCATGATTCTTGCCAAGTAGCTCAATTAGCCCGACATGTTTCAGGATATTCCAATCCTTTCTTCAGGGGCATTCATACAAGACAAGACTCCCACTGTGAAATATATAGGTATATAGGTTATCTTTACACATTATTGAAAAACATGCATATTCCAACCTGAGTTCCTT
>BLSH010359464.1:361872-377738 GCA_018402905.1 Glandirana rugosa
AATTTTCGCGGGGTAGGGTCGCTCGAGCACGCCTCTACGCTGGCGTATGTATGCAGGGCGGGTGTATACTTTTGCCACAATTTTGGTGTGTACATTCCATAGCGGTGTTAGCAAGTTCGCTCTCGTTATTAAAATCGTGGTCTGGAGGAGACATTGAGTTTTGACGATTGGACATCTTAAAAAATTTGCAGCGGTTACCTCTAAAAATTGGTCAAGGGATGGCTGCATAACATTTTACTGCAGCCGTCCCTGACCGGCAGCTAGGCCCTCCTGCAGTATACTGCAGGAGGCGAAGAGCGGCGATGACGCCCGGGGGTCCCCGGGCGTGTCGCCGCTAGCGCCTAGCGAGCAGACGGCCCCCCAACACAGGGGCCCGCAGTAGCGGCGAGAAGCGGAGGACGTCATATGACGTCCTCCCGGATCGACGGCCAGTCCCTGCCGACGTCATTTTACAATACGTCGGTAGGGAACTGGTTAAAAATCTCCATTGGCGACGTTTAAAAAATTCTACAGGTTAGCAGTTTTGAGTTACAGAGGAGGTCTGGTGCTAAAATTATTGCTCTCGCTTGAACGATTGTGGCGATACCTTACATGTGTGGTTTTAACACCGTTTTCATATGTGGGCGGGACGTATGTATGCGGTCGCATCTCCGCACGAGCTCGCTGGGATGGGGCGCTTTTAAGTTTTTTTGTTTTTTTGTTTTTTAATTATTTATTTTACTTTTTACACTTATTTTTTTTTTTTTTTAAATTTACCACTTTTATTCCTATCACAAGAAATGTAAACATTCCTTGTAATAGAAAAAAGCATGACAGGTCCTCTTAAATATCAAAAAGACCTCAGATCTCATATTTGCAGTAAAATGCAAAAAAAAATAATAAATAATTTGAAAAAAAATTACATTGCAAAAAAAAAAGATAGGCCCTTTAACCACTTCAATACAGGACATTTATACCCCCTTCCTGGCCAGACCAATTTTCAGCTTCCAGCGCTCGCACACATTGAATGACAATTACTCTCTCATGCTACATTGTACCAAAACACAATTTTTATCATTTTTTTCACACAAATAGAGCTTTCTTTTCGTGGTATCTAATAACCTCTGGGTTTTTTATTTTTTGCAACATAAGTGAAAAAATCGCGCAAATTTTTTTAGTTTATATGCTAAAATTTTGCAAATAAGTAATTTTTGTTCATAAATTTGGGCCAAAACCTATACTGCTACACATCTTTGGTAAAAATAACCCAAATAAGTGTATATTTGGTCTGTCCATGAAATGCAGGTGCATTTCATGGACACAGTACGCGGTCGGCTGCAACAATTGGTCTAGTCTTCCAAGTGTGACCTTCACCATAGGAAACAGAGACTACACAATAACTCCTGAGCAGTATGTGATTAAGAGCATACATTCCTAAACCTTTAACCGCCACCTACCCTCTATTTGTGCAACCACGTGAGGACTTACGGAAGGACCCTGAGCTGAGTACAGTACCTGCATAGGAACCTCCGGAGATCTGTGAGGATCGGTGAGTGGGGGAGTTTGAAGGAGGGGAGCACGGTTGCATGTGTATATTCACTCCATCTCCTCACTTCCCTCACATCACCCGGTATAGCCACCACCACTGCTGAATTTTATGCACTGTTTTATTAAGATCTATGGTTTTATTGTGGCACGGCTGCACCTATATGTGGATGGACTTTTAAGTTTTTTAAACATATCCTTCTTTTGTTGGAACATCAGATGATGTATGGCACATTGGTATATCTGTTTATTTAGACAGCACTAAAGATATAATTATTTATTTTTGTATTGTCACATATATCTATTGTCACCACCACTTTATTATATTTTTACCTGAGTTATGGAATCACATATGTAATTTCGTTTAGCAGCACTTTCTTGCACAGTATCACTTTATATATCTTTTTAAGGAGTACTAGAGACTCCCATTAGGCAGCGCCAATTCCCACATAATTTCTCTACTCACATTTGTTACCGGATTTATTTCTGGTTGTTAGTGGGGGCAGCAGCCTAGGCTTATATATTATATAATTTTTATTAGGAACAGCGCCACACCACACACCCACTTTATATTCTGAATCTACTCATTACCGACAGACACTGACTCGAGTAAGCCGAGGGGGGTCTTTTTCAGCACAAAAAAATGTGCTGAAAAACTCGGCTTATACTCGAGTATATACGGTACCTTCTGTTGTTGTCGGCCTTTTCCAAATCCCTTTTTTTTTCTTGCTGCTGTGATCTATTTTCTTGTTAGAGGGTGGCTAAGTTTGTTCTCCATGGTCCCACTGTAAGGCCTTATGGACGTTTTTCGACTGTTTTACAGCAGCTGTTTTTAGCTGCAGAGGTTTTTTCTACAGTCATTAAACTCCCCATCATGTTGTCCTATGTGCTTATGCACACATAGGCTGTTATCAACTGATTTTAGCAGTGATGTTTTTGAGCTGTAAAAAAACCCCAAGACCAGAGAGTTCTGAGAGATGTTTTTCAGCTGTAAAAATGTTCAAACGCTCTAAAACGTCAATCCTCAAAGTTTTTGGATGTTTTAGCAATTGGAAACAAAAACCACTGACCCTTTAAAAATTTGCAAAAACGCCTGTAATATAACGCTGGTAAAAGCTGAAAAAATCACTGATAAGCTACTGACATTTTTTGGACTTTTTTTTTTAAAAGTCCTGTGTGCATGAAGCCTAAGTAAGAAGGTAGCCACCCTCTCTTGCTCACTATCTAGATCAGTGGTTCTCAACTCCTGTCCTCCGGACCCACTAACAGGCCAGGTTTGCAGGATAACTGAAATGCATCACAGGTGATATCATTTGCTGCTCAGTGATTGCAGTATTCTAGTCTGCATCTCCCCAAGGTAATACTTAAAATCTGGCCTGTTTGTGGGTCCTGAGGACAGGAGTTGAGAATCACTGATCTAGATGAACAAGGGTCTGTGGACTATGGTATGTGTTGAGTACATAGAGTAGATGACCAATACTAATGTACACTGCTCGTTAAAGACAAATGGAAGCGAGGGGGAAATGGAGAGGTTTGGGGAGGCCATTACAAGCAAGCAGGAAAATACAGTAAGAAAGATTTCATGAAAAATGGAAATAATAAGTCCACCCTAATTCTAAAATCCCTGTATCTACAGACATCCACGATCTAACACTAACCTATCTAGCTCTGTAAAGAAGAAATCGGTATACATACCTTTTTTGAAGCCGATCTGACCCAATCCCACCCTGAGCTGTCAGCCACGGCTTTGCTGTGGAGGCGGGTGCAGAGGACACCACAGAAAACGGAAGCCCTATAGTAAATATTTGGGTGATGTCACTTCCCACGCTGTGTCCTTTGCGGAGCTTCCGCCACTGGAGATCGGATCGGCTTCAAAAAAGGTATGTATACTCAATGGCGCCACTAGGCGGGTGCGGTGCGCACCAGGGTGACACCCAGCAGAGGGGTGACACCAGAATGAGTGCGGCAGAGAGTCCTGGGTCCCGGGCGGAGGCACGACAGTTTTCCGTGCTGTCCCTGAGTGGAGTCTAGCTCTGCTCTGTCTCACTCACTGCAGCGGTCTCCTATCAGACACGCGCTGCCCGGAGAGTTTCTTGCTCACTGTCACTCTCCGGGCAGCGCGTATGTAATAGGAGACAGCTGCAGTGAGTGAGACAGAGCAGAGCCCGAGTCTCACTCAGGGACTACACCGGTGTTGCATTGAAAACTGTCCTGCCTCCAGCCCTAAACTCAGGTGCATAAGGGAGGAGTCTGTACTAGGGCAGGGGGGTTTGCTCTGGGGGGATCTGTTCTGAGGGGGTCTGTACTGATGGAGGGGGGAGGGGGGTTTGTTCTGGGGGGGTCTGTAATGATGGAGGAGGGGGTGGTTTGTCCTGGGGGGCCTGTACTGATGGAGGGGGTTTATACTTAGTGGGGGGGTCTATACTGAGGAAGGGGGCCTGCACTGACGGAGGGAGAGGGGTTTGTACTGAGGGAGAACTATAGTTGGTAGAGGGGGGTGCCACCATGTTTTTCCTCACCGGGTGACATCGAGTGACGCCACTGTGTATACTGATTTCTTCTTTATAGGGTTAGATAAGTTAGTGTTAGATCATGGGTGTCTGTAGATGCAGGGATTTTAGGGTTAGGATGAACTTGCGCTTTAAGTAGTGGATGTGTATGAATTATTTTTGAAAACTAAAGATATTGTTTAGTGTCACTTTAACAATCCTGAATTCCAAGATGGTAACGCTCCTAGACATTTTTACAGGTATGGGGGACTGAATTGCTTTAATCTGGGTTTATTAATACCAGGCATATATTTATGATACAAAAAACAGGTTTGTTTTATTTATTTTTTTTCTGCTTTATGTCTATATTCCTTCAAGACCATAGTTCAATAGATAAAAATTCCCTGACTAGCTAACTCCCTGAAACCACATTACTTAATTGTTTGTCATGGCACTCAAAAAATATTTAAACTTCGATTAGTTTACGTTTTTAATGAGACCATTAAATCTATGATAGTTTACAAAAATGAGGCCCCTGCAAATCAGGCTAATATTTTACCTATGCAAATGTATGCAAGGTTTTCGACACTCCATGTCAGACATTTTTTTTGTAACCCACAACAAAATGACAGATGTGGCTTAAGGCTCCATCAGGTCCTCTTGCATGACAAACCGCTAGGAGTGCCGACGAGGACAGAGCTTGTCCCAGCTTAAAACCTCTCGTAGGGAAAGGAAGTCCTAAAAGTTGCACATCACAGCAAAACCCTGTAAGGAGTATGGCAGCCTCAGCCCGGTGTTCTGCCCAAGTGCCAAGCTCTGCAGAATGCCAAACTTCCGTCACTTTCATTTTTTTTAAACGATTATAACTTCGTAATTATGACAAATTTCTGTTTGTAGAAAACACTGGCAACGGACTACAGTCCGTTATCGGGAGATGTTGCTGTGTTAGGAACACAGTGGCCAATGGGGACAAACTTGTCCCCGCCTAGGAGGCGGCCATTTTTTTGGTTGGTATACGAGTATAAATCTCCACTCATATACTGTGCACCGGACTGTAGTCCGTTGCCGCAGTTTTTTTGAAAACACCAATTGTTGAAGCTAAACAGAAATGTGTCATAATTAGTAAGTTATCGTGGTTTAAAGCAACCGGAAGTGACGCAGGTTTGGCATTCTGCGAAGTTTGCCATTTGGGCAGTACACTCTAACCAGGCCACCCAAACGCATTTCACTCAGCCCCAGAGCTTATGTTTTGGATAGAGTACAGAGGGATTAGAACATCTGTCAGTTTTTATTACTGTCTGTGCCCCTGTTAAAGAAATTGCCTTCTCGATTTGTCCTGTTTACCATTATCATAGAAAGTGGAAGTAAAAAAAATCCCAAATTTTGAGTTGTCCCCAGAAAAGTAATAGAGGGGAAATCTTCCAATGAGGACACTAGTTCTAGTGACCTGGGGTTCCCCAAGGAATTCCCTTAATTTGCAGGCATTTCCTCTCACCTCCTGTTTGGCTATGGGACAGGAAGTGAAGTGAAATTTCAGCAATGGGACACAGATGGTGAAAAAAAATTTGACAGGGATTATAACTCTCCCTTACTCTTTCCAAAATGGAAAAAAAAAAGTTTTGCCTATAGTTCTACTTTAATCATGGGGAGGAGTGAAACGCGTTGGAGTGGCCTGGTTGGATCCCGGGTTGAGACTGTCATATACCACCTTACAGGATTTTGCTGTGACGTGCAACCTTTAGGACTTTCTTTCCCTACTACATTTTTTTGTAGGTCATTTTGTAGATTTCCTGTGATTTCCTCTTGCATGTGTATGCAAATTTTAATACTCGGTATTTGCAAATTATATTGTTTTTTTTTTATAACGGTTATCTTGAATAGTTAGGCCTGAGCCCTGGTTCACACTGATGCGATTTCTGATGCATTCCAGAATGCAATGAATCGCATTACAAGTGAAATGACTTTCTGTGGAGGCTGTTGACCTATATGCAGTGCGAATCTGACACGATTTTTCTGAGTCCTGTGAGTTTAGTGCGATCTGATTTTTAGTTCCTTGAATGGAAACTGCATGCAGAATGCATATCTGTCCTAACATAACGCCATTTCAGTATGTTATCCGCGCGTGCGAGAGAGAGGGAATGTTCGTTTGAACATTTGTACGAAAGTTCTAATCAGTACATTTGATGACATGACAAACAGAATTCGAAATTACCTAAAAGAAAGCAATTTTTGCTTTAATGTTCAATTTTAGAATGAATAGCCTTTCCCAAATAAACACCACATTCACAGTTAGAAATCAGTTTATTTGAGGAAAAAATTCCATCCTGTTCCTTCAAATTTTTATTGTCACTGCAGTTGAAAATGAACGTTTGTGACCCAACTGAGGAGTCGAATGAATGTTCCTAAATTAAATTTTTTCACACAAAATTCTCCTGGTGTATGGGCAGCTTTAAAAAATGTAGGTTTCAGGTAAATGCTGAAGGCAAGCATGGGAGACAAAGAAAAATCTGCCAGAACTACTTGTTTTTGGAGATATATTAGACCAGGGGTCTCCAAATTTTCTAATCAAAGGGCCAGTTTACTGTACTTCAGGCTTTAGGGGGGCCGAACTGTGGCCAGTAGGAGTAGAAAATGCCCTGGCATCAGTGCCCAATCATTGGCTTTAATGCGGGGTCAGCAACCTGTAAATCACGATCTACCAGTGACAAGTGACTGGTAGATCAAGGTCTGGGCTTGCTGGCCCGCCATCCCACAGCATCAAACAGAGTGCAACGCAGAGGGACTACTTGTTAAGTTGGAGCTGTATTAGGGAGCAAAAGCCTCATAAGCCGATGCCGTCTCAACCTCTTATCCCGGCTAGCGGTCTCCAGAGTGGTGCCAGCAGCAGGAAAGAAGAAATCTTCAGGTCAGTCTGAAGCAATACACTGGGTATAATAGTATAGGGCTGCTTTCACAATGATGTGCTGGTGTTTACCCACACCGTGGCTACAGTGCAATGTACCTGTAGCTTTCCTGCGGGTTTGCTGCACTTAGCCTTAGACTTCCATTATATTCTGCAGGTTTGGTGCACTTTCTGAAAGCGTACCAAAACTCCTGAATACAGGAGTTTGGTGCACTTTCAGAGAGTACACCACACCTGCAGGATGTAATAGAAGTCTATGGCAAAGCGCAGCTAACCCAGGAAAGTCGCAGATGCATTTTGCTGCACCTGCGGTGCAGGTAAACCGCAGCACATTAGTGAGAAAACAGCCTTATAGGGGGCTCAGAACAGTAAGGGTTCATTTACAATTGCAATTTTAGGGGTGGTAAAACCCCATACTTGGCACCTGTTTTTATCACCCAGCCCTAACCGCACCCCTTTTAGCTGCAGTGACCAGGGGTGTACACATGTCACAGCTACAGCATGACCCTTTCAAGTGAATGAGGCCACTCTGCAATTGCCCTGCAACCTTGTCAGTACAGCAAACAAGCGGTTACAGGAGGCAGCATTGTGTTGTTTTCTTACTATCTGCTTTAAACCTTGGACCCCGCAGAAGCATGCAGTTGCGGGGCACTTGCAGAGGGGCCCCATTTACTTGAATGGGTCACGACTGGCAGGCATTAGCACCCACCAAAAGCAACAGGGCTGAACTTCTGCTGCGGCATCTGTACAACTTTGGCTGCTGCCTCAGGGATTGGGGGCGGTAAACCCACAACTCAACTGCAGGATTTTACCACCCCTCAACTTTACGTGTGAACAAGCCCTAAGGGTGCTCATGCCAAATGCAACTATGGGCTCCTTCACAAGTGCACCAGGCACTGCTGCTCCTCTAAAAATTGATCCTAGTGTTGGACAAGTGGTGAAGAGCGAGATGTTGCCTCCTCACCACCTAATTTAAACCCATGATTGCCATGCAATGCATGCGATTGCGACAAAGTAGTATGGCAAGTAGAGGTTTAAATCAGGTGTGAGGAGGCGACATTGGGTGACACTGTGCCCAGTGATTTTTGACTTCTGCCATGTTGTTCAGGTAGGACTCCACTTCTTTAAGGTTGCCTACCCCTGCTTTAATGGAAGAAATAGTGCCCCATTGTTAATATCAATGAGAGGAATAGTGCACCATTGATTGTGTCATTGATGATGGTTCTCCATCATTGGTGTCAGTTGGTGGAATAATGCCCCAAGGGCCAGATAAAGGCAAGCAAAGGGCTGCATCCAGCCCCCGAGCCTCAGTTTGGAGTCCACTTTATTAGACAAACTCCCCCACACCCATATCCTTGCAAAGGACCTGAAAGATGGTTTATGTATTGCAGTTGTCTTACCCCAGTCCACTGTGTAACGTTTCTTGCACAAGCATCTGCAGGTTATCGGAAGGAAGCCTTTTCTTGTGATCTCGTCACAAAAGATAACATGGAGCATGCAATACAACATTTTAAATAAGCCACAGGCATTTTGGAACAAAGTACTGTTTGATAAAACAAAAGTTGAGCTCTCCGATTGCTAATACCAAAGCTAAAAAGAGAACGCGTTTCAAGAAAAGAATGTTTTTCCAGCTGTTAAGCATGGGGTCAGATCTATTATGCTTTGAGTTTGTGCAGCAGCAGGTACAGCAGGAAGCATTGTGCAGGTACAAGTTAACAATAGATTCTTGGAAGTATCAACAATTCCTGGAGATTACCATCCCACAGTCAGTAAAAAATGGAATTTAAAAAAAGATAAATATACCAAACAAAGCAGTGATTCAAAACATATAGGCTGGATTCCCTCCTTTTGTGTTTTTTGTTTGATGTATTTTCTATTAAAAGCAATAGGAATGCATCAGAACACATGCAATGCAAGCGTTAAGACACGTCAGCACATCACACCATAACACTGCACCATAGTTTTGCTGTTGTGATAAAAAGGTCACTATAAAGATTTGGGTATGTACTACACAAACTGGGTATTTAGCTGTATGTAGGCCGTTCACGGAGCACATTTCTTTCCTGCAACCATGGGTGCACATAGACAGTGTTGACAGGGGAATCCCTCCCCCCAAGACATTATCTTCTCCTGGCCAGAGAGGCCATCCCCGCCGGGAGAAGACCGTGATTATTGCTAGTGGCCTTGCCCATACATGGTTCGAATCCCAGCCCGTTCCTGCTGAACCTGCTGAGATTCGAACAGTCTATAGCCGGCCTTAATTGAGCGCACCTGAGCACTGCCTTACCCTGATATGCAAAGTAAGAATAAAGGCACACATGGACACTCTATGGTAGAATTATACCTGACTCTCCTTGTTATAGTAGCAAATAGGGCATAAATAAATAATTTATTTATATACATATATATATCTATATATAATAAGAAATAATTCATAAAAATAATAAAGAAAAAATAAAACCTCCCACCTACACACACACACACACACACACACACACACACACACACACACACACACACACACACACGCGCGCGCGCTGTAATTAGGCATTACACATCCCCTTGCACAACAACTCTATGTTTGGGGTCTCTGTACTTCTGGATAGATAGAAAATTCAGTGAAATATTTGGAGAAGTATTTATACAAAATCTGCTAGAGATTAAAAAAACAAAAAAAAAAACAAACTAATTTTAGTCCCATATATGCTTAAAAAATGGTGCATACCAAAACGTCAAACTTGGTAAGATTTTGATTAACGCTGGGCATGAAAGGGTTAGAGTATACCTGTGCCCATGCTTAACATGCTCAATACAGGGCACTTTCACACCCTTCCTGCCCAGGCCATATTTCAGCCTTCAGTGCTGTCGCACTTTGAATGACAATTGCGCAGTCATGCAACACTGTACCCAAATTAATTTTTAATCCTTTTCTTCACACAAATAGAGCTTTCTTTTGGTGGTATTTAATCACTGCTGGGTTTTTTTATTTTTTAATAAAAACGAGACCGAAAATTTTGAAAAAAAAAAAAAGTTTCTGTCAGTAAGTTTTGTAAATAAGTAATTTTTCCCCTGCACTGATGAGGCTGCACTGATGAGGAGGAAGCACCCTTATGCCGCACTGATAGGTGGCACTGATAGGCGGTACTGGTGGCTAGTGATAGGTGGCACTGATAGGCGGCACTGGTGGGTACTGATAGGCGGCACTGGTGGGCACTGATGGCTCTGGTGGGCACTGATGGGCGTACTGATGAGAGTTGATGGGAAGCACTGATGGGTACTAAAAGGCAGCACTGACTGGCACCAGTAATGGGCACTGATTTGTGTCACTGATGGGCACTGATTTATGCCCTGATTATTTGCCCTGAGATGCAGCTGATCGGCTCTCCTCGCCACAATGTCAGTGTGAGGTGAGGAAAGCTGGTTACCGCCACTTCCGAATTTTACATGTGACCGGCTGTGATTGTACACAGCCGATCACATGGTTAAAGAGGCGCATCATCGGCTATTTACAGAGATTGGGGTCGTGCCGTGTCCTAGCAACACGGCTGCGATCAGCGCCCTGCACACCCGTGCTGGCGCGCCGTAGTATGACGTCCACCCAGAACCAGAGCCATACTACCCCTCCGTCATTTGACAGTGGGCGGGCGGCAAGTGGTTAAGGATGTTTGTTTTTACATGTGTGTTTTTTTTTTTGAAAATTCTTTTTATTTACATTTTCTTAACAAAGTTACAAATGTATAAAGAGTCAACATTCAGCACTACAATGCATCAGCACCAGTGAACAAGGCAGCTCCCAGACCACAATTATGACAAGCTTCATGTAAAGAAGGAAATAAAGAGCACAAATTAATTTTACTTTTTTTTTTAAGCTCTAATAATTACAACAGTTGGAAAGTGGACTCCACACCAAGAGAAGGCATTAGAGGATAGTGATGGGGTTTACTTTACCTCTATATTCCCCTGCAAAGTAGAAACATAATGTGCTATTATGTGTCACTTACCTGCAAACGAAGCCGGCTATGTCCAGCGATGTCCCCTGTGCTGGCAGTGTCCATCTTCAGCCCCTCTTCCTTCCAGGGCCGTTTCTTCACTGCGCATGTGCCGAAATGACGTCAGCACATGCAGAAAACTGCATGTCTCCTGAACCGTGCAGGTTTAGGAGACATGCAGGGTACCTACAGGTAAGCCTTAATATAGGCTTACCTGTAGGTTAAAGTGGTTGTCACGAGTTGACAACCAATTTAACTACCTGTTCTGAAAAGAGTCAGTGGGGTTGATTTACTAAAGGTAAATAACTGCACTTTGCACTTTTTCTCAGAGCTTAGTGAATGAGGTGTAGCTTTGTTTTTTTCCCCCAGGTGAATGGGTAGGGGTACAATATACCCCATACTCATTCACATAGGGTGGGAACCGGAATCTGGGGGCCCCCTTATTAAAGGGGGTTTCCAGATTCCGATAAGTCCCAGCCCACAGACCCTGACAACCGCCGGCAAGGGTTGTCTGGAAGAGGCCCTTGTCCTCATCAACATGGGGACAAGGTGCTTTGGGGTGGGGGGCACAGAGCCCCCCCTGCCCCACAGCACCCATACTCCCCATGTTGTAGGCATGCGGCCTGGTATGGTCCAGGAGGGGGGCTGGCGCTCGCTCGTCCCCACCCCCTTTTCTGGTCTGCTGGGCTGCATGCTCAGATAAGGATTTGTTCTGGATTTTGGGGGAACCCCACGCCATTTTTTTTTTAAATTTGGTGCCAGGTTCCCCTTAAAATCCATACCAGACCAAAGGGCCTGGTATGCTCCTGGAGGGGGACCCCATGCCGTTTTTTTTTTTTTTTTTTATTTTAAATTTGGCGTGCAGTTCCCCTTCAAGATCCCCAGAGCACAAGGTACCTGGCATTGTCGGGATCAAAGTCGGATCAGTGTTTACAGAAAATCGGTACGACTTTGACCCTATGTAGGACCGTAAATCTCACAGCAAAGTAGGATCAAAGTCGGACAGTTTAAATGTCGGATAGTGTGAACCCAGCCTTAGCTGCAGAAGAGGTAGTACAGATAAGCTATTGCTTTGCACTAAATGGTCAGTGAGGTTTGACAAAAAAAAAACGCATTCAATACCTTAAAAAAAAAAAAAAAAAGAGCACATTGGACAAACCCTTGTCAAAGGGAGTTTCTTCACTTTCAAAATGGCATTTTTCTCTACCATTCTACTATTTCCCATCAGAATTTTGGTGAATAGAATTATATACTTTAAGTCTTATAGAATTGCCACTTTTATGTGGTTGCTTTTATCCTTTCTAGAGAGATAGTCTCAGGGAACGTATTGTAATTCATTGCTGTAACTAGGCCAGAGACCTCAGCAACTGACCTGCAAATTCTAAGAACCTTTCATTGTTCCCATCTGCTTATATTAGGAGGAAGTGTTGAAATAGCACATAGCCTACCTGAATATCAACTTTAATTTGAATCATTAGAGGTATAGCCATTTGCATGCTTGCTTTTCTTTTGGATGTTATCTTTGCTAAATGCCTCAGGTTTTCATATGTGCACAAATAAACTAGTATAATTTTCAGTATGCATAAATGCATGCATCTGTATAAATAATCAGTTTATAGATAGAAATACTATAGCGTTATTTGTCTTGATAGCCAAATTTATTTTGATAAAAAAAAAAAAGACTCCTAAAACCAAATTCCAGTCAGCATACAAACTATTTAACCCTTACAGGATGGGCGAGGGTTTTGTATTAGTAACAGTTGCATATTGACAGGGCAAAGATAATCCAGTACTGCAGTTTTGCAGCCAATTATAATTTTCTCTTTTCCCTCTATTACAAAATGTTGAAATCTTGTTTGGTTGCTAATCTTTGCTTGAAACATTGCATTTTCTCATTGCAGTTCTAATGGATAAATGAACAGTGGGTATAGAAAAGAATCGCCCCTTTAAAAACAATCACATTTTGATGCTTTGCATCCTGAAATGAAGACAGACACTTTTGGTTTTACCCAGCTGTATTTAATCCAACATCCAAGTGAAACATTTAACACCAATATGTCAGGGAAAAAAAAAATCATAAACCGAATCAGAGTTGGAAAAAGGATCACCCCTTGTGTCAGCATTTTGTTTAACCACCTTGTAATTTGATAACAGCCTTTAGTCTGTTGGGATATGTCTCTACTAACTTTGCACATCTAGACTTTGCAATATTTGCCTACTCTTCTTTGCAGAAATTCTCAAGTTCAGTTAAATTTGATGATGACCGTTTGTTGACTGCAGTCTTCAAGTCATTCCATATATTTCAGTTGTGTTTAAGTCTGGGCTCTGACTAGGTCATGTAAGGATATTCACCTTTTCTCCTTCAACCACTGTGTGGTCATTTTTGCTGTGTGCTTTGGGTCATTGTTATGTTGGAAGGTAAAACTTCCCATTGACATCTTTCTGTCCGAGGGCAGCAGATTCTCCTAAAGACTTTGACCATGCATTTTTTCTTCTATCCTGACAAGTGCTTCAGTCCCTGCTGCAGAGAAACACCCCATAGCAGGATATTACCACCTCCATGCTTTACTGTAGGAATAGTGTTATTTGGATAGTAAGCTGTATTGGATTTCCAGCAGACCTATTGTTTGGTGTTGAGGCCAGATAATTAAATTTTAGTCTCAACTGACCATAACACCTTTTTCCATGTGGCCTCAGAATCTTCATGGTGTATTTTGGCAAAGCTCAGTTGTGACTGCATGTGGCCTTTTCTTGAGGAGTGGCTTTTTTCTCGCAACCCTCCCATACAAGCCACAATTGTGGAGAATTTGTGATATTATCACAAGCACAAAATGACCACTCTGCCATAAATTCCTGCAACTGCTTCAAACTTGCTGTAGGTCTCTTGGTAGCCTCTCTGGCCAGTTTCCTCCTGGCTCTTCCATCCAGTTTGCAGCAACGCCCTGATCCAGGGAGGGTCTGTGTTGTGCACTATCAGGGAATTAAATGCTCCAGCAAAGCTCTTTTCATGCCAAGCTAATCAAAATCACCACAGCTGATCACAGTTGAAAGTCAAATGGTTTTGTGTGCCATTGAGAAGGTGATTAGCTACACGCGATTGAGTTTACAAGTCATTTTTAGGAGGGGGGTGATCCTTTTTCCAACTCAGCGATTCTGTTGATTTATTTTCTATCTTTCACTTGGATGTTATAAGTTTCACTGAGTAAATACAGCTGTATAAAACAGCTTAATTTCAGGCTGCAAAGCAACAAAATGTGGTTATTTTAAAAGATGGGGGGGGGGGGGGGTGATTCTTTTCTAAACCCACTGTATTTCCTACACTGGATGAAGGAAAGATTTTTTTCAAGTAAGAGGGGATGTCCCAATATGGCCACAAAAGGATGACTTTCAAGGAAGAGTCTGGCCAACAATTTTGGTGAACTACTTCAGTAGCCTTCTCTTCATTTTCTCACAGAGTCATTGGTCATTTTCTATGAGGGTGGAAGTGCGTGTTTGAGGCTGTTCCAGGTGGTAGCTTTTGCTCTCAGCTGTTCGCCAGCACTGTCACATTTGTGTTTTTAATATTAATACAGGTGAGGTTTTTGGCAATTACACTAAGTATAACTTTATGGATAGAGTGGAGAGTGATTAGAGCACCTGCAAGGTTTTCTTTTTGTTGGAGCCATCTCTGTTTTCGGTTATTGCCAGAACAGAAATTGAAGGGAAATCTTTCAATAGGAACATTAGTTCTTGTAACCTCGAAAAGCTTAAAGTACCGCTCAAAGCCAGAGATGCTAGTGACTCCCTGCTGGTGTTTAGAACATGGGAGAGCAGGCATCCAACATCACTAATCCAGGAGTGTCATCCTGATGAGGGTAGGATGCCGCTCATCCGACCCGGTGCTCGCTAATGGCCTCAGCAAGCACTGCTCCAGCAGCCACACCCACTGATGTGTTTTGCCCTGCCCGCCGGGGGCTAATTCATAGAGGTCACTAATTGTGCTGACTGTGTTGATAACCAAGGATTCCCCCACTTTAGAGGGAGTTCCTCTCGCTTCCTGTTTTGGCTATGGCCAGGAAGTGAAGGGAAATCTCCCCATATTTGAGAAATCTGACTGAGGTTATAACCCTCCCTTACTCCATTCAAAATGGAAAAAAAAAATGTTGCCTTTAGTTCTACTTCTAGTTCTTCTAGGTTTGAATGATCCCATCTGACTTTTTTGTTTTGACTGGAGCCAAAAGGATGACCATTATTTTTTTACTGAGCCATAATAACTTTTTACTAAACCCTTAATTAGTAGGAAGGCTTCTTTTGTTTTATAGTTGCTCACCAAGTACCTCCCATATACCTAAGCCTTGAAGTCACAAAATAACGTTTACACAGATATTAAAAATAAGAAAATGCAGTCAGCGCAGTCATAAGCATAATAAGCAGCTGAACACTATAGGCAAATCATCAAAATTCATCAAAATTCATCAAAATCCTACAAAAAGTCTGATATAAGAAATAAGTGCAGCGCTGTCAGTTGAAATCTTCAGATAGCAGGCACCCAGTGCAAATTAGTGCAATAATCAGTATAAAGTGCTGTAGTGCCACTCCACCTCCACCGTTAACTCTAGCAGCTCACCTCCAATATCAGGCTCTTATTACAGGAGCCAGATAACGCCTGTTGTCATAAACTTAGGACAGAAGAAGGTTCCAGGTGGAAAAATCAATCCAAATAATCTCCAATAAATTGGTCCAATGAATTCTCCAACAAGAGATACACAGATATCCAATCAAATTCAGTTAAATTTCTTAATCAGTTAATTTTCAGTTAAACTTGAATCTGATTTTAGAATTTTCATGGTTGGTTTCCTGCAGTTGTGATATGAAGAACATGTGATTGACAGGCCAGTAAATTCTTCCTGCCATGGAGAGTGCTGTGTGCTGAATGACAAATATCGGGATTCTGTGAATGCACTTTGTTTTACCCTGCTTGTT
>BLSH010359464.1:391126-415585 GCA_018402905.1 Glandirana rugosa
GGGGGGGGGGGCAGGCTCAATGGACCATTTAGCCTTTTTCTGATATTACTCTTTTTTTATATTTTCATGTAAGCTCATGTACTTTCATTACTTTTTTTCATGTAGATTTGCTTCTGTAGAGTACTAAAGTATTCTGAAAACACGTATGTTTGTGGAAAAAATTACTTGTTGTGTCCCTTTTTCCAACTGTCCAACAGATTTGGGTTGTAAATCTTATGAGTTTTTCACCCTAATGCATTCTATGTTTACCGGCCACCCAGAGCCCCCCTTTTACTTACATGAACTTGATCTTTCCAAGCACCGGGACGAGCACACCCGCTCCAGCCGGTGTCTCAGTTCCTGATTGGATAGATTGACAGCAGCGAAGCCATTGGCTCCCACTGCTGTCATTCAAATCCAAATGACTCAGGAGACGGGGCCCAGTCCTGCTGTCTGTGTCAATGGAGGCAGCAGCAGGATTCGGGAGCGCGTCCGCCGGGGTGTCCCCAGGGAAGCGCTTCCCCGTGGGGGCACTCAATGCAGGGAGGAACCGGGAGCGCCACAAAGGGACCCCAGAAGAAGAGAATTGGGGCCACTCTGTGCAAAACCCTTGCACAGAGTAGGTAAGTATGACATGTTTGTTATTTTAAAAAAAACAAAGCTTTACAACCACTTTAAAAGAGAAGTATGGGCTTGTGAAAAAAAAACCTTTATACTCACCTAGATGATTATAAAAACAAGAGAAGGGTGCACCGACCTAGTGCAGTACCGTTTAAAAGGTTTATTAAAAGTATTAGAGTAAAAATATATACACACAAACAGAGCAATATAGAAGGCGCAACAGCAATAAAGGGCGAACACAGCTCCTCCAGGATTACTTCAAAGCTCTACTACAGCAGGAAGGCCAAACCATGTCCATATGGCTAGGCTCTGAGGGAGAGGGTTCGCTCTGGAAATGCGTCAGCCTAGCCATATGGACACGGTTTGGCCTCCCTGCTGTAGTGGAGCTTTGAAGTAGTCCTGGAGGCGCTGTGTTCGCCTTTTTTCACTGTTGCGCCTTCTATATTGCTCTGTTTGTGAGTATATATTTTTACTGTAATACTTTTAATAAACCTTTAAATGGTACTGCACTAGGTCGGTGCGCCCTTCTATTGTTTTTATAGTCTTTAGTACTTTTTGGATGCCCATGGTCCTGAGGAGTGCTGCAAGACCTATGAGTGTGAAAATTTACCTACATGTGTTAAGAATCAGTCAGTTTCCTTGATACCACCCAGTTCATCGATAGACCCAAGCGCAGGAGGATTGTTTTTTTTGGTTACTCACCTAGATGAGCATCAATCCAATGCTGCATTTGTCCCCCACAAACTCGAGCCCGAGAACTGAGCGATCAAAGACCGCTGAATGCTTGGTTCTCAGCCTTCAGTGAGCAGAGAGCTGGTGACTTGTCAGTCACTGGGTCTCTGCTCTGCCACTCCAGCGCTGGGCTGTGGAGGGGACGGGAGCAGCTGGCTCAGGCTCTCATCTGCTTGTTGAGAGGTTGAGCCAGTTGCCAATCCCGGCATGTGGGTGGATCCCGACTGTAAAGTTGGGATCTTTCCTGAGCCTAGCTCGGCTGCATGATGTCAGCTAACAGCGGAAATTAGCCCGTTGTTGGCTGAAAACGGGTCGCAGGAGTGCAGAATGAACTGCACTCCTGTGATCCCCAGGAGAAGTACAATATAGCCAAAATAGCTCAAGCTATACTTCTCCTTTAAATCTTATCTGTTTTGAATGGTCAGTCTCACGCCTCACTGTGTTGTAGCTAGGTAGGTCTGAATAGGTGAAAAAACAATCTTGCTAGTCCAGGTGCACTGTGCTATCAGGAATTGGAATGAAGTGGGCATGAACATTGAGAAAGAATGCCTTCTGCTTCATTTTATCACAGCAGTGATAAGCGAAAATCTCAGAGAATTTCAGATGTTTCCCTCTATCTTTCTTCAATGTCATGACACACAAATCATTGGTGGGTCCCACATATTTGAGACTTTCAAGGGCAGCTTGTAATGTAATTATCTACAGAAAAATGCTGACTTCAAGGCTAAAACTGATAGGACTGCATGTTTCTGTTACTCCTCTTTAGTCAACTGCATATTTCTCTTTTCCTAGGACACTCTCAACCTTACTAAAATTTGTATCCTTTTCTAAAAGTCGGTGCAAACTGCTACCCTGTTATGGGGCTCCTTATCTCAAAGTGAAACTTTAGGGGAAAGAATACACATTGGCAATCAGACAGGATTTTTAATGCAGAAGAGACATAATCTGTATCTCCTGCATTAAGGTTCCTTACCTGCCGTCTGTAGTTACGCACAGCTCAGTGTACAATTTTGACAATGCTGAGATGATTGAACCCCCGCAAGAGTGTAAGTGATGTCATCTCAACCTGGCCAATGAAAATGGCCAAAAATAGGAACCTGAAAGATGACGAGCCCAAAAATGTCAGTGGCTGGTGGGGAGCTCCGGAACACCACAGCACTGAAGAGAAGGTAAGTATAGTTCTGCTTTAAGCCAAAACAAATTTCAATTTAGTTTTGCATAGAGCGGGGCATTTTTTTTTCTTTTTGCTATCTGTGCCCTATTGGTGAAATATCCTTTGACTTTCCCAGACTCACTACAGGAAATCAGGGTGGATAAAAATCAATATTTTTTAAAGAAAAAATCAGATTTTTTTTTTTATTTAAATCAGATTTTTTTTGATATTTATCAGATTTATTTTAATAAAATGCTTTTGGAGTAAAAATCTACCTAAAGATGGTTTTCTACTGAAGATACATTAATAATTTAGTTTATTCAGCATGAAATGGAGCTTAGTTGTGTAGAATGATGCTGTATATTCTGCAATATTTACATTCAATGAATCCAAGCTCTGCAGGCTGAGATAACATGCACTGCATTGATGCATTCACACAATTTCACAGTAACCATGAGATAAAACAAAGTTCAGGAATATTCCTTTATCCCATTGTTTTGCAGATCTATGTATACTACAAACTTTCATTGAATCGGTTCTGATATCACTGTTCTACTAAACTGACAGCTTATTATTCTAAATAGGAAACCTTCATTTTGTTTGCAATATTAAAGATTCAAACTACCAGCAAGGATGAGTCCTTACATTTAAAGAGCACCTGTCATTTCAGATCCATCATGGCAGCGCCTGTTAGCGGGCATCCACTCATCTGCTGCCGCCACGTCCCTCACCTTGTTGTGTCACTGCCGCATCACCAGCCGTCCCATTAAAGTGAATGGGACTGTCGGGGATTCAACAGCGGGTCAGAGGAGGAGCCTCTGCGGGACAGAGATGACAGTGGCTCTTTAAAAATTATCATTTAAATCAAATCCACCCTGCAGGAAATACCTCCAAAGTGTTGCAAAATTCCCTCGCAGTCTGTTGGCATTGCAACAGGCATTCCCATCAATTTGCTTGCACTATGTTCCTATGAACAGCTTTATAAATGTGGATTTCCCATTACTTTCTGCACCAGAGACAACTGACAACGAAACAATAGCAAGAGATTCCCCACTTTTTCCTACTCTGTACAAAACTTAAAAAAATGTTTTAGCTTTGCATATACTAACCACCCCTTTTCTGTTATGACCAGTACCACTTATTTGTGTAAGTGTTACATAGAAACGTGACGGCAGAAAGACTGAGTAGTCCATCGAGTCTGCCCCTTTTTATTTATTTATTTTTATTTATTTATTTATTTTTTTAATTTTTTTTTTTTTTTTTTTTACATTAACCTTGTTGTCTGACTATAGATTTATGTTTATCCCAAGCATGTTTGAAGCCATTTACTGTTGACTGTCTCACAACCTCTGTTGGTAGTTTATTCCAATCATCAACCACCCTTTCAGTAAAATAATACTTTCTAAGATTAGTTTTGAACTTCCCCCCAGTTAGTTTGAGGTCATGTCCCCGTGTTCTTGATTTTGGTTTCATATTTTGTGTTCTCAAAAGAATTGCCTATATTTTTTTAAATAACTTTAAAATGTTTTCTCAGCTCTGTTTTATACTGAATTTATCACTTTGTGCATATTTTCTTTATTTTTTTTATGGTCAGGACTAAAATAAATAAAAATGTTTAACAATATGTACGGGCAGTCCCGAGTTACAAATATCTGACTTGCATACGTATGTTGTCATGCTGGTCCCAGAAACCGCCGGGGCGGCCATCTTGCTGCACACCGCATACTGCCACCTACTGTCCAGCGGACCTGTCAGCAATCCCACATCACTGCATGGCCAGTTAACCATTCCCTATGCTATCTAAAGCTTCATTTTTATTTTTTTTTGGCTGGAGTTACACTTACGAAATGTACTTGTTCCAACTTACATACAAATTCAACTTAAGAACAAAGCTACAGAATCTTCTTTGTGACCCGGGGACTGTCTGTTTTTACATCAGACTGAACTTTCAATATTTTCTCTGCTATATTAATATTTTTGGTTCTATTGCACAAATAGGTTTGTGCATTTGTCAAGCTATGACATGGAAGTTTACAGAGTTCTAATGCTAATCTCAACTGCTTGTTTGCATAAAATATTTTATGTGCACGCAATACCTAATACCCAGAGATGAGGAATGTATTGCAAGGCTGTTTTGCAGCAAACATATCAGCCTTGAAGAATCATCCTCTTAAGTTTGTTTATATAGTTCCGAATTGATGCTAGGTCCAGCAGGGCTCTTAAAGGCTTTATTTGTCAGGTAATTTGTATTTTCTACTTTTATTAAGCAGCATTTCTTGGAAGAAGAAGAATTTCTTTTGGCAGCTTTTATTACTTTTTTAACTTGGTGTCACATTTTTAAACAGTAGAGCCCATGTACTGTTGTTACTATTCACTATGAAATCAGAATGGTTTGTCTGTATTTAAATTGCATGCCTTCCTTTTCTGTGTCTGGTAAATATATTTATACATGGTCATAGTAGCTAGCATGTACCTACTGCTATTTCTGACTTGAGCTGTGTGTAAAAATACTTTGGTGAATACGCACACTTTTCCTGGAGGTCTCAAATAGCTGACATTGTTAGGCAGAGCGCAAAATTCATTAGTTCATTGATTAGGCCTCTTGCACACTGCTGCCGAAAAACTCGGCATACGGGCAATTTTTTACTAACCTAAAAACAAACCATTGTTTTCAATATGCCTATACCTGAATGAGTGCTTTCTACAGCCAAAGTATTTTATGCCCATTACTAAAAGTTATCATTTTGAGGAAGTACCCTTAAGCGTTGGTAGATTTTGCCAGAAAGAATGATGTTGTACCCTATGGCCCTCTCACACTAACCTTTCCTGAAACCCTCATCCCAACCCTAACAATAGCCCTTCTAATATAAATGTAGCCATTTCATACTTTCCTCTCCTGAGCCTAGGATTCTCTATGATGAAAACCAACCATAAGGCCTCAAACACACGGGCGTTTTTTACAGCTCTCCGTGTTATTCAATGGCCCCATAAAAATGCAGACTTTTTGAGCTGTAGATGGCATCAGTGTTAGTGAGCTGAAAGTAGAACCCACAGCCAGCGTATTCTGAGGCTGTAACGTTTTGGCGTTTTTGACACCGACGCGGCAAAACGCTCACTAACGCCATACCCTGCGTTAACTGGCATTTTTTAGGTTAAAAAATAGCAGAGGAAAGTTTTATTTTTAAAAAACGCCTATTGACGCCGACACTCACTAAGGCGCATTAAAGCTCATTAACGCCGAAAGAAACCGCCAATTTTTTTCCTGACGTCGGGCCCAACGTTTTGCTTATTTTTTTAAATATGCCCGTGTGAATGAAGCCTAACTGTGCCAGAAGATACCAGTATCAGTATCCTGGTTGTTGAATCTAGAGCTTGGATTATAAAGTCTGTATAAAATTGTAGAGTAATACTACTAACAGAGCACGTGTTGGCATATCAAGTATGTAGTAGGATAGGTGGAGATTGTCTCTTTGAAATTAACCACTTTCCATTGCGCTATAGGCGAATGACGGCTACAGCGTGGGCTTCCACTGCTGGGAGGGCATCAACAGACAGCCTCCAATGATCGCGCTGGACAATTGACCGGCGCACATTGTGATCACAGAGTCCTTCGGACTCGGCTGATCACAGCACAGGGTAAAGGGCCAATCACAGCGGGTCCTTTACCACGTGATCAGCTGTCAGCCAATGACCGCTGATCAAGAAGTAAACAGAAGCCAGTTATCAGCTTTTTTTTTTTCTCCTCACAATTAGCGTGAGGAAAAAAGAATAAAGACGGTAACCGGCTTATGTTACAGGGACATCGGTCCCCATCTGTGCCACCTATTAATGCCCATAAGTGCTGCTAATCAGTGCCCACCAGTATCACCTATCGGGGCATCCAATCAGTGCCTCACCAGTGTCCCCTATCAATACTGCCTATCAGTGTTCTTCAGTGGCCTTCAATGCTGCCTATCAATGCAGCTTTATCAATGCCCATCAGTGCAGCCTCATCATTGTCGCATCATCATTGCCACGTCATCAGTGCCCACCAGTGCAGCCTATCAGTACCCGTCAGTGCCTATACTACCAAAAGAAAGCTCTATTTGTGTGAAAACATGATAAAAATTTTGTTTGTGCACAGTGTTGCATGACTGCGCAATTGTCATTAAAAGTGCAACAGCGCTGGAAATTGACAATTGGCCTGGACAGGAAGGGGGTATAAGTGTCCGGTAGGTAAGTGGTTAAGATGTTGATAAATGTTTTTTGTAGAATTTTGAAAGCTATATTTAAGTACAAAATAGAAAAATTAATGTCAGCGCTTAGTGGCATATATAGTTGCAAGCAGTAAGTGCAGATACACAAACACTGGTCTAAACACTGACAAATTAAAATTGCAGTGCTAAATAACAATATCAAGAGAAACTCAGAACACAAAGTGTTATACTTGTGTGTCCATAAAGTGAGATTATATTCAAATGATCAACGTAAGAAAAAGACCAAATAAACTCTCATGAAGCAATATCAGGTGATGCATTTCAAGTGATCTCTCTGCTTCGGTGTGACAAACACCAATGCCAGAAAATCCATCTGGTGAGTGCGTTTTTCTGGCATTGGTGGAAGACGTACTGGATGTTTGTCACACTATAAGAGAGGGCTCACTTGAAATGCATCACCTGATATTTCTTCATGAGAGTTTATTTAAACTTGTTCTTACATTGATTATTTGAATATATTCTGATTTCATGGACACACAAGTATAACACTTTGTGTTCTGAGTTTCTTTAGATATTGTTATTTAGCACTGAAATTTTTTTTAGTCACTATATGTCAGTACATGTCACTTGCATTCACAATGTCCTATGTGTAAAATAATTATATTTTAAATTCTTTTTTTTTTTTTTTTCAGAGGAGAAAATTCAACAGCCCAAGAAGGAAAAAGCCAAACAAAGACGGGAACAATGGTTGCAGAGTGAGCATATTTTTTAATTTATTTTTCATATATATATATATATATAACATTAAAGGTATTCGGCCTCAAACACATGGGCAAAAGAAAAACCCAACCACTTTAAGTACCAATTTTATTTTGTTGCCTTCTGAATGCAGCTCTTTTTTGTATCCATGCACATGGCATAGACTCCTAGTTTACAATAGTTCTTAGGGCCATATAAATAAATGCCCTAAATCTGTGTTCGGAGAGGAGTTAAATGGAATAATTACTCACATATGCATGTAAATGTGTGTAAACATACATATGCAAGTAAATTTATTCTAGTGGCTTGAATGTATGAATATACTACCGAATAAAGTTTACATGTACACACTTCTACATGTTTTACACCTGTACACACAAGTAATTAGGTGCCAGTAGAGTATTTATTACATACAACTGTTCCAGTTCCTGCCAGAAAGATCCAGCGTAGATACACCTATTTTAGTAAGCCCATGTGCGTGAGGCCTTTTTTGGTTTTTGGTTTTACTTCCTCAATATAACCCTGTAAAGTAGAAGCATAATGGGCTACGATGCATCGCATCGTAGCCCATTATGTGCCACTTACCTGCAAACGAAGCCTGCGGCATCCATCGATGTCCCCGCTCCAGGCTGCGTCCATCTTCTGGCCCTCTTCCTTCCAGGGCCACGACTCCGGCTCTGTGACTGGCCGGAGTCGCGTGATGTCACGCGGGAGCCGCCAGTCACGGCACAGGGTCAGTGGAGAAACGGCACGGAGGCACATGCAAAACACTGCATATCTCCTGAACCATGCAGGTTTGGGAGATATGCAGTGCACCTACATGTAAGCCTTATTCTAGGCTTACCTGTAGGTTAAAGTGGTTGTCACAGGTTGACAACCACTTTAATATAAGAATATATAGAATAAGAGCAAATCAATAATCAATATCGCTATATTTGCATGGCATGGGGACTTCCAATACTCATTTTATTGCAAATGTTCCCTTCAGAATAATTATTGGTGACCAGCAGAATCTAGTGCAGATGGGCTTCTGGAAAAAGTTATGAAATAGTTGAATACCAGTTAAGATAAGCCTATTTGCCATCTTTCTGTATGAGGACTGTTTTACCCCAAGAGAAAAAAATGCCCTGTGTTTATTTTATTTAAGCTTGTGATGGAAATGCTACTAAAGTGTATATATGTGTATGTCAAGTGTCTCAATATCTCTACAGAAATTGAGATAGTGAACATATACTATTTGTATTTGTACCCTGCTATCTGTGTGAGCCAAAAATGAAAATTAATAGTTTTCCTATTGTGGTTATTGAACAGGTCTTCACATTGTTTTAAAAGTCACCTGTTCTTGTTATGTATTTGTGTTATTTCTGTGTAGCGGTGTCCCCAACCCCTAGAGGCACAATGGTGACCTTCAGAGTTAGAGAGAGCTAACATCCTCCTTCACAGTATGGGTTACTAGGCATGGTGGGTGTAATGTAAGTTGGAAACATGGGCGCCAGTCACTTTTTGAATGCAAGAAAAAGAGATTTATTGTCTCTTAAACCGAACTGGTGGAGAGATGGTTAGGACCAGGACACCCTTAAGCAGATGCAATAGCAATTGGCAGCCTCTGAATCAAAAATAATAGGCAGACAGCTATACAGATAGAGGGCCTTTTAAGCTGGTTGTAGCAACTGTATTTGTAGAACTACTGTCTCCTGTAGCAACTGAACTTTCAACAGTCAATAGAGATCTGTACACGTAACTCACAGTAACCCGTTATAGATCTGCTCTTGCATCTCACAGTATCCTACTGAGCTCCCAGTCACTCACTAGACTTCAAGATCCCAGACGTCACTGGATCCCCTGAGCTCTTCCACAGCTAACCCGCTGTATATTCATCAAGCGTCACCCCTGCTAACCCGCTGGGTCCCTGGCTTGGCACTCTGCTGAAGCTTTCCCACTTGTTCACCGTCCCCGGCTAGTGAATAAGACTGCTCTGGTACTTCTTCAGACTTCCATGAACTGGCCTCTTATAACAGGAGTAGCTTTTACCTCTGACCTTGTTCCTCACTTGCCTCCGGTAATAGGAGTGGTTGTCCCACGCGGCAACTGCTTCTCCTTCACCTCTGGCAACACTCGGTTCCCTGTCCCACTGGACCTATGTAACGATCCGACTCCCCTGGTTGGACCTCCCGCCGAACACCCCAGCCCCGCGTTGCTTCTCTCAATGTGGCATGGATGAGCACTGATGTGGCATGAATGAGCCATGAATGGGGATGGTTGAGCATGGATGGGCAGGAATGGCCACAGACCAGCACTGTGGGCACTTCTAATCCAGCCCACAGCGCTGCTGCACCTGGCCCCCTCCTCTCCTTGTACACTGTACCGATCGTCGGAGGGGAGGAGCTGAACCGGACACGCTTCGGTCTGTGGACAATGGAACGCTCCGTCATTGGGCGGTGCGATCACGTGGTAAAGGGCCGCTGTCACTGGCCCTTTACCCCATTCTGTGATAGGCCAGGCCCGGAGGACCCGACCATCACGGACATTTCTGGGTGTGCGCTATTCTCGGAGGACGTCATTTGAATCTCAGTTATCTGACCGCGCTGTAGCCGTCATTCGGTTATCGCCCGTTCAGCAACTGGTTAATAGTGTAAATAACATATAAACCTGCACGCTACTAATAAAATAGTGAAAAAATAAAAAATATACAACATATAAAAGCTGCTGATGCTATTCACAAAATATGTCACCACAAAGTGCTCCTCCCCTCCAGGAATAATCTCACCTGGTGTAATTTGACCATTACAGCTAAGTAGGGTCAATGAAAGCTTTTTAGCCTCTCCCAGGCTACAAACAGCGCACTCCAAACCTCCTCTCAAATAGCCCATGACATCCAAAGTATATACAAGGAAAAATCTGATGCTTATATGCTTTTAAAATAGCAGTTTATTAAATGCACAAATGCACAGGGTACTCACATTTCACTGGTGCTTCCGGCTCACCAGTCTTTAACAAGCATAAAAACTCCATTTTCAGAGGTCTTTCCCTCACTCCACACAAGCCTCACAGACAACTCTGCGGCAGCCAGCTCCACGCTGATTCCAGGTGTCGTCACCGCCCTTGCCCCTCCCCTACGCGTGTCGACACAGGGTCACGTGTCTTCCTCAGGGGGAATTCTGTTAGACATGCAGGCTTTTAATGTATTTATATAGACGGTCGCCATTTTCTTGAAGTTCACGGGCGCTGCCATTTTGTTATGGTCCATCTGATTCATTATATGAAAGAAATCCATACTGTGCTTATAATTCTATTGCGAGGAAATTTACCACTCTCCAAAATCAGATGGTGATCCTCAGGCTTGTATGTTTCAAAGGAGACCTCAAATAATGGTTACATAATATAAATAGTTACAATTAACAAATCCATATATTCTTCATGATTACTACTATCCTTCTCTTAATGTGACCACTATACATGGCAATCGTTTCACAGGGGTCCCTACAATCTACATGTGAACCCTAAGATACCATAGATTTAATTTATCATATACAGTTTTAATAGTATGTACCAGGCTTAAGTCCTATATCGTTCACAACTGACTTTTTCCCCACAAGCTTCAATCAGAAAATCGCTCAGGTGTGAATGGGTCCTGAGAGTGCAAATCTTTGTAGGTGCACTTTAAACGAAATAAAAGCCTTGACATCTGAAAATTTTCCACAATCCTTGGCAAGCATGGCAGTTATTTTATGTATGTTTAAAAATGCAAGTGGTAAAACTACACTATTTGATTATAAAGTACACTGTGGCCTTTTAGAAATGCATTGCTAGGTATTGCGAAATGTATTTGTCTTTGTAAAACTCCACGAGAAAAGAACCAGCACAGAGGACATTCCAGCACACAGCCTGACAATTTCATAGCTAGCCTTTCATATGAGATGTGTGACAGGACCATTTTATTGCTTTCAGCTTTCGCTGTATCTGGATTCTTTTTTTCGATTATTCCGTTTTCAGGTAATACAAGTCCTGAATTTTCAAGAAAACAAATCAAGGAATATTTAAATATTTAGGCATCTGCCACTTGGTTTTTATTGCTTTATCGGCCTATTGTTTTAGTTTTTTTTCTTTTTTCCCATCATCTTGTGCGCCTCGAGTTATTAATTCCCTAATAAATGTTCCATGAGCTCAGCTTCGGGCGTGGATAAGTGTGTATTATTCATGAGGTTGACACAGGAGGACAATAAATCATCCCCTTTGGTAATTGGCGGGAAAGTTGCGTATGTACATGAGGATTTTACAGTGCACTTTGCTGGTTATTGTGCTGTCAGTGGAGAGCTTAACTGTTCATTGTAATGCAAGTATGGACTGTGCAAGAATGTGTGCTATGCCAGTGGCTGAATTCTGCTCTGACAATGTCAAATTACTGCTTTAAAGATTATTCTTCCTATTACTACAAAACGCTTTGATTGAACATTTGTTTCAACAAGTTGTTTTGGGATTGTCAGATGATTGTAATGTCTGTCTAATACATAGAGTTCACAGGAATTTCACTGCATAAATATTAGTACTCCATTGGTTCCATAGGCAAGTATTGGGTGGTATGCATTATGCCAAGATTTACTGCCTGCCATCCATTTTCTACTGGGCTGTGTTTCAGAATTTCTGTAGGGCTCACTGTCCTTCCAAGTTTTATCTCAAACACAGTTTTACCTATCAGATGTATGTGATTCTAAAACAATGACTCTGTACTACAAATTGCATTTATAAAGATGTGGCACTTATAACCTATGTATATACAATATCTCACAAAAGTGAGTACACTACTCACATTTTTGTAAATATTTTATTCTATCTTTTTCATGTGACAACACTGTAGAAATGACACTTTGCTACAATGTAAAGTAGTGAGTGTTCAGAAATAACTCAACACACAGCCATTAATGTCTTAACCGCTGGCAACAGTCATCACACCCCTAAGTGAAAATGTCCAAATTGGGCTCAAAGTGTCAATATTTTTTGTGGCCACCATTATTTTCCTGCACTGCCTTAACCCTCTTGGGCATGGAGTTGACCAGAGCTTCACAGGTTGCCACTGGAGTCCTCTTCTATTCCTCCATGATGACATCACGTTGCTGGTGGATGTTGGAGACCTTGCGCTTCTCCACCTTCAGTTTGAGGATTCCCCACAGATGCTCAGTAGGGTTTAGGTCTGGAGACATGTTTGGTCAGTCCATCACCTTTATCCTCAGCTTCTTTAGCAAGGCAGTGGTCGTCTTGGAGGTGTGTTTGGGGTTTTTATCATGTTGGAATTCTGCCCTGCGGCCCAGTTTCCGAAGGGAGGGGATCTTGCTCTGCTTCAGTATGTCACAGTACATGTTGGCATTCATGATTCCCTCAATGAACTGTAGCTCCCCAGTGCTGGCAGCACTCATGCGGCCCCTGACCATGACACTACCACTACCATGCTTGACTGTAGGCAGGACACACTTGTTTTTGTATTCCTTACCTGGTTGCCGCCACATACGCTTGACACCATCTGGATCAAATAAGTTTATCTTGGTCTCATCAGACCACAGGACATGGTTCCAGTAAACCATGTCCTTCGTCTGCTTGTCTAAAGCAAACTGTTTGTGGGCTTTCTTGTGCATCATCTTTAGAAGAGGCTTCCTTCTAGGACGACAGCCATGCAGACCATTTTGATGCAGTGTGTGGCATATGGTCTGAGCACTGGCAGGCTGATCCCCCACCCCTTCAACCTCTGCAGCAATGCTGGCAGCACTCATACGTCTATTTCCCAAAGACAACCTCTGTATATGACACTGAACATGTGCACTCAACTTCTTTGGTCGACCTTGGCGAGGCCTGTTCTGAGTGGAATCTGTCCTTTTAAACCTCTGTATCGTCTTGGCCACAGTGCTGCAGCTAAGTTTCAGGGTCTTGGCCTAGGCCATCTTTATGTAGAGCAACAATTCTTTTTTTTCAGATCCTCAGAAAGTTCTTTGCCATGAGGTGCCATGTTGAACTTCCAGTGACCAGTATGAGCGAGTGAGAGCGATAGCACTGGATTTAACACCCCTCCTCCCCATTCACACCTGAGACCTTGTAACACTAACAAGTCACATGACTCCGGGGAGGGAAAATGGCTAATTGGGCTCAGTTTAGACATTTTCACTTAGGAGTGTACTCACTTTTGTTGCCAGCGGTTTAGACTTTAATGGCTGTGTGTTGTTATTTTGAGGGGACAGCAAATTTACACTGTTATGCAATCTGTACACTCACTACTTTACATTGTAGCAAAGTGTAGTTTTTTCAGTGCCCGTTCACACAGGGGTGACTTGCGCTCTGACTTGTGGAGTCGCCTGACATCTCAAATCCCATTGAAGTGAATGGGAGCCGTCTTTAATGTACACTACTAAAGTCGCTCCGACTTCAAAAAAGGTTCCTGGGCGACTTCTATCCGACTTGTGCCCATAGAATTCAGTGGGAGTCACCTCCAAGTTGGATCCCCATCTATATTGAAGGGACTTTACAGTTTAAAAGAAAATAATTTTTGAAGGCAACCCCCTCCCTCCCTTCTCCGATTGGCCGGTCCTCCTTTTGAGGCCCATAGTTCTTTCATTCTTCAGGGTCCACTGTCAGGGTTTCGAAACCTGCCAAACCCTCCTCGGGAGGTTCCAGACGGACCTGGTCTGGCAAGCTGAGAGCGGGTTTTATGACCCGCGGACAATGCCTCTTCAGCTCGAGTGTGCGCCCTCATTCGTATCTGGAATGAGAGGGTTGTCTTGCTCTTGTTTAGTTACGAGATAGTGTTATGGCCTTGTTACCCAATTTGGGGTTTATTCGATATCTGGAATGTCTGCTTTCACATTCCACTATGTGCCCGACCTCAGCACTTCCTACGTTTTGCTGTGGGAGGAGAGCATTACCGGCTTGTGGTGTCGCCATCATTCCCCTGGTTATGTCAGCGGGGGTTGCGGTCCTGGGCTATCTGGTCGATCTTTCTCTGCGAGCAGAGTCCTCAACTGCCCCGTGGGGCGACGTAGCTCATATACTGACCTTGACAGAATCCAGTTGGCATCTATACTACCGGGAGTCCGCTCTGGATCTTTCCGGAACACTGGGTTATCTGAGCCTGACTTGGACCCTAGTTCTGGCCAGAGTGTTTTCGATATCTAGACAAAGCTCCAGGAGTTGCTTGCCACATTTCATTTGCTGTGTCAGGCAGGTGGAGCTCCTTGCGGACCTGCATGTGGTTGTTGGTCTAATGGTATCTGCTTTTGAGGCATTTCCATTGCACAGTTCCATGCAAGCTCCCGTTAAGGGAGTTCCTGGCGTAATGGGACTAGTGCCCAAGGTCTTTGAGCAATTGGATAGGCTGGATTAGGAAGCCAGCGGATTCCTGGTCTGGTGGCTTCGTTCTTCGGTTCGTTGACAGAGCAAATCCTTTTTCTCTGTGTATGGATGGCGAGGGTTCAGACTTTGTCTGGATTGTGGACGGATCGTCTTCTGAGTTTCCCGGTGCAGACCTCTCCTACGTACGTTTCCCGGGATTGAAATACTGGTAGGCGGATGCCTCAGGCGGCTAGCGTGGGACCACTGGTGGGTTCTTCACTGAGCCGTGTTTCCTCTGATAGGTTTTCGATGGGCACTTTGTGCGTACCGGCTCAACAGTAAGGGACCGAGAGTTTGGGCTTGGTCACAGGATCTTCTGGTGGGCTTTTCACATGCTCTGGTGGCCTGTGGGGCCGGTGTCGTTTGGTCTATGTTTTTCCTCTTCCCCCAGCTTCGGCTGTGACCTTTGCACAGGATCATGGCCGCAGGGATTCCGGTCCCTCTGTTGGTTCCATATGATACTGTCAGTCTGGGTAAGCTGACCTGGTACACTTCGTCATCGATGTTCCTTGGGGACTACCTTTCAATGAGGATCTGTGGTCCCTAGGGCCATTCTTCCATGTTGCTTTACGGTCGCTGGTTTTGTTTTGACGTCCTGGCTGTGATAGGCGCTGTTGTTCCGGCCCTGCTAAAGACTGAGTCGTCTCCCTCTATGGAGAGTTGCCACCGGATGTGACACTTTCGTTGTCCTCGGTGGTTCAAATTCTGTCCTTCCTTCATGGGGGATTGAGCAGACATGGGCTTGAGTACCTTCAAGTACTGGGTGTCAGCCTTGGCAGTTTTCTTCAGTGTCCCCTGGTCTTGCATTCTTTGGTGCATACCTTTGTTCAGGGGCTCAATGTCTGTCTCCACTGGTGTGGCCTCTAATACCACCGTGGGGTCTGAACTTTGTGTTTCCTTTTGAATAAGGACATTGTGTGCCTCTCTCTGTCCCTTGTCACCATATTCTACGGAATTTGGGGTAATCGGGTGTATTTGGCAGCCCATAAGTCTTGTCAGGGAGGTTTATGGCCATTTCTCAGACGGATGATGACTCTGACCTATTCTGTCCAGGGTCGGGTTCCTCCTTTTTTTCTCTGTTACCGCGCACTCTACTCGGGTGTTTAGTGTTTCTTGGGGCTTCTGTCATCAGGCGTCGGTTACACAATTTGGCTGACAGCCTCCTGTTAGTAGGTGTACACTTTCACAACATTCTACGAAGTGGATGTGCTGGCATCTGCGGATGCTGCTTTTGGCCGCAGGTTTTGCAGACTGCGTTTTGGAGGGTCTATCCCCTCTTGATGGCGTATTGTTCAGGTGGGCTCCAGTTGCTCTGTGTTGAGCTTCTGTTACCTTGTTGGCTCTTGTGTTAGCTTGGGGTTTTTCTTCCGTATCCCACCCTTCATGTTTGACACTGCTTTGGGGCATCCCACTGGTCCATTAAAAAGGAACGCTGTGTCTCTCTAAGCGCAAAAGAGAAAATAGGATTTTTTGACTTACCGTAAAATCCTTTTCTCTGAGTTCAGTGTGTGACTGAAGGGATGAATGGTAACAGTGTGGACACATAGAGCAACAACAAAAACCTAACAGAGGTTTATAACATTTCTGTACTTTGTTCAAAGAAAAAAAAATGCTTTTTAAAACCGACGCAGGGAACACAGTGTGCCTACTTTTATCTTGTTTTCGTCCTGGTATTTTGTTTCCTTTGTGCATGGTGGTCTAGCTTTGAGAACTCTGATTGCTTCATGTCATGTTTACTGATATTTCCTTGGCTGTGATTATTCAAACCAGGAGGTCCCAAATTCCCCAAAAAATCTATAAATTTAGGGATGACCAATATCTTATGGCTGAACTCTAGGACTGGGGCAATTCAGACTGAGTAGTTTTTACCACTGCATTCTGTACATTAAAGTGGTTGTAAAACCTTAAGGTTTTTCACCTTCATGCATCCTGTGCATTTGGGGGAAAAACCTTCTGTGCTGCAGCTGCCCCCCAGACCCCCACTTTTTCTTACCTGAGCTCGATCTGATCCAGCAATGTGCACAAGCGCAGCAACTCCAGCCACTGTCTTTCTCCTCACTGGACAGATTGATAGCAGAGGGAGCCATTAGCTCCCACTGCTGTCAATCAAAAGCTGTGACATGGGAGCAGGGAGGACAGGGCAAGTCCCACTGTGTGTGTCAATGGACGCAGCAGCGGGACTCACACGGGTGCCCCCATGGAATGCGGCTTTCCGTGGGGGCACCCAATGAAGATAAGGGGCTTGGAGCACAGATGGGGCACCCCAGAAGAAGAGGATTGGGGCAGCTCTGTGCAAAACAATAGCACAGAGCAGGTAAGTATAGGCAAGTTTATTTTTATTAAAAAAAAAAAAAAAAAAGTGAGGGCAATCACTTTGATCCTTAAATATTTAAATGAGCCCGATCTCATTCCACATGAAGAGAGAGCAGGGGGTGGGGCCAAGCCGTGCCATGTGTGTCAATGAACACACACAGCCAGCTGGGGGGTCACCACGCATGAGTGCCCCAGAGCACTCAGCAGGGGGGAAGAGCCAGGAGTGTTGGTGAGGGACCCCAGAAGAAAAGGATCAGAGCTGCTCTCTGCAAAACCATTGCACAGAGTTGGTAAGTATAACATTTGTTTTCTTTTGTTTTTTTGTTTAATGCCTTTAGGATAGTAGTGAATCAGGAGAGGTTACATTGTGAAAATTGCATATAAAAAGCTATAGATAACTGAATTATTAAGCAAAATTCTGCTTTTCTTGAGAGGTTTGATCTTTACCTTACCCCCTCCTGGCTCTCGAGCCTGCCTTTGAGACTCCCAGTGAGGCCACCTATCACATTAAGACCCCTTTCACACTTGTGGGAGTTGTCCTGCGATTTGGGACTGCAAAGTCTCATGACAAGTCGTTCCCCATTATTTCCAATTAGTACCATTCATATCTGTACGACTTTCAAGTTGTGCAGACTTCCAAGTAGTCCCTGCATTACTTTGGTCCAACTTTGAAGTCTATGGACCTTAAGTTGCATCAATGTTAAACCCTCAAAGTCTCACGCAAATCGCCCCTGAATAATATAGATGTGATTTCTGTACTACTTCTGGACGACTTTGTAATATGTTTTCATTGAGCCAAAGTTGCAATAAAATCAGACCAAAGTCATACTGATCTCAAATCGCGTCAAAATCGCAGCCAAAAAATTGTGATAAAATCAGGTCTCACAGGTATGAAAGGGGCCTTAAGCACCTATAGGTCTAAAGCAGTGGTCTCCAAACTACAGTCCAGGGTCCAATTGTGGCCCTTTTACTTGCCTTTATTTGGCACTATTCCACCTACTGACACCATCTATGGGGCACTATTCTTCCAATTAAAACCAATTATGTTGCACTGATGCCAAGGCATTTTGTAATCCCACTGGCCACAATCTGGCCCCCCTAAAGTCTGAAGGAATTTAAATGTACTGGGTTGTGGTAATATAGCATACCACAACCCACAATGAAGCATGTTGCGCCACATGTTTTACCAAACACAGCCTGGTGTGAATGGGCCCTAAAAGCGGCGTCTGCTTTTGCTTGGATTTTATTAAATGAACAATCTAAGTGCCCTTTCACACTGATACATTTTTCCTGTGTTTTTATCTTGCAGAAAAAATGCAAGAAAAATGTTTCCTTTTAAATCCTATGGGACTCTTCACACCACTGAGTTACAGGTGCAGTGCATTTTGAAGTCCTGCATGCTGCATCTTTGGTGCGGTTTTGAAAACCGCACTATAATCAAAGCTTCCCATTGAAATGAATGGAAATCACGGTAAAACTCTGCAATTGCATTTCTCTTACGTTCACTGACAGACGCAGCCCTTCATAGACAAGTGGGGTTTATGCGCATCCTACCAGGAGTAGACTAGGAAAAACAGAAAAAGCAAGCTGGCCCCTCCCAGGGGGCCGTCCTCACTCCAGCATATAACCCCCCTGCTCTGCTTAGCATATGAGTTTTTTATGCCTAGTGGCTAGGAGTTAGACCTGGTTCTCTGCTGGGATCTGCGGTTCCCCAGTTTTTTTCTTCTTTTTTGCTTTTCTCAAGCTATGATGAAGACTGCTATCAAGTAGCCGGCTGGGGCATAGAGGATATCTCGAATCCTGAAACATTCCCCAGCTCGGCCCACTGATGCAAGCTACCCTTAGCCTTGGCGGGGTCCGCCGCATCGCACCTCTTCCGTGCGAGTGGCTAGTGGATGACCCCCACTTGTGTCCGGTGACCGGGCTGTGCTCGCATCCGAGGGCGCGTTTGGCCGGCAGCATCCCTCCCATCGGATGGGAGGAAGGTCTGCGTCCGGGTGGCTACCCACTGCGCCCGTCGGAGTGGTGAGTGACCCCCCTCTTCCCCCCCCCCCCGGGGCGTGGAAGGGGGGGCTGGGCGACTGGTGGAATTTTGGGCTGTCCGGTGGAGGGTTCGGGGGCGCATCCCTTGTACTGTCTTCGCCCCCCCCCGTGCCGCACCCCGTGCTTGACTGCCCGCGGTTTATCAGTCGCCATGTGTCGTTCCGCCGCCATTCTGCGGCGTTCAGCCGCCATTTTGCCGTAGCCGCGGCCATGTTGGGGGCTGTTTGGCCTCTAGTGGAT
This sequence comes from Glandirana rugosa, assembly GCA_018402905.1. Classification (NCBI taxonomy): domain Eukaryota; kingdom Metazoa; phylum Chordata; class Amphibia; order Anura; family Ranidae; genus Glandirana; species Glandirana rugosa. Next base: position 410,534 of record BLSH010359464.1, read on the forward strand.
GTGCGGCGGCCATTTTGCCATAGTCGCGGCCTGTACAAGCATGTTTTGGCCTCTTGTGTCCGTTCAGCGGCCATTTTTGATGTGTCTGCCGGGAAGGAAACGTGCGTGCGGAGCTGTTTAATCTCTCTCTTTTCTCTCTGAACAGCGGTGAAGGCAGAGGGGCAACAGATAAACAGCAAGTATAGCTGGTCCTCCTGGGGTGTCGGCGGCGGTGGGCACAGTCCTCCTGGGCTTTCCCCCAGTCGTACTGTGGGCAGTGGTGGGACTCCTCAGGGGGGTGTCATGGCCTATAGGCCTAGCAAGAGCTCCAGTGGCACAATGGCGCGGCAGAAGCGCAGGCTGCGCTGGGACCTGTGGTCCTTCTGGATCAACTGACATCCATTTTGGGGGATTTCTTTTCCCGGGGGGTGCCGTGCTGTGCAAAAGGGGTGTCCAAAAAACGTCCACCCCCCCTCCCGTCTTTGGGGGAGGATTCTGAACCAGAAGGGGCCTCCATGGTCACGGGGACCCCTGCGGAGCTCTCAGATGGCGAGCTGGAGCCCTTGGACGGTGAGGAAGACCAGGGGGCCTGGGTGGCGCACGAAAAGGCGCTGGCGGCCTCCCTGATCACCAATATCTGTGCGTCCTTGCGACTGGACCAGGAGGAGTCCTATGTCTGTGGGTCGTTTAGACCATCACGGACCCCCAGGGCATACCCTTATGATCAATTTTTTGATCAGCTTGTCTACAAGGAATGGCAGCGTCCGCAGAATTCCTTTTCATTGCCCAAACGTTTCTCTATGCGCTATCCTTTTGAGGACAGCTTTGTGCAGAAGTGGGCATCCCCCGCAGTGGACCCTCCGGTGGCTCGCCTGAATAAGGTGACGACCATTCCCTTTGGAGGGGTCCCCCTCTTTTAAGGATCTGGCCGATAGGCGGATGGAGGCGGTATCCAAGGCGCTGTTCTTGGTGGCGGGGGCGGCCATGAGACCAGCGTTGGCGTCGGTACCTGTGTAAGGCGGCCTTGGACCTGCTCCCCATGCTGTCTAAGATGTCTGTTTTTGCAGTCATCATCAGACGGGTGCTGTGGTTACGTTGTTGGTCGGGGGACCATGCGTCCAAATTGGGGCCTCATGGACCTCCCATTTCAAGGTGGTCGGCTCTTTGGGCCCCAGTTGGATGAAATCATCAAGGATTCACTGGGGGGAAGAGCACTTTTTTTCCGGAACCCAGGCGGCGGGAATCTCGCCGTAAGCAGGCTCCTGCAGCTTCGGGTCAGAAGGGTTTTTTTCGTGCGCCCGGTGCAGCAGGCAGGGGTTCCAGGCTCAGCAAGGCTGCTGCGGGGCCCGGTAAGCGTCCCTGGCAGCGCAAAAACGGAAAGACAGAGGAAAATTCCTCCTCTGCATGATGTGTTGTCCCCACCCGATTCTCAGGTGGGGGGCCGGCTTCTGGGGTTCGCAGACAGGTGGACTGCCCGCATCTCTGACCGGTGGGTGCGGGAGGTGGTGTCCTCCGGGTACAGGATAGAGTTCAACACTCTACTCCCAGACAGGTTCTTCCCATCGAACTTGCGACTCCCGCAGGGGCGCCGAGAAGCTCTTCTAGGGGCTTTTCAGACGCTTTCTGAACAGGGGGTGATCATGCCGGTTCCCCTGCTGAAAAAGGTTCCGCGGTTTCTATTTAAACCTCTTTGTGGTGCCCAAAAAGGGTGGGGTCAGGCCAGTTCTGGACTTAAAAGCCCTAAACCACTTTGTGAGGGTGCAAAAATTCTGGATGGAATCTGTCCGCTCGGTCGTGGCCGCCCTGCACCAAGGGGACTTCATGGCGTTTCTGGATATCAGGGACGCGTATCTCTATGTTCCCATTTGCTCCCGTCACCAGTGCTTCCTGCGCTTTGCGGTGGGGGATCTACATTACCAATTTGTGGCACTCCCCTTCGGGCTGGCCTCGGCCCCCCGGGTGTTCACCAAGCTGTTGGCTCCGGTTCTGACCCTATTGAGGCAGAGAAGCATTGCGGTGGTAGCATACTTCGACGACCTGCTACTGCGAGCAGAGTTCGCCTCGGCCCTGGAGGAGAATGTGGCTATTACCATGGCCTCTCTGGAAGACTTTGGCTGGCTGATCAACCTGCAGAAGTCGGTGTTGACCCCGTCCTGTCATCTGGAATATCTGGGTCTAGTACTGGACATGGAGCAAGCAAAGGTGTTCTTGCCCTCCGGCCAAGCTGCTGTCTCGGCAAGCAGCGGTGCGAACCCTGCTGTCACGCCAGTGGTCCTCCTTATGGTTCTGTATGCGGGTGTTGGGGCTCATGGTCTCGGCCTTCGAGGCGATACCTTCCGCCCAGAGTCACACTCGGCTCCTACAGCAAGCGATTCTGTTAAGGTGAGACAAGTCTCCGTTGTCCCTGGACCAGTTGATCAAGCTGGATCATCAGACCAGGGGGTCGTTGACCTGGTGGCTTCGGGCTCCGGCCCGAACGTTGGGGAAGTCGTTTCTTCCCCTGAAATGGTCTGTGGTCACGACGGATGCCAGCCTATCGGGCTGGGGAGGGGTCCTGGGGCAGTTGTCTGCTCAGGGCCATTGGTCGGCGAGGGAGTCTCGTCTCCCGATAAATGTGCTCAAGTTGAGGGCGTTCAGGCTCTGCCTCTCCCACTGGACGGCAAGGCTGCGCAGCCTCCCGGTTCGGGTTCAGTGGGACAACGCCACAGCTGTGGCGTACGTGAACCATCAGGGCGGAACAAGAAGCGCGGCAGCGGCTCTCATTCTGAGATGGGCAGAACTTCATGTACCGGCCATCTCCGCCGTCTACATCCTGGGCGTGGAAAACTGGCAGGCAGACTTCCTCAGTCGCCAGAAACTGGACCAGGGGGAATGGTCCCTGAATCCAGAGGTGTTCCTACAGATTTGCCACAAATGGGGCACGCCAGACATGGACTTAATGGCTTCCAGGTTCAATCACAAGGTGCAGACATTCTTGTGCAGATCAAGGAATCCGTTGGCGACCGCGACGGACGCGCTGGTAGCGCCTTGGGGTCGGTACCGGCTCCTGTACGCCTTCCCTCCCCTCAAACTTCTACCGTGGCTACTGCGCAGGGTAGAAGCGGAGGGGATCCCGACAATCCTGGTGGCTCCGGATTGGCCTCGGCGCTCTTGGTATGCTGACGTGGTGCGGATGGTGACAGATGTTCCTTGGCGTCACCCGCTGCGCGAAGACCTGTTGTCTCAGGGGCCCGTCTTGCACTCTGCTTTACCCTTGCTGGCTTTGACGGCGTGCTTATTGAGTTCCAGGTGTTAAGGGATAGGGGTGTCTCTGACTCCGTGATCCCTACCTTACTCAAGGCGCGCAGGTGTACTTCGCGCAAGACCTATCATTGCACCTGGAGGGCATATATTGCCTGGTGTGAGGCGGGGGGTTGGAACCCCCCATGCTTACGTTGTATCTCAGGTGCTGGCCTTCTTGCAGCAAGGCCTGGACAATAAATTGGCCTTGAGTGTCCTCAAGGGTCAGATTTTGGCTCTGGCGATTCTTTTTCAGCGTCCTTTGGCGACGCATTCTCTGATCCGTACATTTGTACAGGGTGTACGCCATGTGGCTCCTCAGGTACGGTCGCCTTTGGTGTCGTGGGATTTGAATTTGGTACTTTCTGTACTGCAGAAACCGCCTTATGAAAAGATCAGGGATATTCCCTTACAACTGTTGTCGCAAAAGGTGGCCTTTTTGGTGGCAATTACATCTGCCAGGCGGGTGTCTGAATTGGCGGTTTTGTCATGTAAGTCGCCTTACTTGGTCCTTCATAAGGACAAGGCGGTGCGGCGCCCTTCTCCTTCTTTTCTACTGAAGGTGGTTTCCTCTTTTCATATTAACGAGGACATTGTCCTTCCTTCATTATGTCCCCACCCGTCTCATCCCAAGGAAATTGCCTTACACTCATTGGATGTTGTGAGGGCTTTGCGGGTGTATTTGGAGGCTACTGCCTCTTTTCGGGAGTCTGATTCCTTGTTTGTATTGACGGAGGGCCCGCGCAAAGGGTTGGCTGCCTCGTCGGCTACTGTTTCCCGTTGGATCAGACACACCGTGACCCATGCGTATAAGGTTCGGGGTCAAGAACCCCCTTTTCCGGGCACGGCTCATTCCACCAGGGCGATTAGCACTTCCTGGGCCTTCAGACACCAGGCTTCAGTGTCTCAGGTGTGCAAGGCAGCTACTTGGGCCTCGGTGCACACTTTTGTGAAGTGTTGATATGTCAGCATCCGCGTTTGCCCGCAAAGTTTTGCAGGCGGCGGTGTAGGCGCGTTTGGCGCCTCCTGTGAGTATTCTGTTGGATACAGTTGTTGTTGTTTACCCACTCCTCTTGTATGACACTGCTTTGGGACATCCCCACTTGTCTATGAAGGGCTGCGTCTGTCAGTGAACGTAAGAGAAAATAGGATTTTATTAAGAACTTACCATAAAATACTTTTCTCGGAGTTCACTGACAGACGCAGCACCCCGCCCCTCTGTGTTGCGTTTGTACGGCTTGTTACAAACTGATATGCTAAGCAGAGCAAGGGGGTTATATGCTGGAGTGAGGACGGCCCCCTGGGAGGGGCCAGCTTGCTTTTTCTGTTTTGCCTAGTCTACTCCTGGTAGGATGCGCATAAACCCCACTTGTCTATGAAGGGCTGCGTCTGTCAGTGAACTCAGAGAAAAGGATTTTACGGTAAGTGCTTCATAAAATCCTATTTTTTCACAGGTGTAGGCAACCAAAAAACGCATTAGAAACGCCCAGGAACCGCATCTGAAACACTGCAGAATCGTAAATTTGTTACAGAGCAGTGTAAAAGTGCACTAATAGCCCAGGTTTATAACACAGATTTTACAGAATGCTCAGAATTGCTTTTGCTAACTGATGCTACAGAATTTTGTAACCTCTTTATTGGTTATTCTCTTTGGGTGCTTGAATAATTGCTGTTTTATTCCATTAATTGCCATTTCGTTACCAGCTATATTTAGCTGATGTGATCTCTGATTCTGATTTTTAGTATGTAAAATTGCTCCTCTTCTTTCTTTTTTTTTTTTTTTTTTTTTTTTTT
>BLSH010359464.1:415595-427172 GCA_018402905.1 Glandirana rugosa
GTCACGTCATACTTTTGAGGAGGATGTTCGAAGTGGTCCTTACTATCTTTAGTGTTCTGACGATATATTACCATTACTCTTTTCCATAAATCGTCAAATATAAATGATTTCATTAACGAAAAGGTACAAGACACATGACACCCTCTGGTCTATATCACTTACGTTACAGGACCCAAATCATTGTGGTTGATAAAATATCGGTTACCTGTTTTTTTTTTTTTTTTCTTTCTTTCTTCTCCTCGTTAAAATGTATGATTTTTAGTCTTAGTCTCTAGTATATGATCTCTGATTCTGATTTTTAGTATGTAAAATTGCTCCTCTTCTTTCTTTCTTTTTTTTTTTTTTTTGTCCATTGGCTATAAAATAGTTGGTGTTACTAAACCCAGGACACTGCATTCACTATATCTGGTCTCCCACAGTACACAGAACGTGAAAAAGCAATTATTTTAGTAAATATAAACTGCCAAATACCTTTTCTCATTAGCATTATATAGCAGTCTTGTGATTTCTATCATTCCTGGTGAAGCTTGTAGGAGGAGTTTTCATACTGCACTGAGCTGTCCTATCAGGCTGCAGGGCTCCTGACCTCTGTCTGGACAGTACTGATTGGCCCTGTGCTGATCACATGCACTCTCCCAAGAAAAGAAAAGCCTCTCTAGCAATACACCCCAAACTGAGCATGTGCAGCCTGACTCCAAAAGCTCTGTCTTTTCCAGACTTGTCCAGGGGGACAGTGCAGGGATGAAAGGATCTATGCATATAAGATCAAGCTGCCTTTTTACACAATGCAGAGGCTCAACCCCTTAGTTTCCACAGTGAGTATAACAAGCATGCTTTACTGCATATACAGACTCATTTTAGCATTGTGGGTTTAGTAACACTTTTTAAATTTATTTTGTAAAGTTGACTAGATAGAGCCAAAGATACTACTGAGCTGCAGAAAGGTTTCATTTTTAGAATCCTGCTTGTTTTAAAGTTGCCCAGTCCAGCATCAGAGACCACGTTAAGCATGCACATAAAATGAAATCATGGAAGCGAGCCATGGCAGCTGTTTTAACACACATTGATGGTGGGATGGATGATTTACTGTGTGTCAGCACCATGTTTCTATTGCACCTCAACATCTGTCTTCGATTGCTCTTCGTGCCTGGCTTTCCTCCACTTCATTTCAAGCTGACCATTCTCCAATAAACTATGAAAACCTTTTTTTGTTTTGTTTTTTAAGAGTGTTTAACCAGTGTGCAAGTTCATTGTTAGTTTCAACTGTTCTGTATGTAAAGGACAGGTGAAACGCGGGACCAGATATGAATCCATTGATCCAGTGTTTTATTTCTTTTTTTAAAGCATCTGGACCCACTCCAAATGTCTCCCAATTTTTATTTATGAATGTGTACAAAGTGAAAGGATTTTGCTGTTTCTTTGCGGAAATGGGGTAAAGTAAAGTACACAGGAGACATTTGAACCATGTATTTATCAAACTCTGATTTGCACAGCTGGAGATATGACAACATTGCTTACTCACACTTGAGGTCAAAGAGTCTGTCCTGCACTTGGGTGCCGTGTGTCAGTGCCTAATGCAATTTGATATTCATTTACCAACTTTGATTATGCTCCAGTGCATAAAACCTGTGTACGAGCAGGAGACCAAGTCAAGTGGAGCACAGGTATATAAAGTGTCTACGCAAAAATATTTTTTATTTATCATGCATTGAAGGGCACAGAAATTGAGGATAGGTGTCTCTTTTCTACTGTAGCACCATTTTATAAAGATGCACTGTTTATTGTCTGACAGTTGATCAAATTGTGTGCAACATAAAAAATTGCAACTGCCACTAATTTATTCTACAGGGCCTCTGCTTTCAGGAAATAATAGGGGGGCGGGGTTCAAGTACTTTTCAGATGCATATTTTAATGTGTGCGACAAATTAAAATTGCCCCTGTATAAAAGTGATTAAGCTTCTTGCATTTAAAAAGTAAATGGAAATATATTGATGTGTTATTGAAAAACTGCATTTATTAGTTCCACATTTAAGTATAACTAAAGGTGCCTCCTTGGACTAGTAAAGCAACTGTCTCCAATCACGGCCAAACGTACACTCATTACTCTACTGCTCTTCTATGTTCACAAAGCTGTATGCATGAACTGGAAAAACTCATCCCTGCCCACGATTGCCTTCTGGAAAAACTTGATAGACTCCAACTTACCTTTATACAAAGCAACGTATGCGAACAGAGGTTGTCCCCACAAGTTTCATAAGATCTGGTCCTGCTGGACAGAGGACACCACCAGAAACAAAACCATACCAGATCTTGTATCTTAAAACAACAGCGGTAACACTCAACCTGTGCTGAGTTATACATATGCCTACCACAGCTCCCAGACTGATCAATAAGCATCATTGATTGACCAACCGACCCCACCCTCAAACTAGAGGGTTAGTAGTGTTAGTGTTTTAGTTCTTGTAGTGTTGCATGGATTATTTTACTGAAAGGGTGGTTGATGATTGGAATAAATTACCAACAGAGGTTGTGAGACAGTCAACAGTAAATGGCTTCAAAAATGCTTGGGATAAACCTAAATCTATAGTCAGACAACAAGGTTAATGTGAAAAAAATAAATAAAAAGGGGCAGACTCGATGGACTACTCAGTCTTTTTCTGCCGTCACTTTTCTATGTTTCTATGTAATGACTAAGGGCCTGCCCCTGCGTGGGTATAGATGTATTTCTCTTCTTTGTCTTTGTCTTTTTCTGTCTATAAATCCAATAGACAGATTTATAAAAAAAAAAAAAACGTGCACAGGGGTTAGAACGCTTGTCCGTGTTTATTGCTTCTGTGCCCCTGTTGGTAAGATTCACCCTCTCTATCTACCCTGTTTACCATTATCAGTGAAAGTGAAAACCAAAGAAAATCCCCAGATTTTGAGTTGTCTCCAGGAAAGTAATAGAGGGGAAATCTTCCAGTGGGGAAACTAGTACCGGTGACCTTGGGGTCCCCAAAAAAATTACCTTCTTTGCATGGATTACCTCTCACTTCCTGTTTGGCTATGGGGCAGGAAGTGAAGAGAAATCTCTGCAAAGGGACACAAATGGCAAAAAGAAAAAAATCTGATGGATTATAACCCTCTCTTGCTCTACCCAAAATGGAAAATAAAGTTTGCCTATAGTTCTACTTTAAATATTTGTATCATACGTACATCAGGCAGGTGAATTACATATTCATGCTGGCTATTCTGTACACAAGTAAAGCCCTGTGACTGCACTTTATCTCATGCATGTCAGACAGATCTGAACCATTATGATGCACTGAAATTTCACATGTCGCAAAACCTACCCTTTCCAATTTAGTTTACGTATGATGTGTTCAAAATATCCATTAGAGCAGAAGTGCTCAAACTATTTATATCTAAGCTATAAATGTCAGTGTTTTTTTTTCCTGGAACATTAAAGGAGAACTCCAACGAATATAGCATGTCAAATTGTTGCACAAGCCTTTTTCTAATTTAGGGCCAGTTCACACCGGAACACTTTGACAACACATTCTTTTCAATGGGCTGCCAAATGCATGGGAACATGCACAAAGTAGGGCATTTTTTTAATCATCACACCACACCAAACTGCATGGTTCTGCCACATTTGCTAGATGCGTTTGGGGTGTAATTAACTAATAATGGCACCTGCACACACCTAGCAAGGCCAGTGCATTCCTGTGCGGTGCAGGAAACATGCACAGAAACACACATTCTGGTTTGAACAGGCCCCTCATGTTATTACAATTTACATTTTCACTTTATTCGGTACTGGTGTAATTTTCTAAAACCCTTTATAAATTTTGATGCAATATGGCAACCCAGAGACATCCTGTATGCTGTTGGTGTACAGAATGTCCCCAGCCATGTAATTCCCTATATGTGTGATTGGGTTACTGATTTCCTCACACACCTGCACAATGATACAAATTTTAAGCATCCCCCTGCAATAGGGATTTAATTTTTTGTGAGATACACCCTAAGGGTTCATTACTTCTAAATTGATCCAGATCCTGCATCTTTCCTCTTCAGAACACAAAGTGTGCAACAAGTGGTTATAATGAACCAGACCCTCCCATTTAGGAATTGGCCTGGTAAGGAATTTTTAAAACTCCCTTTTCTTCATGGTAGGAATCTGCAACAAAGTTTGATAGAGTTAGCAAAGATACACAAAATATTCCTTTTAAGGCTGGGTTCACACTATCCGACACAAAAACGGTCAGACTTTTGATCCTACTTTGCACTGCAACATCGGTCCTACTTCTGTCCTACTTTGGTCCTACTTCCATCAGACTTGAATGAACAAGATAAGATTTGGCTCCAACTTTGAGATAGTGACTTGTCCTTTCACCAATCAATACAATCCCCGTGTGAGATAAATTCTTTTTACTGCTGCTGTAATCATTAAGTTGGGTGTCACAAGTCGGATGGTTAGAACAAGGATCCGACTTTGATCCTATTTCAATGATATTTAATGGGCTGAAGTCGGACCAAAGTAGTACAGGAACCTTTTTCAAAGTCGGACCGAGTTGTGTTGGACCAGGTAAGACGGCTCTCATAGGGAAACATTGATTGTGACGTAATGCGACTTGTGCTCACAATGTCGGTCCGTTTGTCGGACAAGTGTGAACCCAGCCTAAAGTGTATGTATACATGCATTTTGCATGCATCTATGGTACATTAACACTCAGGACTGGATTTATTAGACCCTAGTAGAAGATGCAGTGGAGCCCCCTAAATCATAGTTGAGCAACTTTTCATATAGAAACTATCTGCCGAACACCCAAAGGGATTTTGGCTTGACTTCCTACTTGGCAGCGCTTCTCAGGTTAATGTAATGCTATGTTGCTAGAGTGGAGCTATGTAAAGCCACAGCGATGCCCTATTAAAGCAATGTTGATTAAAGTGTGTTTCTCTCATTGTATAATTCCCCATTGTATGCCTCCTAGGTGTGAGTCCCCATTGTTAATTGAGTCACCTATTGTTTCTGTATGTCTGCTTGTAGTGTATCTACTTCACTTTGTTACCAAACCATTATTTGATGTTTATTAGCTGTTCATTGGAATGAACTGTTAGACATACTGATGAGATTACTGTTTAAAGTTTGCATTGTTTAGGATAATGTGATCCAGTTTGCACCTAAGCTAGTGTCGTCTAGTTCTTGGGTGCAACATTCAGCTATAATAACTGGTTCCAGTGGAGTGGAGGAAGCTGTACCTTGGCGGAGGCCAGCCAGTCCATCACATTGATTGTATGTTGCCTCTAGCATAATGACCTATTGCCTCCATGTAATGCCAGCGTGGCTGCATTGTGATGTTGTTTTTAAGATGTTACAGTGCCCACTGCCACCCCCAAGCAAGTCATTATGCATACCAACATTTGGATTTGAGTATGTGAGCACGATGAAAAAAATACATATGTGAAGATTTAATGTCAATGAAAGTGATTCTTAATCAGAGCTAAAGGGTAGATGGTTATGTTTGCCAAAAGGGTTGCCATCTTACCTAAGGCACTACCGTGTTGCTAAAGAAATCCTTTGCTAGCGACTGTAATGTTATGAGTAAATGCCATATTACAGTGGGTACGGAAAGTATTCAGACCCCCTTAAATTTTTCTCTGTTATATTGCAGCCATTTGCTGAAATCATTTAAGTTCATTTTTTTCCCTCATTAATGTACACACAACATCCCATATTGACAGAAAAACACAGAATTGTTGACATTTTTGCAGATTTATTAAAAAAGAAAAACAGAAATATCACATGGTCCTAAGTATTCAGACCCTTTGCTCAGTATTTAGTAGAAGCACCCTTTTGATCTAATACAGCCATGAGTCTTTTTGGGAAAGATGCAACAAGTTTTTCACACCTGGATTTGGGGATCCTCTGCCATTCCTCCTTGCAGATCCTCTCCAGTCCTGTCAGGTTGGATGGTGATCGTTGGTGGACAGCCATTTTTAGGTCTCTCCAGAGATGCTCAATTGGGTTGAAGTTGGGGCTCTGGCTGGGCCATTCAAGAACAGTCACGGAGTTGTTTTGAAGCCACTCCTTCGTTATTTTAGCTGTGTGCTTAGGGTCATTTTCTTGTTGGAAGGTAAACCTTCGGCCCAGTCTGAGGTCCTGAGCCCTCTGGAGAAGGTTTTCGTCCAGGATATCCCTGTACTTGGCTGCATTCATCTTTCCCTCGATTGCTGCCAGTCGTCATGTCCCTGCAGCTGAAAAACACCATGCCACCACCATGCTTCACTGTTGGGACTGTATTGGACAGGTGATGAGCAGTGCCTTGTTTTCTCCACACGTACCGCTTAGAATTAAGGCCAAAAAGTTCTATCTTGGTCTCATCAGAACAGAGAATCTTATTTCTCACCATCTTGGAGTCCTTCAGGTGTTTTTTTTTAGCAAACTCCATGCGGGCTTTCATGTGTCTTGCACTGAGAGGAGGCTTCCGTCGGGCCACTCTGCCATGAAGCCCCGACTGGTGGAGGGCTGCAGTGATGGTTGACTTTCTACAACTTTCTCCCATCTCCCGGATGCATCTCTGCAGCTCAGCCACAGTGATCTTTGGGTTCTTCTTTACCTCTCTCACCAAGGCTCTTCTCCCCCGATAGCTCAGTTTGGCCGGATGGCCAGGTCTAGGAAGGGTTCTGGTCGTCCAAACGTCTTCCATTTAAGGATTGTGGAGGTCACTGTGCTCTTAGGAACCTTAAGTGCAGCAGAAATTTTTTTGTAACCTTGGCCAGATCTGTGCCTTGCCACAATTCTGTCTCTGAGCTCTTCAGGCAGTTCTTTTGACCTCATGATTCTCATTTGCTCTGACATGCAATGTGAGCTGTAAGGTCTTATATAGACAGGTGTGTGGCTTTCCTAATCAAGTCCAATTAGTATAATCAAACACAGCTGCACTCAAATGAAGGTGTAGAACCATCTCAAGGATGATCAGAAGAAATGGACAGCACCTGAGTTAAATATATGAGTGTCACAGCAAAAGGTCTGAATACTTAGGACCATGTGATATATCAGTTTTTCTTTTTTAATAAACCTGCAAAAATGTCAACAATTCTGTGTTTTTCTGTCAATTTGGGGTGCTGTGTGTACATTAATGAGGAGAATAAATGAACTTAAATGATTTTAGCAAATGGCTGCATATAACAAAGAGTGAAAAATTTAAGGAGGTCTGAATACTTTTCGTACCCACTGTACCTTGTCATTGTAGGTGAGACTTCCAAGCCACACTGCTTCAGTTTCTGAATTTAGGTTTGCTTTAATAATATCACTAGCTATTTTGGAGATAACCACTATGGCTCTTGATTTCTCCCTGGCCCAATATCTTTGCCAGACAGGCACTATTAAGGCCTCATACACACGGGCGTTTTGTAATGCCACGTTTTTGGGCGTTTTTTGCTGCTCTCCATGTTATTCAATGGCCCTCTAAAACGTTGCCGTTTTTGAGCAGTAGAGGGCATCAGCATTAGTGAGCTCTAGCTAGAACGCGGGACCAGTGCGTTCTGAAGCTGCAGCGTCATGGCGTTTTTGACGATGAGCCGGCAAAACGCTCAATAACGTTGCTTAACATTGTATACACAGCGTTAAGCCTCGTCGGGCGTTCTATTCAAAATCAACGGTTCCCTATGGGAGCCCATTGATTTGAATAGAAGCCGCACCAGAAGTCAGATCACGGTGATCCGACTTGCGGCGCGACTTGTGTGCTAGGTGTATTAAAGGGGAACTCCCGCAAAGAATTTGCGTGGGGTTACCCCCCCAAGAGCATACTAGGCTCTTCGATCTGGCATGGATTTTAAGAGGAGCCCCCACGCCGAAAAAGGCGTAGGGTCCCCTCCAAAATCCATACCAGACCCTTATCCCAGCACGCAGCCTGGCAGGCCAGGAAAGGGGGTGGGGACGAGCAAGCGCCCCCCCCCCCCTCCTGGACCATACCAGGCCGCATGCCCTCAACATGGGGAGTATGGGTGCTTTGGGGCAGGGGGGGCTCTGCTCCCCCCACCCCAAATCACCTTGTCCCCATGTTGATGGGGACAAGAGCCTCTTCCCGACAACCCTGGCCGTTGGTTGTCAGGGTCAGCGGGCGGAGGCTTTTCGGAATCTGGAAGCCCCCTTTAATAAGGGGGCCCCCAGATGCCGGGCCCCCCACCCTATGTAAATGAGTATGGGGTACATCGTACCCCTACCCATTTACCTGGGGGAAAAAAGTGTACAAAAAAAAACACTACACAGCTTTTTAAAATATTTTATTAAATCGGCTCCGGCATTTTCTCCCCTCTCTTCTCCCTCATCTTCTTTCTTCGGCTCTTTTGCAGGGTCTTCTGTCTTCTGAGGGGTCTTCTGCTCTTTTGCCCCTGTCTCCCCGGCTAGCTTCTCCTGCCGCTGCTTCTTTTTCTTCTCCTTCTCCTTCTCCTCCTTCTTCTTCTGGAGATGTTGACTCGTCGCTCTCTTCCACTCTAATGCCGGGTCCGTACTGCGCGGTTGCCTTATATTGGCATGGGACGGGGCCACACAACGACGTCATCGTGAGCCCCACCCTCATGATGTCACATCCTGGGGCGGGGCTGTGATGTGATGCCCCGCCCCAGGATGTGCGCAGCACGGACCCGGGATTCGAGTGGAAGAGAGCGACGAGTCAACATCTCCAGAAGAAGGAGGAGAAGAAGAAGCAGGGGTGGCGGGAGAAGCTAGCCGGGGAGACAGCGGCAAAAGAGCAGAAGACCCGCAAAAGAGCCGAAGAAAGAAGATGAGGGAGAAGAGAGGGGAGAAAATGCAGAATAAAATATTTTAAAAAGCTGTGAAGTGTTATTTTTTGTACACTTTTTTTCCCCCAGGTAAATGGGTAGGGGTACGATGTACCCCATACTCATTTACATAGGGTGGGGGGCCCGGCATCTGGTGGCCCCCTTATTAAAGGGGGCTTCCAGATTCCGATAAGCCCCCGCCTACAGACCCCGACAGCCAACGGCCAGGGTTGTCGGGAAGGGGACAAGGTGCTTTGGGGTGGGGGGCGCATAGCCCCCCCTGCCCCAAAGCACCCATACTCCCCATGTTGAGGGCATGCGGCCTGGTACGGTCCAGGAGGGGGGACGCTTGCTTGCTCGTCCCCACCCACTTTCCTGGCCTGCCAGGCTGCGTGCTCGGATAAGGGTCTGGTATGGATTTTGGGGGGGACCCTACGCCGTTTTTTTTCGGCTTGGGGGCTCCTCTTAAAATCCATGCCAGATCGAAGAGCCTGGTATGCTCTTGGGGGGGGACCCCACGCAAATTTTTTGCTGGGCTTCCCCTTTAACACACCTAGCACACAAGTCGCGCCGCAAGTCGGATCACCATGATCATGGTGATCCGACTTCTGGTGCGGCTTCTTTTCAAATCAATGGGCTCCCTAGGGAACCATTGATTTTGAATAGAGGCAGAAAACGCAGCTGAAAGCTAGCTTGAAAAAACGTGCATTGACGTCAATGCAAAACGCCGAGAAAAACTGCAATTTTCTCATACGTTCACTGACAGATGCAGCTCTTCTTAATTGACACGTGGGTTTTATGTCGTCCTATCAGGAGTGACTAGGCAAAACAGATGCAAAAGCATCAGGGATAGGCTGGCCCCTCCCATGGGGGCCGTCCTCACCTGAGCCTATAAAACCCCCTGCTGGCCAATAGCAGTTTTGTTTGCCTAGTGCAAAGGAGTTGACTGGGTTCCCTTATGGGACCTGCATTTTTTTCTGCATATCACGAATCCAAAGCTTTGCCCTGACCGGCCACCTCATGACGACCTACCCTAAATTTGTCAGGGCAGCGTCGCTCAGGGCCCGTTCCGTGCGGGCGGCCTGTGGCTGTTGCCACTTGTGCCCAGTGTCTGGCTTTTGCCTTTCCAGTGGCCTTGGCCAGCAGCAATCCTTCCCGGGACAAGGGGGGTAAGTCTGCTTCGGGTGGCTACCCACAACGGCCGTCGGGCTGGTGAGTGGACCCCTCCCCCGCCCTTAGGGGGGCGACATCCGGGGCAGTATTTAATTGGTGGTAGCTTTTTCCCTGTCAGGGGGGGCACTTATTTATTGCGTGCCCCCTCCCACCCCCCACCTCCGGCCCCCACCCCCCTGGTCTGCTGCGTTCGCGCGGCGTCGCGCTGTGACTTTAAGGGCCCTGGGACATGTACTGATTCACTGGGGAACGTTCGTTCGCGCATTTTTTAAAAATTAACCGCCACCATTTTGCGGCGGCTGGTTCATGCTGCGCGAGCGCCATTTTCTCCCCGTTGGCGGTTTTTGGTATTACACTCTGTGTAACTGCGCGCGCTTTCTCCTCAGAGAAGCGCAGGTGCATGTGTGCTACAGTCCTCAGGAGCGCCTTTTTTCTCTCACAGCGCTGACAGGCTACAGGGCTAGAAGCACCAGGTTTGGCTGGCTCCTTGGGGTGGTGTTTTTTGTTGTACTTGTCCTCCCAGGCTCCCTGGGTGGTCTGTGGTGGTGGTGGTGGTGATACGTGGGGGGGTGTCCCATTCAGGCTATGTCTGGGGACGGCGACGCGGTGGCTATGGACCCTGCAGTGCCCTCTGAGATGGAGACAGCAGAGCAGCGCTCCGCACAAGCCCCTGCGGTCACTTTGGACCTCTTGCGGGCTCTTTTTGTGGAATTCATTCCTAAAGTTACTGCTACGGCCCCTGAGCCCCCCGCTAAGCGTTTGGCCCCCCATGTCTCCTCAGGTGAGGATTCAGATCATGGGGTTGCCTCGGTTGCCATGGGGACCCCCGTCAAATTCTCTGAGAGTGAATTGGTCCTTTCAGATACTGAGGAGGACCAGGGGGCCTCAGTGGCGCGCGACAAGGCAATTGTAACGGCCCTTATTACTAACATTCGCCAGGCTCTGTGCCTTGCTCAGCCTGAGGAGGCGCAGACTTCCACTTATGTCTGTGGGTCTATGAAGCCTTCTAAGTCCCCTAGGGCTTTTCCCTATGTTCAATTTTTTGAACGGGCTGTTTTTAAGGAATGGGGTTCCCCCAAAAACTCCTTCACTTTGCATAAGCGTTTTGCAGTGCGCTATCCCTTTGAGGATGCTTTCCTAACATGGTGGGCTTCCCCTTCGGTGGACCCACCGGTGGCCCGTCTAAATAAGGCAACCACCCTTCCTGTGGAGGGCTCACCCTCTTTTAAGGGCGCGGCGGATCGCCGCACGGAAATGGTGTCTAAGGCTATCTTTCAGGTGGCAGGTTTTGCTATGCGGCCAGCCTTGGCCTCAGCAATGTCAGCGCAGTCCCTTTCTGAGTGCCTCTCCTTAGTGTGCAAAAATTGGAATTGCACTTGTGCACAGCATGAGTTGCATAAAGTGCAACACGCGGTGGAAGGCCTCCATTATCTGTGCGACTCCCTGCTGGACATCATGACCATGCTGTCAAAAATTTCAGCTTTTGCTATTATCATCAGACGGGTGTTGTGGCTGAGGTCTTGGTCGGGTGATCAGGCGTCTAAAAAACGTCTCACTGACCTTCCCTTCCAGGGGGGTCGTTTGTTTGGACCACAGCTGGACGAAATCATTAAAGATTTCAAGGGGGGAGAGTCT
>BLSH010359464.1:427182-440550 GCA_018402905.1 Glandirana rugosa
TGTCTGTATTCACCTTCAGACGCGGAGGAGTCCGACTCGTTCCGTGTCTCGGACCGCTTACAATCATTATTCCCGGCGATGTTAACGGAACAGCGCGCGGTGACTCCGGGGGAGACCAGGGGGCCTCAGTGGCGCGCGACAAGGCAATTGTAGCGGCCCTTATTACTAACATTCGCCAGGCTCTGTGCCTTGCTCAGCCTGAGGAGGCGCAGACTTCCACTTATGTCTGTGAGTCTATGAAGCCTCCTAAGTCCCCTAGGGCTTTTCCCTATGTTCAATTTTTTGAACGGACTGTTTTTAAGGAATGGGGGTTCCCCCAAAAACTCCTTCACTTTGCCTAAGCGTTTTGCAGTGCGCTATCCCTTTGAGGATGCTTTCCTAACACGGTGGGCTTCCCCTTCGGTGGACCCACCGGTGGCCCGTCTAAATAAGGCTACCACCCTTCCTGTGGAGGGCTCGCCCTCTTTTAAGGACGCGGCGCATCGCCGCACGGAAATGGTGTCTAAGGCTATCTTTCAGGTGGCAGGTTTTGCTATGCGGCCAGCCTTGGCCTCAGCAATGTCAGCGCAGTCCCTTTCTGAGTGCCTCTCCTTAGTGTGCAAAAATTGGAATTGCACTTGTGCACAGCATGAGTTGCATAAAGTGCAACACGCGGTGGAAGGCCTCCATTATCTGTGCGACTCCCTGCTGGACATCATGACCATGCTGTCAAAAATTTCAGCTTTTGCTATTATCATCAGACGGGTGTTGTGGCTGAGGTCTTGGTCGGGTGATCAGGCGTCTAAAAAACGTCTCACTGACCTTCCCTTCCAGGGGGGTCGTTTGTTTGGACCACAGCTGGACGAAATCATTAAAGATTTCAAGGGGGGAGAGTCTTTTTCTTCCGGAACCCAAACGGCGGGACTTTCGCCGACAACAGGGTCCCTCTTTTTCTGGGCAGAAGAAGTATTTTCGTGCCTCGGGTACAGCCGGGGCGGGTTCCAAGTCCGGTAAGGCCTCGGCTGGGTCTGGTAAGAGAACCTGGCAACGTAAGCCCGGAAAAGTGGAGGATAAGCCCTCCTCAGCGTGACGGGTTGCCCCCGCCCATATGTCGGGTGGGGGGGACGGTTATTGGAGTTTGCGGACTGCTGGACAGCTCACATCTCCGATCGGTGGGTCCTGGATGTGGTGTCCACCGGTTACTGGATAGAGTTCAGAACTCTACCCCCGGACAGGTTCTTTCCCTCAAACCTAAGACTTCTGCAAGGGCGTCTAGAGGAACTGTTCAGCGCGGTCCAGTCCCTCACGGACATGGGTGTCGTGGTGCCAGTTCCACTGGAGGAGAGGTTCTGCGGCTTTTACTCAAACCTCTTTGTGGTGCCCAAAAAGGGCGGGATCAGGCCGATTCTGGATCTCAAAGCTCTGAACTGCTTTGTCAAAGCACAAAAGTTAAAGATGGAGTCCATTCGCTCGGTCGTTGCCGCCCTACATCAAGGGGAATTCTTGGCATCTCTGGACATCAGGGACGCCTATCTGCACGTTCCCATCTGCCGAAAACACCAGCGTTTTCTGCGTTTCGCAGTGGGAGACCTGCACTACCAGTTTGTGGCCTTACCATTCGGTCTGGCCTCGGCTCCCAGGGTGTTCACCAAGGTGTTGGCACCAGTCCTAGCACTGCTAAGACAGAGAGGCATCGCAGTGGTGGCGTACCTCGATGACCTGCTCTTGAGGGCGGAGTCGGTAGTGTCCTTGGAGGAGAACGTGACAATCACGGCTTCCACACTAAGGGACTTCGGTTGGCTCATCAACCTCAAAAAGTCCTCGCTTGCCCCCTCATGTCGCCTGGAGTACCTCGGTCTGATTCTGTGCAGGCGAAGGTGTTCTTGCCTCCCAACAAGCTATTGGGGCTGCAAGCGGCGGTTCGGACCCTGCTGTCGCGCCGGAGGTCCTCCCTAAGGTTCTGCATGCGGGTGTTGGGACTCATGGTTTCGTCCTTCGAGGCAATTCCTTACGCCCAGAGTCACACCCGGCTCTTGCAGAAGGCGATTCTGTCAAAATGGGACAAATCTCCTCTTTCTCTGGACAGACTGATCCGTTTGGACCACCAGACCAGGGGTTCTCTGACTTGGTGGCTCCAGGCTCCAGCACTGACTCTGGGAAAGTCTTTCCTTCCCCTCAACTGGTCGATTGTGACGACGGATGCCAGCCTGATGGGCTGGGGAGGGGTGTTGGGTCAGTTGTCTGCCCAGGGCCGTAGGTCAGCTCAGGAAGCTCGACTTCCGATAAATGTGTTGGAACTGAGAGCGATCAAGCTTTGCTTGTCCCGTTGGTCGACAAGGCTGCATGGCCTCCCTGTCCGGGTTCAATCGGACAATGCCACAGCCATGGCGTATGTGAACCATCAAGGAGGGACAAGGAGTTCCGCGGCAGCTGCAGAGGCTGCTCTGATTCTCCGCTGGGCGGAACAACATGTCCCGGCGCTCTCCGCAATTTACATTCCGGGAGTGGAGAACTGGCAGGCGGACTTTCTCAGTCGCCAGACACTGGACCAGGGGGAATGGTCCCTGCATCCAGAGGTGTTATGCCAGATTTGCCGCAAGTGGGGCACACCAGAGGTAGACCTCATGGCGTCCAGGTTCAATCACAAGGTCGAAACCTTCGTGTGCAGAGCAAGAGATCCGTTGGCGGTCGCCACGGATGCGCCGGTGGCTCCTTGGGGTCGGTACCGGTTAATATACCTCTTCCCTCCCCTGAAGCTGTTGCCTCGGGTTCTGCGCAGGATAGCTGCGGAGGGTATTCCGACGATCCTGGTCGCTCCCGATTGGCCTCGGCGCACTTGGTACGCCGATCTGGTTCGGATGGTGGCGGACGCCCCTTGGCAGCTTCCGCTTCGTGAAGACCTGCTGTCCCAAGGTCCCATCTTGCACCCTGCTTTACCCTCGCTGGCTTTGACAGCTTGGCTATTGAGGCCCAGGTATTGAGGGATCGGGGAGTCGCTGACTCTGTAATCCCTACTATGCTTAAGGCACGTAAGTGCACTTCGTGCAAAATTTATCACAGGACCTGGAAAGCCTATATTGCATGGTGCGAAGCGGGGGGTTGGAACCCTCGCTCTTATTTGGTGTCCAGGTTGCTGACTTTTCTGCAACAGGGACTGGACAAGAGCCTGGCATTGAGTACGCTCAAAGGCCAGATTTCGGCCTTAGCGGTCCTTTTTCAGAGACCTTTGGCTTCACATTCGCTGATCCGCACATTTTTACAGGGTGTACGTCATGTGGCTCCCCAGTTTCGGCCGCCTCTGGCGCCGTGGGATTTAAATCTGGTGCTCTGTTTTACAGAAACCACCGTATGAGAGGATTAGGGACATTCCTTTGTCCCTTTTGTCGCAGAAGGTTGCCTTCTTAGTGGCTGTCACATCCGCGCGACGGGTGTCAGAATTGGCTGCTTTGTCCTGCAAGTCCCCATACTTGATTCTTCATAATGACAAGGCGGTGTTGCGACTTCCGCCTTCTTTCCTTCCGAAGGTGGTCTCTTCTTTTCATTTGAATGAGGATATTGTCATTCCTTCATTATGTCCTCACCCAAAACATCCTAAGGAATTTGAGTTACACTCTTTGGATCTGGTGAGGGCCCTGCGGGTTTATTTGAGTGCTACAGCTTCCTTTTCGGAAGTCTGACTCATTGTTTGTGTTACCCGAGGGCTCAAAACAGGGTTCGGCAGCCTCGCCGGCTACCATTTCCTGTTGGATCAGACAGACCGTGACCCATGCGTATGAGCTTCGGGGCAAAGTTCCCCCTTTTCCGGTCACGGCTCATTCCACCATGTCGGTCAGCACCTCCTGGGCATTCAGGCATCAGGCTTCAGTGTCTCAGGTGTGCAAAGCGGCCACTTGGGCCTCAGTCCACACGTTTACTGTTTTTGCTTTTGGCCGCAAAGTTTTGTGAGCAGCGGTGTGAGTGCGTCTGACGCTCCCTGAGAGGGTTCTGTTGGGTACAGTTGTTGTTTGCCCACCCCTCTAGTTTTTTGGCACTGCTTTGGGACGCCCCCACGTGTCAATTAAGAAGAGCTGCGTCTGTCAGTGAACGTAAGAGAAAAAGGGATTTTATTATAACTTACCGTAAAATCCTTTTCTCTGAGTTCACTGACAGACGCAGCTCCCACCCCTCTGGTTTTTTTGTTGTACTGCTTGTGACAAACTGAATGCTATTGGCCAGCAGGGGGGTTTATAGGCTCAGGTGAGGATGGCCCCCATGGGAGGGGCCAGCCTATCCCTGATGCTTTTGCATCTGTTTTGCCTAGTCACTCCTGATAG
The DNA here is from genome assembly GCA_018402905.1 of Glandirana rugosa. Taxonomy (NCBI): domain Eukaryota; kingdom Metazoa; phylum Chordata; class Amphibia; order Anura; family Ranidae; genus Glandirana; species Glandirana rugosa. The sequence continues at coordinate 431,475 of BLSH010359464.1, forward strand.
GACGACATAAAACCCATGTGTCAATTAAGAAGAGCTGCGTCTGTCAGTGAACTCAGAGAAAAGGATTTTACGGTAAGTTATAATAAAATCCCTTTTTTTTCCCTGAAGTCAGGCCCGGCGTTTTGCTTATTTTTTTTGCAAACGCCCGTGTGTATGAGGCCTTACGATCACTTGCCATACATATGGTGAATGCAGCTAGAATGTGCATTCCCACACATTGGAGAAAACAGATTATACCATCCATAAGAGAGTGGTTGACGAGGTTGGATCGCGTCTTGGAGATGGAGGAGCTGATCTTTACTTCTCAAGACAGGCTGGCAGAATTTGTAAAAACTTTGTGCTATGCTGACTTGCTAGACACATAGTCTCCCTATTGATTGATGCCATGACCTTCTGTTTTTCCATTATTCTGTCCTAGGCATTGGCTTTGTGCTCTCTACAGTATCCTCTGCCCCCCTTAGGTCAGATTTTTTTGTTTTTTTATTTTTTCTCTCTTCGACTCACATTTTCTTTTTTTCTTTCCTTTCTCTTTAATATTTTTCCTATTGAATCATCCACTTTTATTACTATACATTGGAGGACATTTTCTTGTGGGGACCCTTATGTGTAATACCATTGTACAATTTACTGCTACTCCTCTGCTTATACCTTGGAAAAATCTCTATATTAGATCCTGTTTGGATTGTTTCTTTTCTGAAAAATGTATCACTAGCTTCAGATAAGCATTACTAGATTTTTTAAGAGTTGTTCATTGAGGAAGAACGTAAATCAAGCCATTTGACTTGTATACAATTATTATTTTTCAGTATTTAAATAGCGCCAAGAGTTTATGGAGCACTTTACAACTTGAGGGTGTATTGTGATAGAACTACAATACACTTGAATTCAGTAGGAATCAGAGAGCCCTGCTCTTTGGAGTTTGCAGTCTAAGAGGGAAGGTCAAGGGATACAAATGGTAATAACTGTGGGGGTGTGCTGATGGAGAAAATAAATGTACAGTTGTTAGGTGGGGGCCAGATAGGCTTCTCTGAAGAGATGAGTTTTCAGGGATCATCTGAAAGTGAACAAAGTAGGAAATAATCAGACAGATTGGGGTAGAGCATTCTAGAAGATGGGAGAGGCTCAGGAAAAGTCCTGGAGGTGAGCATGGGATGAGGTGACAAGGGAGCTAGAGAGCAGGAGGTCTTAGGAGGAGTGAAGAGAATGATTTGGTTGCTATTTTGAGACTGGGTTAGTGATGTATCTGGGGGCCAAGTTGTTGATGGCTTTGTTATTGCTACTATCTTGAATTTAATTTGTTGGTTGAGTGGCAGCCAATGGAAGGATTGGCAGAGACGGGCAGCAGACACCAAGCGGTTTGTAAGGTGGATGAGCTTGGCAACAGCATTCATGATGGACTGAAGGGGGAATAGCCTATTTAGGCTACTTTCACACTGGGGCGGGGAGGGGCAGTAGCGGTAAATCGCCACTAATTAGTGGCGCATTTACCACTATTATAGCGGCGCTGCTGTGTTGCTATGCAGGCGGTAGTGGGGTGCTTTTAACCCCCAAGAAGGGGTTAACAAGGGGTTAAAAGCGCCACCGCTTGGGGCTTCTGAGGCGGTGTACAGCGGCTTCGGGAGCGCTGTTCATTGCTTTCAATGGAGGGGGCGTTGTATACACCGCTCACCGCACCACCCCAAAGATGCGGCTTGCAGGACTTTTCTTCCCGTCCTGCAAGCGCACCGCCCCAGTGTGAAAGCACTCGGGCTTTCTCACTGGGGAGAATGGTGGGGGAGTTTTTCAGGCGCTGCACAGGCGTTATTTTTAGCACTGCAGCACCTGAAAAATGTTCTGGTGTGAAAGTAGCCTTAAAGGTAAGCCAATGAGGAGGGAGTTGCAGTAGTCGAGGCGAGAGATGACCAGGGAGTAGATTAGAAGCTTTGTGGCGTCATTGGTTAAGAAGGGGCGTATCTTGGAGATGTTGTGGAGGTTGAGGCGGCAAGCTTTGGACAATGATTGGATGTGGTGCCGAAAGGATAGTTCAGAGTCCAGGATTGCACCTAGGACCTTGACATGGGGGGACGGGTTGATAGTTGAGCCATTGATTTTGACAGAGAAATCAGGGAAAGGGGTACGTGGGGGAGCAAATATCATGAGCTCGGTTTTGGATAGGTTGAGTTTGAGGACTCGATGTGACATCCAGGCTCATATGTCTGTTAGTAAGTTGGTGATGCGTGAGGAGACTGATGGAGCGATCTGGGGGGTAGAGAAATTAATTTGGGTGTCATCTGTGTAGAAATGGTATTGAAAGCCATGGGAGGCAGAGGCAATCAACTGACCCAGGGAGGTGGTGTAGATTGAGAAAAAAAAGAGGTCCAAGAACAGAACCTTGGGGGACCCGATGGAGAAAAGAAGAGGAGAGGAAGAACAGTTGTATGTGACATTGAAGGTGAGGAGTACAGTCACGGAGACCAAAGCAGTGGAGTTTTTTGAGGAGGAGGGGGTGGTCCACTGTGTCAAAGGCAGCAATGAAGGTCCGGGAGGAATAGTACAGAATAGTGTCCGTTGGTTTTAGCCGTTAGTAGTTCGTGATTGAGTTTGGAGGAGAAGGGGAGTAAGGAGATGGGGCATAGGTTGTTAAGATTGGTGGGGTCCAGTGAGGCCTTTTTAATCACTTCCTGCCCACCATATAGAAGAATGACAGCAACAAAGTGGTTAAGTTATCCTGACGGGGCGTCATATGATGTGCAGCATGGCGATCAGTGTTGCAGTGTGTCGCTCTGACTGCATTTCCAATCTTGGTAAAGAGCCTGTGACGTAGGCTCTTTACCATGTGATGAACTGTGTCCAATCACAGCTGGTCACATTGTAACCAGAAAATGCCATTTTTCGGCTTTTCCTCTATTTCCGCTGACAAGGCATGGGTGGAAGAGAGCCGATCAATGGCTCTCCTTACAGGTGGGATCTGTGCTGATATTCAGCACATTGATTATCAGTGCAGATCTACCAGGAATGCCCACTATAGCCCAACAGGGATGCCCACCCATGCCCATCAGGGATGCAAACCAGTGCCCAATAGAGATGCCAGTCTGTGCCCATCAGTAATATCTGTCAGTGCCTCCTCATCAATGCTGCCTATTAGTGCCCATCAATGGTGCATTACAGTGCCCATCAATGCAGCCTCATCAGTGCCCGTCAGTGAAGGATAAAACATTACTAAATTTTTTAGCAGAAACAAAGAAACTTTTTTTTTCTTTAAGTTTTCAGTCTTTTTTTTTTTATTTGCTTAGCAAAAAACAAGAAATCCAGTGGTGATCAAATACCACCAAAAGAAAACTCTATTTGTGGGGGAAAATGTTTTTTTAAATGTTTGGGTACAGTGTTACATGACCACGCAATCGTCATTCAAAATGCAACAGCTCTGTAAATTGTCATGGGCAGGAAGGGGGTATAAGTGCACTTTATTGAAGTGGATAAGGATGGGGGTGACTAGCGCATGTTTTAGAGAGTTGGGGAAGATGCCAGAAAAGAGGGGAGTGTTTATGACATGAGTTGGAGAGTGTAGAATAGAGTCAGAGGGTGAGCGTAGCATTTGTGAGGGGGCAGGTAGTTATAAAATTAGGAATCTTGGGGAAAAAATATTAAAATATGAGAAATCAAAGCTTGCAAAAGTTTAATTTAATGCAAATAAATAATAATTGCACACCTATGTATGTATGTATGTATGTTTTGTTGAGAATATTTTTTTGGTTAACCGCTTGACCTCCGAAAGGTTTATGCCCTTCATGACCAGGGCATTTTTCCCTATTCAGCACTGTGCTACTTTAACTGGCAATTATGCCAACATTGTACGCAAATTAAATTTATGTAATTTTTTTCACACACAAAGAGCTTTCTTTTGGTGTCACCACTAGGTTTTTAATTTGTTTATATAAATGAAAAAACATATCCAATAAAAAAAAATCTGAAAAATCAAATTTGTTCATAAATTTAGGCCAAAATGTATTCTGCTACATGTCAAAAAAAACAATAAGTGTATATAAACTGGTTTATGCATCTAAAAACTATGCTATATATACTGGAATTTACGCAGCTATAGATGCTATACTGTAATGGTGGTGGCCTGTACACATGGTACAATTATAGGGCAACAATGGCCGTCCGACAGCCAGTCGTCCGATAATCTGACTGTTAGTATGCAAGATTCGACAGGCGATTTCCAACTATCGTCCAACACAAGTTGTCTGAGAAGACTAGAAAACTTTTATTGGCCAACTAGGCGTCGTCCGATTTTCGACTCGTGTGTACTGAAGTTGGCCCAACAAAAGTTGGAAGTGCAAACACGCATGCTAGGAATTCAGGACGTGTTCGGTCATGTAAACCTGTGTTCCTAATTCATAAATCACATTTACCTGAACTTCCTCATTATATGCTCGTAACAAGTCACTATGTTTTGGCTTTGTTGGCCGATTACTTGACTCATTACGCTAGACACAACCGTCAACAGCCAATTTGGACAAAAGTTGGACGTTCGGTTGGCCAACAATCGGCGCGTGTGTACGAGGCTTTAAACCCCTTTCACACTGGGTCGTTTTTCAGGTGCTGCAGTGCTAAAAATAGCGCCTGTACAGTGCCTGAAACTCCCCATTCTCCCCAGTATGAAAGCCCGAGTGCAAGCAGCATCTTTGGGACGGTGCACTGAGCAGTGTATACACTGCTCCTACACCGCCCCCTCCATTGTAATCAGTGGACGGCGCTCCCGAAGCGGCTGTACACCAATTCGGAAGCACCGAGGGGCCTCTCTTTTAACCCCTTGTTAACCCCTTATTGGGGGTTAAAAAGCTCCCCGCACCCGACTGCATAGCGGCGCCATAGCGCCACTATAATAGTGATAAATGCGCTGGCCATGCATTATGCAATTTTAAAAAAATTATAACGGTTACTTTTCAACAATAACAGACTAATCTAGACAACCTGCTCCCAACCACGCCTTTCTAAACCACGAAACAATCAAAATTGTAGGTGGTAGGTTGTCTTGATCCTTCAGTCTTTTTTGCAGTTAAAAACTGGCAGAAATTGGTTGATATTGCCAGTAATTGATGTGTGTATTAAATATTTAGCTTCTGTGATTTGAAAAAGAAATAACATTAATCAACCTATTATTCTTCTTCTCATATTTTAGAAATTGAGGCATTGAAACTGGCTCAGCAGGCTAAAAAGGCTCAGGCCAAGAGAAAAGCTACGCCTGTAGTTGGAGATATGCAGCCACTTGCGGATGCCCTGCCAGAGCTCTCTGAGCTCACTACTCCTCGTAAGCCCAGAGCACCAAGGAAGCAGCCAAAAGAGTAAGTGCCAAGGAATAAAATGTTTTGTCGTTAATCCTAGCCATAGCTTTTGCAAGAGATATTACAGTTACCAATAACGTATATGTAAAACCAATCTTTAAAATATATAAGGCTTTAAAATATCCATGGCATTGCAAGTAGTTCCTAGTCCTTGTCAATACTTTCAATTTGCCAAGGTCCTAGATTGAGGCACTGACAAGCTCTGTCCCCGTCTGCACTGCAGAATTTTGGAAGCTAAAAAATCCATTTTGACTTCTATAGAGCTAATTAAAAAGATATAGACCAGGGCAGATCCTGGATGCCTTAGGAGCAGCCGTTACAAATGGGTTTTTACAGCAATTTATGTTGAAGGATGTCGTGAAGGTATGAGTAACGTGTACTATACACCAAGGGAACACAAAATAAACGAATCCAGAGTGTGGCACTAACAATGTTTTTTTTGGTTGCCAAAGGAGGTAATCGGCATTTAAAGTATCTGCTCATATGCACTTTAAAGTGGATGTAAACCCGAAAAAAAAATGTAATTAATAATTCTGCCTGGTAGAGTATAGCATATCATGTCATCTGTGCCCAGTCTTGCCACAAAGAGTTAATCCAACTGTGAGCAATGAGCTTATCTCTTTTCAGGAAGAGAAAGTCTGACTAACAGGGAAATACACAGTCGATCCGCCCCTTGCTCTGTGAGTGACAAGCAATTTGCTTATCTCCTTCACACAGCAGAGAAAGTTTTTACAGCCCCTCCCTCCTCCTCAATTTCTCAGTATAGAGGTGGGTGGGGAGGCTTGTGACATCACAACTCCACCCACCAAACACCAGCAAACACAGACACCCTCTGATTTCAGAGTTTTACAGAGCTGCTAGTGCTTACAGGAAGGACATTTGCAAGGTAGGAATAGATGCAGGAGGCTTGCATGTATATATACATTAATACTGTGTCATTAGTTTATACTGGGTGAGTGGTGGGTTTACATCCACTTTAAGCTTTTAAAAGACTAAAATGGAGCACAGGTTCACTTTACCTAGCTCTCTATCTAGTGTAAACATTCTCCATGTAAAAGAAGCATCTGTAAGGTCATATTGACTAGATGTTAAGCACATGGCAGTCTAAACAAATGACAAATATGCAAACTATGCAGGCTTGATAATTCTCCTACATGAGGTATGTGAAAAACATTTCTGTCAACAAATGCAGTTAGAATGTTCACATCTAATGTGAATTCTGGACATTTTTTTTTTTATTATATTTGCAACAAGAGAGACCCCCATCCAGGGTCAGGTTACAGATATAACTGTTATATTTTCCCCTTGACAATTCTAACCTTGATACAGTTGAAGAAACACCTACTTTGTTTAGTTGTTCTGCCATTTAGTTGCAACATTTTTAGATCAAGTATCTAAAAAAGTGAATCTGTTCTTGAATCTGTAGTAAATCTATAATGTAAAGCAACCAGCACATACGTTCTGGTACCAAATACATGTAAAAAAAAAAAAAAATAAGTGCAACACTAAACCTCTATATATTAATAATGAGTCACAATTATAATAATTCTAAACACACTAATCACGTGCAAATTAATTATAAATGGTGCCAATAATCTGTGACAAATCACAGTGTGCAAATATATTCTGTGTACACAAAAAACATGCCAATCAACCATAACAATCTGTGACCAATCTCTGTGTGTTTAAAAATTCACTGTAATAGTCCCAATAGAAAGATCTGTGTATCATGAAGATACACGCCTTGCGGCATTAGGGTGATCTGTTTGAATCCCAACCACGGCACTACCTGCACATAGTTTGCATGTTCTCCCTGTACCTGCTGGGTACCTTTCCTCCAGGTACTCCGGTTTCCTCCCACACTCCAAAGATATGCTGGTAAGTTAATTGGTTCCTGTCTAAATTGGCTCTAGTATGCGTATGTATGAATGTGAGTTAGGGACCTTGGAGTGTAAGATCCTTGTGAGTAGGGACTTATATGAATGTAATATATAGATGTAAAATGTTGCGTAAACTGATGGCGCTCTATAAGTACCCGTAATATCAAGTTGTCAGTCGACCATATACACAATTTGTGACCAATATCAATGTGCAAGAAAGTCCACTTGATACAAAATAAACACTCTCTAAGGCTATTTTCACACTGAGGCGCTTTACAGGTGCTATTTAGTTAAAAATAGCACCTGTAAGGCTCCTCAAAACCCCCCCCCCCCCTGAATCCATTCCAATGTGCAAGCCCTAAGTGCTTTCACACTGGGGCGGTACACTTGCGGGACATTACAAAAAGTCCTGCAAGCAGCATCTTTGGGGCAGTGAGGTGAGCGATGTTTACACCACTCCTACACCGCTGCTGCCATTGAAATGAATGTCAAGTGCTTCTGAAGCGGCTGCACACCGCCTCGGAAGCGCAGAGCGCCCGCAATTTTAACCCCTTGTGGGGGGGTTAAAAGTGCTGTGCTTCCGACTGAAAAGCAGCGCTGCAGCACCGGTAAAATTCTGCTACAATGAGCGGGGCTTGGCCGCGGCTGCAGTGTGAAAGTAGCCTTAGAGGTGGTAATCCCAGTAATTGGATCCGTGTATCTCAGGGACATAAAGCAGTGAACAACCAACCAACAAAACCTGCTTGCTAGATTGCTATGACCCTGTTTAAATGAGTAGTCATAAGCACTTGTGGGATTATTCCCAATTGCCCATGATAAACTCCTCTAAAGCCGGCCATACATGGATCAAAAAAACTATCAGTGCTGCCAGCTATACTGGGGAACGCTCCCCTTCAGAAGAATGCAATAGCATAGCAGGAAGGATTCCCCCATCCACACATTCAGCTTTTTTTTTTTTTTTCAAACTGCTGGTTGATTGAAAAAAAATAATCATTTATGGCCTACTTTAGAATGGGAACACGCTCACAAAGAGATAAAGATGATGCACAAAACATTCCACATAGTGTAGTCTGCTAAAAGAAACCGCTTTTTGAAAATACAGATTACTACACTCACATATTCCACGGATATCAATATCGCTCATCAGCATGAAAATCCAGATCTAATCTCCGGTCTTTAGCTTGTCTGGCTATCTGGATTTTCATGCTGATGAGCGATACTGATATCCTTGGAATATGCGCGTGTACTAATTTGTATTTTAATAATGCGGTTTCTTTTAACATACTACGCTATGTGGAATGTTTTGTGCTTCATCTTTATCTCTTTGTGAGCGTGTTCTAAGAGGAGGGGAGTCTATCCTGGGCATTTAGGATTAATCCCACAAGTGTTCTTGACTACTCTTTATACTAAAAATATAAAAGAAAATAAGTAAGTGCTCAGAGATGTGTGCAGCTGCCACTAAAGGTGACCAAAGAAACCTTGTGAAATAAATAAAACAAAACAAAAGTGCAGCACTGTACTTTTCTTATGTTTCACTCTTTATACAGCATAAATAGCAATCTGATAAGCAGTTTGGTTGGCTTTTTGTTCACTGCTGAATGTCCCTGGGAAACACAGATCCTCCTACTGGGAATACCACCTCTAAGAGTGGTATGTTGTCCATTGCGAGAGCTGTGCCGCAGCCGCGGTGCATGCGCGGGAGTCACTGCATCACGGGTTGGCTATTCAACGGTGCGGTGAAGATAGAAGCCCTCTCAGGGCTTTGTTCTGAGGTAGGTCTTCTATAATGTGCTAGCATGCAATGCAAGCTAGCACATTATGCCATTATCCTGCAGGGGACCTTTTTTTTTTTTTTTTTTTTTTTTTTTT
>BLSH010359464.1:442717-453307 GCA_018402905.1 Glandirana rugosa
CCCCCCCCCCCACACACACACCCACACACACACATATTTCACAGCCCCAGTACACGTGTCCCTATCAGGCCCTCCAGACATGTGTCCCCATCAGAGCTCCGACAACAACCCCCCCCCCCCGTCCTTTCTATGCCTATCAGTCTCCCTGCCTATTTGTGTCTACCTCGCATTTCCTGTCTCCATCAGTGTCCTTTACCTTTGCCTGTAGCAGTGGTTAGACTGGCTGTGCTTTCCGACTCCTGCCCCGCTTACACAGACAGGCTGTATAAAAAATGACACTAATGAAAACAGTGGGGTGGAAGCCGGGAGGTGCGGTAGGTCTGCAATGAAGTAATTGGTTGCTTAGGACCAGTTAACGAACCAACAACACAGTGAAGAGCCAGGAGGGGCTTTATCGGGTTGCTGAGTACTGCCAGTGGGTGAGAATGCAGCACAGGTCCTCTAACCAGACAGAGCTAGAGCAGAGGCTGTGCCTGCAGGGAGTCTGAGGACTCTACCTGCGGGCCAGAAAAAATTACCTTGCGGGCCGGATGTGGCCCTTGGTCGTACTTTGAAGACCCCTGGTGTACACAATGATGTTGATTTATTAAAACTGGAGAGTGCAAAATCTGGTGGAGCTGTGCAGGGTAGCCAATCGGCTTCTAACTTTAGCTTGTTTAACCACTTCCCGTCCATAGGACATCGATTGACGTCCTGGACTTTGAGTGGTGATATCTGAATGATACCGGCACCATTCAGATATCATTTTTTCTGGCTGGCAATTACCTACACCATAAGAACTATCATAGCGGCAGTTAAGCCACTTGATTGTTCTTATAGGCGAGAAGCACCGGAGGGCAGCGAGAGGGGGGGGGGCAACCCCTCTCGCCGCCCTCCGGCGCTTCTCCCGGGCCGCCCATACGATCGGTGACCCGGAGAAGGAATCCGTCACCCCCTAGAAGTTGACGAGAGAGCTGTCTGATCACCAGTCATCTGTGTTCCTCGGAGGCCCGGACGCGGCGTTATGACGTCACGTCCGGGCCGGCTTTAGTAAACAAAGCCCAAAGCCATGGATGCGGCTGGAAAGACAGAAATGGCTCGTTTTTTTCTGATCTCGGTCTTTCCAGCCTAGAGTAGAGATGTGGGGTCTTATTAACCCCACATCTCTCCATAAAGAGTACCTGTCAGGCACTATTTCCATTACAAAGGATTTTTACATGAGAGAGAGAGAGAGAGAGAGAGAGAGAGAGAGAGAGAGAGAATATATATAAAGGTAAAAGAAAAATTAAAGCGCCCCTGTCCCCGCGAGCTCACGCACAGAAGCGAATGCATACATAAGTCGCGCCCGCATATGTAAACAGCGTTCAAATCACATGTTTGAGGTATCGCCGTGTGCGTTAGAGTGAGAGCAATGATTCTAGCACTAAACTCCTCTGTAACTCTAAACATGTGTATCCTGTAAAAAATTTTAAGTACCAAAGTTTGGTGCAATTCCACGTGTGCTCGCAATTTTAAAGCGTGACATGGTAGATATCTATTTACTAGGCGTAACATCATCTTTTATAATATACCAAAAAATTGGGCTAACTTTATATAATGTTTGGGGGTACTGGGTAATTTTCTAGCAAAACAAATTATGATTTTTAGATGTAGGAGAGGAGTGCCAAAATAGGCTTGGATGGGAAGTGGTTAATTAAGCTTTAACAAAAAATCCTGGAAGCTGATTTCTATGCAGAGCTGCACCAGATTTTGCACTCTCCTGTTTTAATAAATCTAACCCAGTGTCTTGTGTTTTTTTGTAATCCTCATTACTTTCTCTGTTTTGTATATGGACTCGTTTTTGATGACCTATCTGCCTTCTGGTAGCAACACTAGGCCACCAGAACAGTTGTTTGTGTTCCATACTTGGATGTCAGATGTCTGTATTGGAAAGCCCTTACTGTGAATGTTTTTTGTAATGATTCCCAAGACATTTTAAACTTATCTCTAGATTAGGAACTGCACAATATAGGGAACCAAGGCTCCCATTAACATTTTATTAATAAAATCCTAGGTATGTGTATCCCATTCTTGGGTCACTTTATACCCTGCTTGTAAAGTGTTTTGACAAAACACAGATAGGTAGAGGGAAATGTGGGGGTAAATTTGAATAATGCCTGGACATACACTTTAAGCATTGGCCTCTACATGACTTTATGATAATTATAACCCTTAGATCATTGGATATATTTCGCTCTCACTTTTTTTGTGCTTTGATTGGCTGTCTCAAAAAATAATTAAACTGTTGTCTTAATAGATATAGCTGACAAGTAGACTTGTTTTAAAGTAGTTTAGTTGAAAGTTCAGTTAATCTTCAGCTAGGTAAACCCTTTTCAGTTTCAATAAACATGCCCATTAACTTGCAATAATATATAACATTTTCATATTTAACAGAAAGAAAGGGATCATATTGTTTCTCAACCTCTACAACCAAGTAAAAATGTAACCACGCAAACTGTACATTTGCTTAACTAAAACTAGAAGTATATCAGTCATGAATAGTGGATCTACAGCCTGACTGGTATGCACTCTCAAAAACAAATATGCTAATATGGGCCCCCATGTTCATATAGCCCAGTGGTTCTCAACTCCGGTCCTCGGGACCCCCCAACAGGCCAGGTTTGCAAGATAACTGAAATACATCACAGGTGATATCATTTGCTGCTCAGTGATTGCAGTGTTCTATTCTGTATCTCCCCAAGGTAATACTTAAAATCTGGCCTGTTGGTGGGTCCCGAGGACCGGAGTTGAAAACCACTGATCTAGCCTTAGTAAATAGACACTTTTTTAATTAAATTAAAAAAGGACTACAACAAATGTCCTTTAAACAGGTCATGTCCATAGCGGCATAACAACACATGAAAGGTAGAATTAAAAGACAAAGAAAATTGTATAGTTTGGTTGCCGGGTCAGTATTTGACAACTAAAGGGGTGGCAGTCAGTCCTGTAACTCCACACAAAGGGGTATGAGCCTCACACATTTGGGATGTTTGGTGTGTTGTCCTATGTGGAAGATCAATTGGGGTATCTTTTGCAGTTAGTCTTCTCCGATACCATTAAGTGTATCAAAAGCATTGCACTATTGATTGTTTAGTTTCAGTGATAGTTTTAAATTAATTATTTCCATATCTCAAGGAATTTCTGAACAAGGGTTTCTTTATGAAAAGTGACCTCCACCCACTCTGTATGTAACAAAAAGGTTAATCGTTCTAGAAAATGTACAGTAGATGAAGAGTTAGGTTAGATCCACTTATGTATGATCCTCTTTTTTTTTTGCTACTAAGAAGGTAATGGTGAGAAGCTGTTTGCAGCCCTTGAAAATCATATTGCCAGGAATGTTTTATGCCTTCAAGACAGGTAGTCCCCGTTTGGAGGTTAAATGGGTAAACTAGGGGTAATGTTAGAATCTGATCATCTCCTTGCATATGTTGTGGCTTTGACATACTTCAGGTAGATTTTGAGGAGGGGGTCCATGGACAGATGGGGGGATGTTTTCAAGACCATTTATTGAGTCTTGTTGTTAAAGAATATTCTAGGAGTTGTCTGTAGATGGCATAAAGACAGGAGATGACAAGTTTTTCTGAATTGGAATATTGCAGGAGGAAATCTAGCTGATTTGTCCAGTTTCTGAGACCATTTTCTTTTTGTTTTAACTTTGGAAATGTAAGTGATCAGGAGAACCAGCAGGTTGTGGGATAAAAAGTGAATCCATCCACAAAACACGGTAAACGTCTCCATTGCTGAGTTCAAAGATAAATGTTTGTTGTGGTGGAGTCGGAAAAGGCAGGCTTTTTTTTTTCCATATTGGGAGGAAAAGAGAATTGTGGCAGTTAAAATGGTACACGTTTTGTAAGTAAATCAGGTGGCATATGGAGAAGGATTCAATATTATTTCTGGAGATAGAAGTGCATTAAGGTAAAAGACTTCTGCCTTTAAAACCACTTTAATGTGAGGTATCATACATTGATCAAGGCTAAAATTAGTATAGGTAGGTAGCAGAGACATGGATCCAGTCTCTTGCATATCTAGTAAGGGAAGCCATTGTCTCTGATCACTGCCACAGCAGTACAATGTCACCAAGCCAGTGCTGCCAATCAGTATCTCTAATCACCACCAAACCAGGCAGTGTCCCTAATCACTGCCTCCCCAGTCCTAGTGTCCCTGATCATTGCCACACCAGTCCCAATGTCCCAGATCACTGCCACACCAGTCCCAGTGTCCCTGATCACTGATACCCCAGTCCTAGTGTCCCTGATCATTGCCACATAAGTCCCTGCCCACTGGCTCCTCACCTAAAAGGGGTTGTGGTTGGGAGGTGGTAAAACTGCAGCTCAGCCGCGAGAGACCCCCAACCCACATGTGAACAAGCCCTAATAGTGCAACCAGTTACAGTTCTCTGATCACCACCACCTTAGACATAGCGATTAAATGCCACCAAAAGAAAGCTTTATCTGTCTCAAAAAATGATAAAAACATAATTTGGGTACAGTGTTGCGTGGCTCGGTAACTGTCATTCAATGTGTGACAGTGCTGAAAACCGAAAAATGGCTTGGACTGGAAGTGGGTGAAACAGTCCGGACTTGAAGTGGTTAAAGAAAAGCCACCAGGAATGTTTGACAAGGATTGTAATTTAATGGGGTAAGATTTAGTGACCTTTCTTAAATATGAGAATCTTCTCATAGCAGTATATTATTTCATTCTAAATCATCCTATTCACTCACATCACAAAAATTCTAGTAGTACAGTTTACATTTTAAATGACAGCATACAGGATAATCGCAATGAAAAATTTTCCAGCTGGACTCTAGGCATCACTGTTCATCTCATCTCAGTGATGGATAGTGGACAGATGTGATATTGAAGGAAAGGAGGATTAAATTCTACAGTGACGTGTAAAGGATCTCATTTGTGGCATTTTTCTTTTAATGTTTAAACGCACATCAAGCGCAGTGGGGGAATTAGGAGATTTTTGGGTCATTAATCCTGCGGTTTAGGATTTATATTTACTTGAGTGATACTGTTTAGTAACTCACCGTCTGGTGCAAGCTGACATTGTGATAGTACTATTCTGTGACATATGTATCCTTATGATTATAAAATATTCTAAAAATAGGTTACCGTATATTTCACATTTCCACATTCTACAGAATACCGCACAGGTATGTATGTGGTTGTGATCAGTTTACTGTACATAATCATAAATGAATATTTCTTTTTATAGATTATTTGTTTACATAGGACAGCCTTATTCCCTTAATACATATGTGGCCTGTGCTGCACACAGTTTATACCCTACTTTTCCCTGATCTTGGTGCAGGTACTTCAGTGTACTCAGACTTCATAAAAACAATATCACCTGCAAAAGACTTAAGCCTCGTACACACGCGCCGATTGTTGGACAACCGAACGTCCAACTTTTTTCCAAGTTGGCTGTTTTGTCTGGCGTACTGACGGTAGTCAAGTGATCGGCCTACAAAGCCGAACGTAGTGACGTGTTAGGAGCGTATAACGAGGAAGTTCAGGTGAATGTGATTTGTGAATTACGAACACAGGTTTACATGACTGAACACTTCCTGGATTCTGAGCATGCGTGTTTGCACTTCCAACTTTTTGTTGGGCTACCTTCTGTACACACGAGCCAACAAATGGCCAATGCCTTGTTAGCCAACGGTCGGATTATCGGACAACAGGCTGTTGGACAATTGTTGTTGGCCAATTATTGTACCGTGTGTACAGGCCTTAATTCTAATTTCTCAACAGCGACTTAACAAAGGTCATTCACACTGCCAAATCAGACACATAAATTGCCACTAGAGAAGGAATTTACAAGTCTTTGCATGAAATTGCCTTTCTGGACAGCTTCATTAAACATAATGACATTTAGACAAGGCATTCTAACATAAAGGTGTGATGTGTGCTTAAAGCAGACTTTTAGTCATTTTTTCATCTTTCCATCTATTAAATTTTCTTCCCTTGTTTTAACTGGATAGTAAAACATTTTTTTTCCGCCATTATATACCTTATACAGCCCACTTCCTGTTTCTTGTCTGGTCATTAGCCTAGGCTTATGACATCATGCATAGCTCTCTCTCACTCTCGTGAGAGTTTGCCAGGAAAGAAGGGGATGAATCATAAGATGGCCAATGAGAACTGCAGAGCTGGAGGTGTGCCTCTGTGTTTGTGTAAATCCAGTGAACAGCCAGCAGCTTCAGCTGACCACAGTTAAAATGCATGCAGCCAGACTTAGTGAATGGAGATTTCTGCAGCATATTTGGCAAGTGCGGAATCACAGTATATATAAAATAATATGCAAAGTGGTTGGAGGGAGGCTTCAGAATGGCAAAGATGTTTTTATTACAAATTATGTGAGCAGACTGCAGTTCCTCGTTAAGGTTTTAAATCTTTGCGCCCAACCTGCAGTACTTGGGGGGCCCCTGCAGACAGTAGTTTGTGTTTTCCTCAGCTAGGTTCTTATGGCCTCAGTCACACCAGTTGAATTATATGCATTCTTTCAATAATTTTTTATTGAAGCAAGAGCAGAGGATAATAGGGATATACCGATACTGGTATTGGTACCGATACTAGCCATTTTCGCAAGTATCGGTACTCACAAATGCTCCACTACCGGAAGTGACGTCGCTTGGGTGCGAACCACTTCCTCCTCCCCTCCAGCCAGTGCCATCCCCACCACCTCCTCCTCCTAATGGCATCGCTAGGTCCACGCCCGCCCTGTGGGCCGGGCTGACTGTACTAACAGCCCACCGGTCTACGCTCTGCACACCTCCCTCCTCCAGCTCTGACTCCCGGACACACAGAGTGCTGGATCCGGGCTCTCCCTGGTTGAATGCTGAGGAAAAGAGAACGTGCAGGCTCTCTCCTATGCAGGCTGTCTTTTGTACCATGTAGTCTCTGGCTGTCTCCTGCACCATGTAGTCTCTGGCTGTCTCCTGCACCATGTAGTCTCTGGCTGTCTCCTGCACCATGTAGTCTCTGGCTGTCTCCTGCACCATGTAGTCTCTGGCTGTCTCCTGTACCATGTAGTCTCTGGCTGTCTACTGTACCATGTAGTCTCTGGCTGTCTACTGTACCATGTAGTCTCTGGCTGTCTCCTGTACCATGTAGTCTCTGGCCGTCTCCTGTACCCATGTAGTCTCTGGCCGTCTCCTGTACCCATGTAGTCTCTGGCCGTCTCCTGTACCCATGTAGTCTCTGGCCGTCTTCTGTACCATGCAGTCTCTGGCTGTCGCCGGTACCATGCATGCAGTCTCCTGTACCATGCAATGTCTGGCTGTATCATATACCGTGCAGCCTCTGGCTGTGTCCTGTACCGTGCACCCTCTGACTGTGTCCTGTACCATGCAGTCTCTGGCTGTCTCCTATACCATGCCTGTAGTCTCTGGCTGTCTCCTGTATCCTGCAGTCCCTGGCTGTCTCCTGTACCATGCCTGCAATCTCTGGCTGTCCCTGTACCATGCCTGCAGTCTCTGGCTCTCTCCTGTACCATGCCTGCAGTCTCTGATGGTCTACTGTACCATGCATGCAGTCTCTGCTGTCACTTCTGCGTGTTGCCTCCTCCTTCCCTCCACCAGCTCTCACCTCTGCCCCCATGTCTCCCAATAACCCTCCTATCCCTATCCTCTCCCAACACCCCCCCCCCAGCGATTACAGCCTTTTCCATCCCAACTCTCCCACCCCACAATCCCTATTTCACCCCACCCTTACCTTGCCCTCACTTACCCTCTACTTCCACCCTGCCGTCACACAACTCCCTAACAACCACCTCCCAAACCACCCCTCTTCCTAGGCGATAGGTATTGGTATCGGCGAGTACCTGCAAAAAAGTATTGGTGCTCATACTCTGTGTTAAAAAAATGGTATTGGTGCATCCCTAATTGATAGTGCTCGTACTTTTTTCATGGAGCATAATCCAGGAGATTTTATGATTCACCTGTTGAAATGAGAAAGAGAGTCATTTCCATGCCCCCGCTATTGTGATTTTAGCAGCTAAAAGGATAAAGAACACTAGCCTCTGAGCAGAGGGGGGGTTACCGATGGTAATTCATTCAGCAATGCTATTTGAAGCAGTTGCAATAAGGGTACACCAGTCACACGAAGAAGCATGGAAAAGACCCTGTTCCAAAATCCCCTAATCCTTGGGCATTCGCACCATATGTGAAGCATAGAGCCCTGTAAAAAGTATCCTTGAAAGCAGTCTGAAGAGGCGTTTGGGTGTATCTTAGCAAGGTCAGAGGGGACCAAATACCATCTGGTCAAGGCCTTGAAGTTTGCTTCTATCACAGAGAAGTTCAGAATCCCCCCGAAGGAGGCTCAAAATAGGGGATTCCAAGAGTCCAGTTCAAGATCCAGACCAAGATCACTCTCCCATGCTAACACATACAGTGACTTATGGGGAGGCATTAAATGCATTCTTTTACAATTGACATCACAAACCATCTCCAAAACACATGTGCGCTACAATGCACATGTGGCAAAGAATGCAGATTACACCCATTTTTTGTGTACAGAGGTACGTTGCAACTTATTAATTTTGAAAGGGCTGCCTAATGCACCGCGGTTCACTATGGTGAACTGTGAATGTGTTGTTACGTAGGCAAGTGAAGAAAAAATATCCTTTAGGCTAGGTTCACATGTATGTGGAAAAAAACTCCTCCCTCAAGAGCTGGTTCTGGCCAAATCAGTAGATTGTTTTAAAAAAGCCTGGATTTTTTCCTAAATGCACATATTATAACTGGATACTAATATTTATAGGTAAAGTTGATTCAGAGAATATCCGATTGCCTGTTTGGGGATCAGGAAATATTTTTGTTTCCCCACTGGAGCAAATTGGATCATGCTTTATTATTTTTTAATTTTTTAATTTTCCTTCCTCTGGACCAACTGTGGGTATAGGATTGGATATATGGAGCTTTTCTATTTGTGTCTGTGTTTTTGTATTTTTTTTGTTGATTGAAGTGGATGGACTGTCTTTTTTTTTCAACCAGATTAACTATAACTATATATGCGGGTGTGGAAATGAGTGCAATTTACACTCGTTGCTTTTTAGCGGAACCGTGGGGTGCCATTATTCATTAATGGCAACCCTATGCATTTGAAAACAGCACAATTTCGGGTGCGGGAAACCATGCAGGTTTTCATGCAGCTGTGATTTTTAAAAAGATGCAGGGACCTTTTGCATGCCCCGCAGGTACAGCAGCTCTTTCAAATGAATAGGCTAGTGTGCCTGCTTAAACGTGGCACACACCAACCACACATATGTGGACCTAGCCTTAGACCGAGTTAGTAGTTGAATGGCTTGGTTTACCTCTTTTACACATCTTACTCTTTTCTGCGCTGTCAAGGCCTTTCTGCTTTTTTTATACTTTTATTTTCCTCTGATCTTTTTATTCCGGAGAACTATCAAATATGGCACAAGTAGGTTTTGGGAGGGCTGTACAAATGTGGAATGGTTGATTTATAAGGAGGCTGTAATAGTTGTGATCTCTAGCATTCTTATGTAATGTATCTTCAGTGTATGATTGTTTCCGGAAGCATGTTCCTAATCTCCAACAACTCTTCTAGCATGTCTGCAGTCTTTGACTATCTCATTTAGCATGATTTTTGCCTCTGACCATCTTGTGTTGTATGTCTGCAGTCTCTGACGGGTCTCTCTAGCATTACATTAAAGCGGAGTTCCACCTAGAAATTTTTTTTTTTTTTGGCATCTACTCTTTTAACCCCTTCCTTACCGGGCACTTAAACCCCCCTCCTGCCCAGACCAATTTTTGGCTTTCAGCGCTGTCGCATTTTGAATGACAATTGCGCGGTCGTGCGACGTTGTACCCAAATAAAATTTGCTTCCTTTTTTTCCCACAAATAGAGCTTTCTTTTGGTGGTATTTGATCCCCTCTGCGTCATTTCTGATCGCCGCTATAAACAAAAGATGAGCGACAATTTTGCAAAAAAGAACAATATTTTTTACTTTTTGCTAAAGTACAAATCCATTAAAAAAATTATTCATCGGTTTTGGACGATATATATTCTTCTACATATTTTTGGTAAAAAAAAAAAATCGCAATCTGCGTATATTGATTGGTTTGCGCAAAAGTTATCGCATCTAAAAACTGGGAATTGATTTATGGCTTTTTTATTATTTTTTTTTTTTTTACTAGTAATGGCGGCGATCTGCGATTTTTATCGGGACTGCGATATTGGGGCGGAAATGTCTGACATTTTTTACACATTTTTGGGACCAATGACATTTATACAGCGATCAGAAATTTAAATGTCCACTGATTACTGTGTAAATGTCATTGGCAGTGAAGGGGTTAACCAGCAGGGGGCAGTGAAGGGGTTAAATATGTTCCCTGGCTGTGTTCTAACTGTGGGGGGGCAGGGCTGGTCGGGACATAACAGATCTAACTGATCCCAGTGACAGGGATCAGTAGATCTGGTATGTCCCCTGTCACAGAACGGGGAACCGCCGTGTTTACAACGGCAGTTCCCCGTTCTGAGGCTCCTGAAAGTGATCGCGGGTCTCGGGCGGACATCGAGTCCGCCCGACCCACGGGCGCG
>BLSH010359464.1:457505-486023 GCA_018402905.1 Glandirana rugosa
GATACTGGTTCGTGTCGCCCACCCCGTTTTGTGCAGTCACCGGATGATCGTTAATCCGACTACGACGAAAAATGAAGAGATATCGGCCCAACCAAAAGGACACACACCGCCAAATAAATAACAACAAACGTACTGGTTCTCCCAACCCTACTCGAAAGACTTTTGGTCATTTGTTTTTTTGTCATTATCTAGACCGCGACCAACAGGCCTACACATAATAGTTACTGTCCATTACAGAGTCGTCGGTTCTAAGCGAGCCAAAAATTGGTCTGGGCAGGAGGGGGGTTTAAGTGCCGGGTAAGGAAGGGGTTAATAAACACTTATTTTAATCTTTTTGTTGCTGCATCTTACTTGCCATTTATTATCCCGTTGGGGCACATGTTATGATTATTGTACTCAAGCCCCTCTCCACTGATTCATTTTTACCTCCAGTTCCTAGCTCTTCCCCCAGAGCGAATCTTGGCTGCTGAGACATTACCTGTCATTGATAATACACATCCGGACAACCAGCGCCAGATCTATTACTGTTTTTTTGTTTACTGGTTTTCAGAAAGCTCATCCCAACCCTCTTGGTCATGCAAACAACAATAAATAAACCGCCACACACAGGAAAACCAACCCGGCTATAGAGAAGTAAAAAGCAGCATCAGCCTAATTGCTAGTAGGCCACTGACGTGTTTTGCCCCACCCGCTGTGCTTGGTCATAGAGGTCTATGACTAAGCCTGATGGAAGTAGCGAAATGAAATGGGGGCGGGGGGGGCATGGCCTATGAGGACTTAGGCTGAAGCTGCTTTTTACTTCTCTATAGCTGTGCTGGTTTTCCTGTGTGTGGTGGTTTATTTGTTGTTTGCATTACTTACGTAAAAGTTAAAACTTGATTAAGAATCTTGAACTCTTGATTGGGAAATTCTCGTGAAAAACTTGACTGTTTTTAAGGGCAAGGTTGGCCATAGTTGACTTTATCCTCCCATGGCTGCATCACCCACAAGGCCTCCTAGGCAGGTGCCTAAGACGGGTAACTGAGTGGGGTCCCAGTTGCAGCTAGAGATCAAAGGGACAATGGGTGAGACTGTTTTGCTAAAATTCAATAAAAGTGATGCAGACAGTTCTTCCCAGCTCCTGATGCAGACAGTTCCTCCCAGCTCCAACATGCTGCAGGCCACTTGGATGGAAAATCTCTAGTTCATCTGTCTCCTCTGGCTGAACCCTAGAGTTCTCAGCTCTAAGCTGGATTCAGGGCTTTCAAATCCTGGCCAGCAGCGGCTGGATGAGCATTCATATCCAGCAATATGTTCCCAGTCTGAACATATAATTAATGTAAAGCTTTCTCTGATGGAGGGGGGGGGGGCAGTGACATCATGCTCTCCACCTCGTCCAATCAGAGAATGCTTTGCAGTCCTTCAGAAAATGCAAAGCATTGTCTGAATTGCACCCTTGCCGATCGGCTGACCTCCTGTGTTCAGAATGCAGCAGGACAGCAAGTGGAGATAAGCGGTGTCTACTTAGACCCCATTTACACTGAGGCAGTTTTCAGGCATTTTAGCACCTGTACAGCGCCTGAAAACTGCCTCCCTTGCCACCCCAATGTGAAAGCCCAAGTGCTTTCACACTGGGGCGGTTCGCTTGCAGGACGTTCGGAAAGGTCCTGCAAGCAGCATCTTTGAGGCAGTTTGGGAGCTCTGTATACAGCCCCTGCCCATTGAAATGAATGGGCAGCACTTCCGAAGGGCCTGAAAAATGCTTCAGAAGCGCCATAACACGGACGCTTTAAACCCCTCGTTGGCCTCTTCTTGGGGGTTAAAAGCGCCCCGCTAGCGGCCGAAAAGCACAGTTTAAGCAGCGGTAATGCACTGTTAAAACAAGCGGCGCTTTACCACTAACAGACCTGCCGCCACAGTGAGAAAGGGGTCTTAGTGATTTCCATTTTCATGGAGGATCCGGCAGATATGGTACATACGTAGTTACGTTGGTCCAAGATGTATGCAATTAAATACACACATTAAGGACACACAGGCATACTGTACTTAATAGGGCCCCTATTTTGGTTTTATGTCTAAAGTGGTGAACTGTAAAGGTTTTTAATGTGCTTTACCCATTTATGATTTTAGGTATGGTAGTTTTCCGATATTTCATATGTGTGTGATTTGGATGTTAAATACATTTGGTATTTATTAATTTGATGCAGTCTCTTTTTTACCTTATGATAAATTTGCTAATTTTTTGTTTATTTCACTACAAGAAATATAGTGTGTCTGTACTGAAGATATAGGTTTCTTAAACAATAGCACAAGTATTGTGTTGTAATAATGTTTGAGCGATTTCACAGTTAGTTGAATATTTGTTGATTTTTTTTTTTTTTTTTTAGTTAACTCCTCTATTTTATCTCAGCGTATGTTTACTAATCTAAATGAGCTGATCTCCACAGTCAATAGATGGGAGACTCTGATCATATCTGTACATGTAATATTCAAAATATTGAACAGCAAAGATGTAAAGGCATAGATGTCATTATAGAAATTACTTTCAAATGAATTTTACTGTAATTAAAAATGTGTCCTTACTAATGTACTATTTTTCCTCCAGGAAAAAACAAACAAAAATTTGTGTTCTCTTCATCTATCCTCTTCAAAATTATGGAAAAGTAGTACTAAACTACTTATGTTGTTCCTAGGGGACTTGATATTCAAATTCTAACTTAATGCTCTACTTGTGAATTATAATAATTTTAATCATACCATCAACTGCATAATGTTGTGTAAGGCGTGGTGTTTAAAATGCTTAAATTTAGCAAGATAATTAAAGTTCTTGTCAGATTTAAGGTTGTGTGTAGTCATATCAAGTTTGATCTTGCCAGCTGTCAACTTTTGTTTTTGTGAGATTTGATCCTTTTCCATGTTGCTCATACCTATATTGTAAGCGGCTTACCTTTCTGGGGACTTAAAGCACTAAACAGAGGGAAAAATAATAATGAAAGAAATACAATTATATATATATATATATATATATATATATATATATATATATATATATATATATATATATACAGTATCTCACAAAAGTGAGTACACCCCTCACATTTTTGTAAATATTTTATTATATCTTTTCATGTGACAACACTGAAGAAATTATACTTTGCTACAATGTAAAATAGTGAGTGTACAGCTTGTATAAAGTGTAAATTTGCTGTTCCCTCAAAACAGCTCAACACACAGCCATTAATGTCTAAGCCGTCTGCAACAAAAGTGAGTACACCCCATAAGTGAAAATGTCCAAATTGGGCCTAAATTGTCAATATTTTGTGTAGCCACCATTATTTTCCAGCACTGCCTGGGCATGGAGTTCACCAGAGCTTCACAGGTTTCCACTGGAGTCCTCTTCCACTCCTCCATGACAACATCACGGAGCTGGTGGATGTTAAAGACCTTACACTCCTCCACCTTCCATTGAGGATGCCCCACAGATGTTCAATAGGGTTTATGTCTGGAGACATGCTTGGCCAGTCCATCACCTTTAACCTCAGCTTTTTTAGCAAGGCAGTGGTCGTGAGAAAAAGGGAAAACACACCTGAGTGTAGTATTAAACACAGTTTAATGGAAAAATACACGGTTACAGTCTTAAAGTGCCGTATAAATTAACCCCTTCAATGATAACTATAAGAGCTTGGAGAATGGGCTTGACGTTGGAGAAACATCCCGAGCCTATTTTGTCCCCAGGTACCCCACTATGGGGAAATCCCCAGCTGGCCCATCTGGGGACAATTCCAGACCCGGAATGTGTGCCAAACGTAAGATAAAAACTATTGGACAGGTGATGGTTCAGGGGATTGTAATACCGTTCAGGAAACTGGTGGCGGATTTTGATATTTTAGAGCGGGGATAAGCAATTAGCGGACCTCCAGATGTTGCAAAACTACAAGTCCCATCATGCCTCTGCCTCTGGGTGTCATGCTTGCGGCTGTCAGAGTCTTAATATGCCTCATGGGACTTGTAGTTCTGCAACATCTGGAGGTCCACTAATTGCATATCTCTGTTTTAGAGAATCCTCATTTCCGCTATATGCAGCTTTTTCACGCTCTGCACTGTCCGTTCCTTGCGGGACCTCCAGAGCTGATGGAGCCAGTTTTGGAACAGGTACTGAGATTAAAGTGTAAAAAGTAGGCTGTTTCAAATATTTATAACCAACTTAACTTATCGAGACCACCGGCCCTGAAAAGGCTTGGGGTACGATGGACCCAAGATATTCCGATGTTAAAAGAGGAAGACTGGCAGGATGTTTGGGATATACCTTTTCGTGCATTAGTTTCTCTTTGAGATAAATTTAAACAACATTAGATAGTCCATCATGCATATTATACGCCAGATAGATTGCATAAAATGAATAACACGCTCTCAGAGTTGTTGGAGAGGCGGATATACCCCGTGAGATTTCATTCACATATTCTGGCTGTGCCCAGCCATTAGTGAGTATTGGAGAGAAGTCTTGGAGGTGATTGCCGGTAGTACACTAGTAACGTTGGAAAAATCTATGGAGATATGTCTCTTGGTTCTAGTTGGAAATATTACAGGCAGTGCAGGGCAAAAAATGTTAATAAGCCTGTTATTATTTTACGCGAGAAAAACAATTACATTAAACTTCAAAAAAACAGTACCCCCATCAAAGGCATTCTAGAAAAAATATAGTAAATAAAAATATATCCCTATATGAAGACACATATTATAACAGAGGTTGCCCAGGTAAATATGAGAAGATTTGGGCCTGCTGGATATGGGACCCTACTAAGGCAACAGAAGCAGATTAGTTATAGAGTGGAGTGGCGAAACATGAAAGGGACAAGAATAGGGGGGTAGTAAGGTGGTGGTGTGACATTATTAAAAGGGTTTTTGTTCTCGGGGGGTAAGGGGTACACATCTCTTTATTATCTGTAATTGGAATGTATTTTATATGTGATTATGTGTGTGAATTACTCTGGGTCATTTTTATATGAGAAATATGTATTCTCTATGTGTAAATAAAATAAAAAGAGAATTTAAAAAAAGTAATGCGTGTACAACTTGTATAAAGTGTAAATTTGCTGTCCCCTCAAAATAACTCAACACACAGCCATTAATGTCTACTGGCAACAAAAGTGAGTACACCCCGAAGACCCCTTTCACACCAGAGCTGCCCGAGCGTTAGCGGTAAAACACCGCTAATTTGCGGCACTTTACCGCTCATAATAGCATTCGGGCAGCGGTGCACTTTTAACCCCCACACACACACAAGGGGTTAAACAGGGGTTAAAAGTGACGGTTAGCGGCGCTCCCGAAGCAGTGAATGGGCAGGGGCGGTACACCGCTGCAAAGATGCAGCTTTCAGGGCTTTTTTTTTACCATATGTATTGGGCGGAGTTTTTCAGGCGTTTTTCTATCGCTATGTTTAGCGCAAAATCGGTCTAAGTGAAAATGTCCAAATTGGGCCCAAAATGTCAATATTTTGTGTGGCCACCATTATTTTCCAGCACTGCCTGGGCATGGAGTTCATCAGAGCTTCAATTGTTTTCACTGGAGTCCTCTTCCACTCCTCCATGACGCCATCACAGGGCTGGTGGATGTTAGAGACCTTGCACTCCTCCACCTTCCTTTGAGGATGCCCCACAGATGCTCAATAGGGTTTAGGTCTGGAGACGTGCTTGGCCAGTCCTTCACCTTTACCCTCAGCTTGTTTAGCAAGGCAGTGGCCGTGAGGAAAAGGGAAAACACAGGAAACGCCACCTGAGTGTAGTATTAAAACACAGTTTAATTGAAAAATACACGGATGCACTCACAGAATAGAAGTAAAAACGGGCTCATCTGTAGATGGTCATGTCCAGATCTCTCCTAGCGTCTGGCAGTATCACCCATGCGTTGCTGGGATGGCAGGGGGTCCACTGCACGTACTGTGGCTGCCAGGGATGCAATTTGATGCAGTGTGAGGCATATGGTCTGACAGGCTGACCCCTCCACCCCTTCAACCTCTGTAGCAATGCTGGCAGCAATCATACATTTATTTCCCAAAGACAACCTCTGGATATGAAGCTGAGCATGTGCACTCATCTTCTTTGGTCGACCATGGCAAGGCCTGTTCTGAGTGGAACCTCTCCTGTTAAACCGCTGTATGGTCTTGGCTACGGTGCTACAGCTCAGTTTCAGGGCCTTGGTAATCTTCTTATAGCCTAGGCCATCTTTATGTAGAGCAACAATTCTTTTTTTTTTTCAGATCCTCAGAGTTTTTTGCCATGAGGTGCCATGTTGAACTTCCAGTGACCAGTATGAGAGAGTGAGAGCGATAACACCAAATTTACCACACCTGCTCCCTATTCACACCTGAGACCTTGTAACACTAACTAGTCACATGACAACGGGGAGGAAGAATGGCTAATTAGGCCCAGTTTGGACATTTTCACTTAGGGGTGTACTCACTTTTGTTGCCAGCGGTTTAGACATTAATGGCTGTGTGTTGAGCTATTTTGAGGGGACAGCAAATTTACACTGTTATATAAGCTTTACACTCACTACTTTACATTGTAGCAAAGTGTCATTTCTTCAGAGTTGTCGCATGAAAAGATATAATAAAATATTCACAAAAATGTGAGGGGTGTACTCATTTTTGTGAGATACTGTGTGTGTGTGTGTATTTATTTATTATTTCTTATATATAACTAATCTGTCAAAAGACTTGTTTAGCCAGTTTTGTGGTGAAAGAAGCCTTCTCACCCTGTGCCACAGGGAGGGGACCTTAGTTTGTCCCACTGCAATTAAGCATATTAGCTTGCGTGATGATTGTTCTGTCCTGCAGCGTTCACATGGAAAGGGAGATAGGAAATCAATGGGTACAATCAGACCTCAGTGAATACCCATTGCCAACACATCTTAGTAGATTTTGGGATATACTAGGCAGCGAGTAAACATGTTGTCCCGGAAGCTGATGTGTTGAAAGCAGAAAAAAAATTGTTTTGTATGGAGCTGAATAACATAAATCTAAGCATCTGAATTGTACCCTGGGACAATGCAAGAAGGTGGCCTGGTCTAATGAATCCCGTTTTCTTGTACATCATGTAGATAGCCAAGTTGCTTACCTGTGGAAAAAATGGTAACCGGAAGCAGTATGGGAAGAAGGCAAGCCAGCAGAGCCAGTGTGATGCTTTGGGCAACAATCTGGAAATTTTTGGTCTTTTGTTAATTGAAACATACCACTTACCTAAACAGGTTTGCTGACCAAATGCACTATTTTATGGAAACGGTATTCACTGATGGCAGTGGCCTCTTGCTGAAGGATGATGCACGCTGCTATACTGCAAAAAATGGTTCAAGAATAGTGTTTGGAACACAACAAAAAGTATGAGGTGTTGACTCGGCATCCAGTTCTCCAGATGTCTGTCAAGCATCTGTGGGATGTGCTGGCAAAACAAGTCTGATCCATGGAGGTTACACCTCACAACTTACAGGACTTAAAGGATGTGCTACTGATGGTATTGTGACAAATAGCACAGCATACCTTCAGAGATCTAGTGGTGCCCATGCCTCGATGTGTCAGGGCTGTTTGGCGGCAAAAGGAAGGCCTGCTAAATGCTAGGTGGGTGGTAATAGAGTTATGGCCAATCGGTGTATATGCTGCAGCTGTAGACCGGTATACAGGTATAGTTATATGAGAAAATACTAATGTGATGATAAAATTAAGAGAATTTCATTTTTGGTAGGAATGCAGTTAGAAAAAATGTCTACTTTCCACCTGTATTTTCATATATTGGCATTTTTAATTACCACTCAGGAAAACGTTAATTTCCTTTCAAACCCTCCTGAGATAAAACAGACACTGCCCCAGCGTTCAGTTGGGTTATTTGCTTATACTAACTCCCCAGGATTATAATTTTAATTGCTCTATGACAATAGCAGCATTTTTCTCCCTTGACTCATATCTGACAATGATAATCTATAAACATTTCAACGGAAGCGTTTATTTGAACAGATTAGAATTGATGTGTGGAAGGACATGAAATCTTTGAGCCATTTGTAAGGATTATTAATAAAAGATTAGTCCCTGCTGGAAGCCCAGCGTCCCTACCCATTCAGAAAAGAAATGCAGCACCAGTGGAGCGGGGCTCCGTGGAGAGACATGATTTATAATACGTCATGGCAGTGCTATGTGTGATTAAATAAGGGGATCTTTTGTATATGCAGTCAAAGGCAGGGCAGACACCCAACTGTGTACCATCCCAGATTCGAACCATAAAACAAAAGATCCACTTACAGACAGTCATCCAAAATGTGCAGGGGCAAAGCCTTCCTGTTACTGCCTCGCCAGAAGCTTCATCTCTTTTGTCATTCTCCTAATCTTCTTTCTTTAAATAATCAAAACTGGTTTACTTAAGAGTAGAAAGAAGTAAAGATCAGATGATTTAAAATATGAAATGTAGTCAAAAATGTAGCGCCATCCAAAAATGTGTTAGAGGGTTCCCGTGCATGATAAAAACAGTACTCGGATGATACATTTAATTGGTTACAGAACCCTGATTTGGAAAGATATTTTGGCTGTTTCAGACATGCACTCAGATCACATATACAGGATAAACAAGAGAAGCAAATTTATAGCCTTGTCTGAAACAAGAGGCTGCAGACGCTTGAAATTAACAAAGACTACATAATTGAGCTGGCAGACCAAGGATGGGGCTGTAGTTCTAATTAAAATGACAAGATATTCTAGTTTAGTGGAGGAAGGTCTCCCTTTGAGACATATGAGACTCGGCAAACTCGCATATACACACTGGACCTGCTGAACAGAAGTCTGGTTAAAGAGGTAATAATCCTAAACTATATTATAATGGGAACAAGCTGATAACAGTAGTAACATATTCCTGTGTAGCCTATTCTTTTGGCTGGACAGTTATCCAGAAGTTTGCAGTATGCCATCACATGTTTTTAACATATGATATATTGCATATTGAAGTGTTATTAAACCTACTAATAAGCAATATTATGTGGTAGCATTACTGACATGATTTCAGAAACACTGACTGTTTTCCTTTCCATGGCCATCTTTTGAGAAAAAGAACTTGAATCTCTTGCAAACTACACTTCTGTCTATAGGGTTGCTACCCTGCCCTTTGGGGCTTCCCTGAAACCCCAACATGACCACATGACCATCACCAGCCATGAGTGAACTAGCTCTTGGCACAGCCTGCTTCCTCGGTAACTTAGATGTGCACTGTGTCCATTAGCCCTTAGGTTGAAAAGCTGGCAAATAAAGTTTGTTCTTCAAAATGTTTTTAAAAATACATCTTTCTGGGGGCGTGGCCTGGACGGCAATGAAGTAGGATGTGTGTGAGCTGAGCTCCGTTCCTGGGTTATCCTGCTACTACTATCCTGTTTTCCCGACAAGGACATTACTCCACACTGATAGCTGCCTGCCTTCTCCGTGCACCGCAAACCATGTCCCCACCGAAGAAAAACACTGCCGTCGATGCAGCGCTCGAGAAGTACCGGCGACAGGACCAGGACCACGAGGAGGAAGATGGTGCCATTGCAGCACTGATAGCCGAGCACACCGCGGCTGAGACTGCTAAGGTGCTTGAGGCCATATCTACCTGCCAATCTACTCTAACATCCAAAATAGAGGAAATCAAGGTGGACGTCTCCCTTATTAGGCAGGACGCCACTAAACTGCGGGAGTGGGTCACAGAGACAAAGGCCAGAATCAGCCTTGCTGAGGATACTCTGCATCCCTTACAACACTGTGCAGAAGCTATGCAACACCAGATCCAACACCTGGCTCGTAAACAAGACGACATGGAAAACCGCGCCCGCAGATCAAGTATGCGCTTTATAGGGCTCCCGGAGGAGGATGCGGAGGGCTTCGGATCCTGCCATCTTTCTGGAAAACCTGCTCACCACCACCTTTAGGAGAGAGGCGTTCTCCGCCACATTCATGATGGAGCAGGTGCACCGCATGCCAGCACACTCTCCACCTGAGGGAGCGCCACCCTGTACCCTCATAGCTAAATTCTTAAGTTACCGTGACTGGGATGCCATTCTTCGTCTGCTGCGTGACCGAGGAAATATTTCATTCCGCAGTGGCCACGTCTTGGCATTCCCTGATTATGCAGCAGAAATTCAGAAGCAACGGGCTAAGTTCACAGAGGTCAAGCGCCGTCTCAGAACACATCACCTGAAGTATGCCATGTTGTTTTCAGCCCGGCTCCGCATTGTGGGTGAGGACCGGGTCCACTTTTTCGAGGATCCGGAGCTGGCTTCCACCTGGATAGATGAACGGGATGCAGATCGAAACTAACCTGCCTAAATGTGACCTATGCCTCCATGTCCGGTTGGTAAGCCTCAGGTGCATGATTGATATACAGCTATACTGTTTGATATACGGGCTTGCCATCTACTTGAAACCGCTGCACGGCTATCTAAGGTTTATAATGTTGGAACCTTCTATTTCCACTTCCAATAACACTTCTTTACAAGCCACAGCAACTGCAATGAGTACCTAGTTTATGTCCGGTGGTTACAATATTATATATGTTTAATCACTGTCGTCCTGCTGGGCACTATATTTAGGGAACCCGTTTATCGGTGGCCTAACATCTCTCCTGATTGAAACATACAATGCAACACTATATGCCCAGGATGAGCACGCTCAAGGATTGCTTTCACCCTTCTGTGGAACATTGGGAATTTCCTAACACAGGTGGAGTTCTACTACGATTTCCTACCCCAGTGATTGCCTCCACAGACTGCTCCATACCTGTGCTGCATCAGAGGGCTCTCTGGGTGCCGTATGGCTACGTTTGAACAGACCTCCCTTGTTTGTTCTAATCAGTTCCACAAAAGTTACGGGAGTTATACCCCCGCTATGTTTGGGCAGCAGAGGGTCGGGTGGGGGGATGGGGAAGACATTAAGTTCTGGTTATTAGTAACTATTGGTTTATTATTGGCATATACACAGTACTGCTGACAATGGTATTATATGATACGAATGTTATATCTGATCTATATGATATGGTGTTGTGTGGGTGGGCTTGCTCTGGGGGACAGCTCGATGGTATCCCTATGTGTTGCTTCCACAACTATATTATGGCCTCCTTGACATTCCTTACCTGGAATGTCCACGGAATTAGGGATAAGCTAAAGCGTACAGATGTTGTTGTACTGGTGGAGACTCTTGTCACCAGACAACTACAGGATGCCCTTAAACGGCCATGGATACGGTGGGCGTATCATGCCACCAATACCCCCCACTCCCGAGGAGTTTAAATTCTAATAGCCAAAACGGTGCAATTTGGGATTGTCTCTGTTCGTGCTGACCCCCAAGGCAGGTTCATCTTCCTACATTATTCCTACATTATATTTGGTAAGCCATATCTGGTTCTAGCCTGCTATATTCCCCCTCCCAACAGTTCTGAGTTAATCAGCGAGGGTTTCTTATTTATGGCCGAGCATCCCACCACCCCTGCCATATGGTTAGGGGACTTTAATATGGTGCTCCAGCCGGCTCTGGACAGACTATACTCTGGCCCACCTCCACTGCTTCCCACCAATACACGATTGAGGAGCCGTCTGCTCGAAGGCTTTTTGTTAACTGACGCCTGGCGATTTAAGTACCCACACACCTGAGCCCATTCCTGCTTTTCAGCGACACACTCCACAATGTCACGAATAGACTTTATTTTAGTATCAAACACACTGCTCCCTCTTCTAGAGGAGGCATGTTTCCACCCAAGGTCTTTATTGGACCACACCACCTGTTGGGCCAGGCTTCGTCTGGCCCCACAGGCCAGACCTAGAACTTGGCATTTCATCCATTCTGGTTATCGGCCCTGGCTGACCAGGAGGACATATAATAGGAATGGCAATTCTTCTTTAGAACCAACCGGAATACGGCTACGGTTGGTCATGTATGGGAACCATTCAAACTACACGTTCGCTCTATCCTTACTAGGTGCATAAACTGTTTGAAGGCTTCCTCGGCAGCTATTCTCCAACAAGCCTCAGATAAGCTTATCTCTGTTACAGAAGCTTTTGAGTTAGTCCCCACACCGGCGAATGCCTCGCTACTCAAATCTCAAACACGCCTAGTCAATCAACTGCACTTTGAGAAGGCCAGGCAAAAGTTATTCTTCTCTAGACAATGGGTTTTTGAGCAGGGTAAGAGGGCGGGGAAACTACTCGCCTATCTAGCTCACCAAGACTCTAGGCCTCCCGTGGTGGTCACTCTTGTAGACACCCAGGGAACCCATATAATAGATCCTCTCCTAGTTGCCGCAAAATTTAGATCCTTTTATGCTGAACTATACACTTCTCAACGACTAAGTCATGCTCTGAAACAAGAGCATTTCTTAAAAATGTAGCATTCCCCCAGCTATCGGAAGACCAGGTAAAAACCTTGGAGGCCCCCTTGACTGAAGATGAAATTGCCACAGCTGTGGCTTCCCTTGCCCCAGCTAAAGCCCCCGGATGGGACGGTTTACCACTAGACTTCTACATGACTTACTCACATCTTTGATTCAGAAACCCTCCCAGATTCCATGCGGGAAGCCATGATTATTGTAATTCCCAAACCTGTAAGGTCCCACTGTACCCAGAGTCGTATTGTCCAATATCATTATTACAAGTAAACATTAAAATTCTTGCCAAAGTAATCGCTACCCACCTTAATCAAGTAATCCTCACCCTTGTCCACCCTGATCAAACAGGATTTATGCCCGGAAAAAACACTGCCATTAATATTTTGACGCCTTTATATGAACATCCAAGCAACTTGTGAAGAGATGGGAACTAGAGTAGTACGGCGTTGATTATGTAGAATGGGAATATCTCTGGGAATGCCTAAGGGGATTTGAGTTTGGGCCAAAATTTATAAAGTGGGTGCAATTATACTTCTCCCCAATTGCACAAGTGGCAGTAAATGGGTGGATATCAGATTCCTTTCCACTTGACCGATGTACTCGACAGGGATGTCCATTGTCACCACTGCTATATGCACTTGCAGTGGAACCACTAGCTATAACTCTCAGATCCCACCCAGGGTTGCGTGGACTCTGCTCAGGCCCGCTACTGGAAACAGTGGACCTGTATGCGGATGACATGATACTCTACTTCCCTACAAACAGCTCTTCAGATCATCTAGGAAGTCGGCACACACTCAGGGCTCCGAATTAACTGGAGCAAATCAGAGATTCTCCCTTTAGACCTACACCCACAGACTAGGAGTTCCTCCTCCCTCCCCTTAAATAGAGTGTCGTGAATTCAATACCTAGGTGTCCGGGTAACTAGAGTGTTGTAAGACTATATTAATGATAATATAGAACCATTGTTTCACACCCTAAAAGTGTCTGCCCGAAGATTCAGAACTACTAGATGCAAATTATCGGGTTCTTACATGACAATGTGGGATCCCCTCTCCAGCTGGATCCCAAACCATGTGTGCTGGGCTTATTACCGGACGTTGATATTGATACATTTCTAGCCATATTTTTATGTGAAATACTTTTCAGTGCCAGGAAAGTAGTGACCCGACACTGGATGCAAGCAGATCCCTCTAACTTTCAAGCTTGGTTTGCCGAGGTGAACTTGACATTACCATACAAGAAAGTGATATTTCGCCACAGAGGGTGCCCAGCCAAATATGATAAGGTGTGGGACAGGTGGCTATCAACTCCTTATACTTGTAATGAATGAGTACCATGATATAGGCGCTAAACGAGTCATGAGAGTACCCCATGTTCACCCATCATGTCCATCAATACAATTTAGCTTTTGAGAACTATAACACAGTGAGACGCTGTGTATGTTGACAGGTTTTATTAAACGAATGCGAATGTACAATCTCAGGGCGAGCGTAAAATGCCCTGTTAAAAGAACTGTATTTTGAGATGGATATGTATCGTATACATCCTATGTCAAACCAGTGTGTCAAGTCATGTACTATGTATAACGGTTTCTTCTTTTATATGCTAGTAGACCTGATTTTTGAAAGTAAAAAATACATCTTTCTCACTTCTTGCGGTTTCATAGCTGGCTTCCCACTGTGCATGTGCAGCTTTTTGGGACCTGTGATGTGTCCCTGAAGGCTGTGTGGGGGGGGGGCAAACTTCCGCTCAGATCATCGTGGCAATCCGACCAGAAGTGGGCGTGGGTATCTGTCAAAACAAGATACCCAAATGTTAGGTGGAGAGCAGGCAAGCGGAACTTCCCTTCTTGGGTGAAGTTCGGCTTTAAACTCCTGATGACCAAGTTGTCTATTCTCTAGGACAACATAACACACGTGGGCCTAGAAGGCAGTATTTTTATGAAACATAATCATGTTGCATATATATATTTTGATGAAGATCAAAGAGTTATCAGACATAAGAGCACACACATTATACAAAATATTTTATCCGTTTTGTTTTTGTTTTGTCTAAACTTGCTGTAACTTCATAAAAGCAGCCAGGGGTTTCTACCTTACTTATTGGAAGACCCCTATCAGAGTAAACAGTTTCTTGCCATTCATATCAAGCAATGTGTATTGCTATTATTCAAAAGGTTAATTGGCAAGTTGACATCTTTTAGCACAAGTACAGCATGTTTTGTGTTTTTTTTTTTATCTGGCTGAAGATTGGGTGCTATAGCTATAAATAGCTAAATGCACACAAAAGGCCATGATTTTAACATCACCATGGAGACCGTAGTACCAGAAACTTTCAATTATGTGGAGTTTGCTCAGCTTGGGCACACAAAACAGAGTCTTATTCTTAAAATGGTGCTGCAGTTTTAAGTACTAGAAGATTTGCACAATAGAAATACAACTCTGTATTCTCTGTTTCTGTATTTTTTCCCCTATCTAAGGCATAAATAAAGCCTTCATACAGTTACTGTATGTACTTTATTTTGCATATAATCTCTGGTATGTCATTAAAGTGATTCCAAAAGCTGAAGATTTTTTTTTTTTTTATCTTTATACATTCTATGCATCAAGGTAAAAAATGTCAGTATGCAGCTCCCCCCCCCCCCCCCCCCCCCCAATACTTACCTGAGCCTGCTCTGGATCCAGTGATGTGCACAAGAGCAGCTGCTCTCCCAGCTCTTGGCCTTCGCATTGGCTCAGAGACATCGATGGATGTCACTGCTGTCAATCACAGCCTTGAGGAGGGAGCAGGGGGCGAGGCTAAGCCCAATTCTGTGTGTCTTATGGACTTATAGAGAGCTGGCTCAGGATTGAGCATGTACAAGTGCCCCTGTAGCAAGCAGCTTGCTATGGGGGGCACTCAGCAGAGGGGAGGAGTCAGGAATGCAGACGGAGGGACCTGAGAAGATGAGGATCAGGGCTGCTCTGTGCATAATCATTGCACAGAGCAGGTAAGATAACATGTTCATTTTTTTTTATTGCCTTTAGTATTGCTTTAAAGCGTAATTACAGTTAAAAATGAAAATGCTAAAACTTTTATATCATCCATTGAAATTGCTGATTGATTACAAACAATAGTGTAATCTAGACAATCAGCAATCTTGATCTTAACTGACAATGCTGTGTGCTCAAAGGCACTTGCTGCAACCATTGGTGTCTGTGTAAGCATTGACAGTGCAGCTCCAACCAGCCCTGAGCCTGCCCTGCCCCGCTCCACCCCTGTGGCTTGAAGGAGAGCTGTTAGAGTGCCTCTAATTCCTCTATAGAAGTATCTTTTACACATTTTACTCATGTCAATGTATTAGTATGCTGTAACTGATTGAATGGAGTTAATGCAAAGCAAGCCTTTCTTTCCACTTTCTTTTTTCCCCCCTCATCCCCGGCAGCGTATGACTCAAACGGTTGCTATTTTCAGCCAGTCAGGCTATACTGCCTTGTGCAGTACGGTCCGTCTCCACTCCTGTAATGACCCCTCAGAGTGCTGCTTGCCTTTAGTGTCCAATTAGCAAGCTATGGTGGAGCCATGACCAAGCTGTGTTAAAATATAGGTCACCAACATAGCTCTGCCTGGCAGTCTCTAGATGACAATAGCAGCAGAAGAGCATTACTAAGTTATAATGCAAGACCGTCAACATGCATTTCAACTATGCATTCTTCTGATTGCCTGGAGTTCAGATTTAAAGTACTTCACTAAACACTACTGAAAGCATTTAACAGTTTCCAAAGAAATGTAACCTTTTCTGTAAAAAGTACAATTAATGGTTTTCTGTGCCTTCAAACGCTATTAAAGTGTTTCCAAAGCCTAAACATTTTTTACCTTAACCACTTCCTGCCCACGCTATAGCCGAAAGATGGCTACAGCGCGCGGGCTTACTTAGCCGGGAGGCTGCCATATGACGTCCTCCTGTGATCATGCACCCGGCCTTTGGACTCAGCTGATCACAGATTGAGGTAAAGGGCCAATTACAGCGACCCTTTATCATGTGATCAGCTGTGTCCAATGACAGCTGATCATGATGTAAACACAAGCCAGTTATCAACAAAAAAATAAAAACCATGCAGTGATTAAATACCACCAAAAGAAAGGTCTGTTTTTTTTTTTTTTAAAATGTATGTGTGTATATATATATATATAAACAAAATATGTCCTATAGGTACAGTGTTGCATGACCGCGCAATTGTCATTCAAAGTGCGACCGTGGAAGCTAAAAATTGGCCTGGGCAGGAAGGGGGTAAAAGTACCCAGTTGGCAAGTGGTTAATGCATTCCTTTCATTAAGATAAAAAATGTTTAGACATCTGCACCCCCCCCCCCTTTTGCACTTGCCTAAGCACGCACAAGTGGCCAATGGGAAGCGGATTCCTATGGGGGCATTGGAAAGAGAGGTAGGGGCCAGGTGTGATGGTGGGGGACCTGAGAAGAGGTTTTCGGCTGCTCTGTGCAATTCCATTGCACAGAGCAGGTAACTATTGACATGTTTGTTGTAGGTTTCTTTTTGTTTTTTTACTGCAGAGTACCAGTCATGATGTATGGTGACTGCATTTGTTTCCTTTTTTAAGTTTTTTGCCCCCTCTGTTTTCATCTGGTGATCTGGCCAGTAACACACCACCTCTGTTAGTATGCCCCCACTCTGGATGCAGAGTGTTATACAGTTGTATGCAAAAGTTTAGGAACCCCTGACAATTTCCATGACTGTCATTTATAAATATTTGGGTGTTTGGATCAGCAATTTCATTTTGAGCTATCAAATAACTGAAGGACACAGTAATATTTCAGTAGTGAAATGAGGTTTATTGGATTAACAGAAAATGCGCAATATGCTGAAGCCGCTCACTCGGCTCCATAATACGGCAGGGCGGAAATAACATCAGAAGTCACTTCCACCCAACGGTCTTAAAGGGCCTATTTTTTTTTTTTGGACTGTCCCTTTTTTGTTTTTTGTTTTTTTTTTTTTTTTTGCATTTAAGTGTAAATATGGGATTTGAGGTCTTTTTGACCCCAGATCTCATATTTAAGAGGACCTGTCATGCTTTTTTCTATTACAAGGAATGTTTACATTTCTTGCAATAGGAATAAAAGTGATCAACATGTTTTTTTTTTGTTTTTTTTAAATGAACAGAGTAAAAATAAAAAGTAAAAAAAAATTTAAAGCGTTCCGTCCCACCGAGCTCGTGCTCAAAAGCGACCCACCCACATATGAAACCGGTGTTCAAACCACACATGTGAGGTATCATTAGAGTGAGAGCAACGATTCTAGTACTAGACCTCCTCTGTAACTCAAAAGTGCTAACCTGTAGAATTTTTTTAAACGTTGCCAATGGAGATTTTTAGGTTGCAAAGTTTGTTGCCATTCCGCAAGCGGACGCAATTTTGAAGCATGACATGTTGGGTATCATTTTACTCGGCGTAACATTATCTTTCACAATATGGAAAAAATTGACCTACCTTTACTGTTTTCTTATTTTTTAACTAAAAAAACTGAATTTATTCGAAAAAATGCGTGCTTGGAAGACCGCTGCGCAAATACGGTGTGACATAAAGTTTTGCAATGACCGCCATTTTATTCTCTAGGCTGTTAGAAAAAAAAAAAATATATATATATAATGTTTGGGGGTTCTAAGTAATTTTATAGCAAAAAAACTGTTTTTAACTCGTAACACCGAACCCAAAAAACAGGCTTGGTATGGAAGTGGATAAGGTGGCCAATTGCAAGTTGTTGTTTTCTTTGACTCTCAAATGACCTGAAAACAAAGATTTTTCTACATTATGGTTTAGGGGAAGGCTACAAAAAGTTATCGCAGAGATATAAGCTGTCAGTGTCCCCTGTGAGGAACATGGTGAGGAAATGGAAGACCACAGGCACAGTTCTTGGTAAGGCCAGAAGTGGCAGGCCACATAAAATATTGGAGAGGCAAAGGCAAAGGATGGTGAGAACGGTCAAAAACAGCCCACAGACCACCTCCAAAGACCTCCAACATCAACTTGCTGCAGATGGTGTCACTGTGCATCGTTCAACAATTCAGCGCACTTTGCACAGGGAGAAGCTGTATGGTAGAGTGATGCGAAAGAAGCCTTTTCTGCACACACAACACAAACGTGGTCGCTTGAGGTATGCAAACGCACATTTGGACAAGCTAGCTTCATTTTGGAATAAGGTGCTGTGGACTGATGAAACAAAGATTGAGTTATTTGGTCATAACAAGGGGCGTTATGCATGGTGGCAAAAGAACACAGCATTCCAAGAAAAACACTTGCTACCCACAGTAAAATTTGGTGGAGGTTCAATCATGCTGTGTGGCCAGTGCCGGTACTGGGAATCTGGTTAAAGTTGAGGGTCCCATGGACTCCACTCAATATCAGCAGATTCTTGAGAATAATGTCGAGGAATCAGTCACAAAGTTAAAGTTACGCCGGTGCTGGTTATTTCAACAAGACAACGACCCAAAATACTGCTCAAAATCTACTCAGGCATTTATGCAGAGGAACAAATACAATGTTCTGGAATGGCCATCCCAGTCCCCAGACCTGAATATCATTGAACATCTGTGGGGTGATTTGAAGAGGGCTGTCCATGCTCGGCAACCATCAAACCTAACTGAACTGGAGATGTTTTGTAAGGAGGAATGGTCCAAAATACATTCATCCAGAATCCAGACACTCATTACAGGCTATAGGAACCGTCTAGAGCAGTGGTTCTCAACTCCTGTCCTCGGGACCCACTAACAGGCCAGGTTTGCAGGATAACTGAAATGCATCACAGGTGATATCATTTGCTGCTCAGTGATTGCAGTATTCTAGTCTGCATCTCCCCAAGGTAATACTTAAAATCTGGCCTGTTGGTGGGTCCCGAGGACCGGAGTTGAGAACCACTGGTCTAGAGGCTGTTATTTCTGCTAAAGGAGGCTCTACTAAATATTGATGTGTTGGGGTGCCCAAATTTATGCACCTGTCTAATTTTGTTTTGATGCATATTGCACATTTTCTGTTACTCCAATAAACCTCATTTCACTACTCAAATATTACTGTGTCTTTCAGTTATTTGATAGATCAAAATAGAATTGCTGACCCAAACATCCAAATATTTATAAATGACAATCATGGAACTTGTCAGGGGTTCCTAAACTTTTGCATACAACTGTATATACTAGCCAATTTAGAGACATTAACAAATTGAAGCCTAACTACAGATCACGCTTTTTAAATCGGAGTTTAACCCATTTCTGTGTTTAGTCAGCGATGCGGCCGCCCGCGGCTTCACAGCCTGGTGCGCATGCGCCAGTCGCGCTGCGCGTTCTGAATGGCCGGGCAATTTTCTAGAACCTGTGACATGTCCCAGAAGATTGCAGAGAGAGAACTTCCACTCAGCGCTGCGGCGCCATGAGTGGAACTGGGAGCTTGGGTACCTGTCATAACTAGGCACCCACTCCCCTTCCCAAAAAAATGACATGCCAAATTTGGCATGTCGGGGTCAGGAGTCCTTAAAGCAGAACTTCCATTTTTGGTTGGAACTCCGTTTTAAGCAGTTTTACTTTTGGAATAAAGGATTTAGCTGATCAATATAAGCACCCCTGTCAGTGGTAAATGGTTTGTCTCATCCCTCTAACTACTACATCTGCAGGACAGCTTGTTGTTTTGAAAAACAGACATACTGGCTGGATCACCAGGTGAATATAAGGGAAAGAGAGCCTTGCTTTTGGGTTTAATACCACTTTCATTGTTAGCTTGTGCGCATTCTAAATCAGTAAGCAACTGGGCATCCTATTGTATGCTATAGTAGATGGAAAGTCTATCTAAAGCCAGAACTTTTCATTTAGCTTTGGGGCGAAGGGTAAGGGCTAGATACCCTGTCAGGTTGTTATTGCCAAGTATGTCTCTGTTGGGAAGAATCATCCTCCTTCCTTTTTTTTTTTTTTTTTTTTTTTTTTTTTTTTCGGGCCCTGCGTTGCGCACAGGAGCACAGAAAAAAAGTGCACAGGGTGCATCACTGGTCTCCTCCCAAAGAGGAAGGACCTTTTTTATTTCTCCAGGGTTCAAGACTCCCAATAGGGGAAGGCACTCTTTTCCACCTAGCCAATAAGCCTGCAGACCCCTCTTCTCATGCCTAGCCAAAGCGAACCACTAAGTTAGAACTCTCCCAAAGATAGGGGAGGAAGGAACCTAAGGCCCTTACATCCTCTATCTAGAATCCAGGGCAGGCCCAAAGACCAAGAAGTGACACACTTGGAGAAAAAAATAGTGGCCAAAGTGCGGCTGCAGTACACAGTGGGGTGTCAGACCTATAGTTTTGGGGTTTGTACCAGGAGCTCAGTATGTTGTCATTACTTCCTTATGTAATATGACAGCAGCTCTGACTATCATAACAGTCATTCTAGCAAAACTCTGCTTACATTTTTAAAAATATATTTATTTTTTTTAACATTGTTATGCAAGGCTTTTTGTAATTGAACATTATTAAAATTGACTTTTTAATATCGATCTGCTGCCAGCATTGAATTTCTAAAACTGCCAAAAATGTGTCCTCTTGACAGTTGTCCACAAGTCTTCCACAATTCCCATCAACTTGCTCATGTCATTATCTCATTGTGTTTCCCTCAAAGCTTGAGGTCAAATTACAGACATCTTCTGCAATATTGTTTTCCAGATACTTTGTCTTGTAAGTGTAAAAAGATGCCACGGCTGCAGCTTTTCTCATTAAAATACAAAGACTAATTATAGCTCCCCTTTAGCAGTCTCTTTCGGAACGTGCTGTGACAGCGAAATCAAGATCTTTAGAACAGAATCTGGTAAAGATCTGGAATTAAGTTAAAATTCTTAGTGTATGTAGTTCACCTGATATGGTTTGGCCTTTTCTCCTCACGTGTCACCAAAACTGATTTTTCGCGTGATTTTATTCAATTTAATCTATTTTTTATTTTTAAACATTATCCTTCTTTAAATCCCCATGCACACTGGACGCTCTCTGGGCGTCGGATTATGTGGCGGGAGACGCTGCTTAGAAAACGCGCTTTTAGTAGCGTTTTGTAAGCAGCGTTAATCGGCGTCTGCGTTTTTGAGCTTTTTTTTTTTTAAATTCATTAACTTCCATTGACTACAAAAAACTAGTGGCATTTATCGGCGTCCAACATTTTTTGTGGTCAGAAGAACGACTCCTGAACGCCAATTCAGAGCGTTCAGATAATAGCCCATAAACGCCACTGCTGTTAAACGACAATAAACGTCCATGTGTGCATGGACACATAGGATAACATAAAGGGTGTTTATAGGCTGTTAAAAAAAAAAAAAAAAACCCCAAACTACCATAAATGGCCGTTCATCAGCTTCAGTGTGCATGGAGCCTTAAGATCCATAGTTCTTCAAATGCAGATCACTGGTTGTGACCATGAAATGTGCATGCCAATTAAATACTATGTAGCTAGGCATGACAGAACACAGTCACAAAATTAGCAAGAAAATGAAATGTGCTCTTTTTCTTTTTTTTTTACTGGGGAAAACACAATGTAGGCTCAATTAATGCTAAAAAAATACATTGAAATTGGATACAATATTTTACTTAGAGGTAAACTCTGCTTTCTTTTTCTTTTTTTTTTCTATATTGTCAAAGAACAAAGCTTTTTCATGCCTTGCAGATTGTAAAGTTATTAAAAAATGCTTCATAATTACCTTTTTGAATTTTTATAAATTGAATCCTCTTCCTTAAATCAGCTGCGCCATCTTTAGTGTTGATTGTGAACCTCATTTCCTCGCTTCCCCAGCTGAAATCTCGCGCATGCGCGATTGTTCGTATGGATGTCTCTGACATACACTGGTACACTCCCCCTGTTTGACGTCTGACAAGAACGAGGAAGCTGAGGAGGAAGGCACAGTATCACAAACCTTTCTCGCTGTGGCGCTTTCATCAGAAATGACAGACTCTGCATGCTGCTAAAACAGGAACGGCACACATAGTGTGCCGTGAATCAGAAGACGAAATGCGCATGCGTCGGTGATGCAATGCAACATTACAGAACGGATTACAAGATTACACAAGTAAGGCAAGTTTAACAGGCAGCGATGAATAGCAGTAGTTGTATAGATTGCAATGCGTTAAAGTTTTACTGGAGAGTTTACAACCACTTTAGGAAAATGTCCTCTTCTGCCACTGATTTGAACAAGGAGGAACAAGTAAGCATGAACATTATTTTAAATTGTATATATTCTCCAAATCATCAGCACTTTACATGGTGTATATTTGTGTGGGCAATCATTACTACTATCAAATGAAATGTTGTAACCAGATGCATAGAATGTCAGAGCCCATTGCTACTGCAGAGCAGTTTAATTTATCAACAGTGAGAGATGTTTTTTTTTCTTTTTTTCCGAAGCCTTCCTAACCCATTTAGTGACTATATCCCTTGCTATTTGAATATCAGGTTGAGGTATGATGACAATGTACTTCATATACTTAGGGCCCATTCACACTAGGAACTGCATGTGAATCGCACAGGAACGCCATGCGGTTCCTGTGTAGTTCACTCACAGTTATGGGCAGTGCCATTCAAAATTATTGGGGCTGAAATTGCATGCATTACTTTTTGAAACGCACAGCAACCGCATTACATGGTACTTTACTTAACTTTGCACTGACCCCCACAGCAGATCGCAAGGGCAGTGAGATTGGAATTTGGAATGTGTTGCAGGAAGCCGCATTTGAACTCCCGCGCTGCATTCTGGTGTGAACGGGCCCTTGCCTGTACCCCCAATTTAGAAATTTCCAGCTGCAAGTTCGAGCCCATGCTTCTGCTATTTGTGCACAGACATGCCTAAAAACTGCAGATAACCCACCCACCTTCCCTCCAGGTTTTTTTCTCTTTTACTTGCCTTTGTTCTAGCCAGCTCAGTCATATATCCTCTCCTGAACTCCAAGGTTCTGTAGGAAAAAGAGATGCAGTAGGCATTGGGCAATGGTGAAGATAAATGCATATATACAAATAATTTCAATTGTAATTCAAGTAGACTACTGTAATGAACCGTTTCCCTGGCTACTTGGCTCTGCCCTTGTGGGCAGTGTTTGGGATCACCAACAACAGTACCGCACATTTAGCATAACTGATCAGACTCCTTGTGTCAAGAATGACGGGATAGGCTAGTACGCAACACCTGGCTCCACTCACCACCAGCATAGGATGCATGGTCAAAGGACGTTTCTTTCAGACAAGA
Source organism: Glandirana rugosa (assembly GCA_018402905.1). NCBI lineage: Eukaryota > Metazoa > Chordata > Amphibia > Anura > Ranidae > Glandirana > Glandirana rugosa. Next base: position 481,105 of record BLSH010359464.1, read on the forward strand.
GTGGATGGCTGCTTGAAGCAATGTGAGCTCTACCTGCATTGGATGGCTCTCAGATCTGTGTGAGCAGAGGTAACATTAACCCCCCCCCCCCCAACAACTGCAACAAGTGGTACCCTTGTGTGCATGTGTTTGGTTATTTTTTTTACACAATTCAAAGCTTTTTATTAAAGTGGTTGTAATCCTCAGACATGAAATATTGAACCAAGCATAGCCTTTTATAGTGTATACTTGTCTCAGTCCAGAGCATGAAGTGTCATTTATGTCTGCTGCTCCATCCTCTGCCATCAGCAATCACTTCTGAAAAATTTTCCTGACACCAAAAGAAAAAAATGTGACCAGCGAGAGAGCTCCAGCTAATTGACAGCAGCCTCAGGTCTGTTCTTAGGTGCTGTGTGAAAAGGGGGGCGGGGTTGTACCTTTCCATCCAATCAACTCTCAGAGCTCTCCTCTCTTCCTCACTGAAGAGTGTAAAGCCCCATGACTGTCGTGCGACTGGACGTCCAAAATCGTATGTCGGCTGTTGTGTCTCACATACGGACGTGCACTAAGCGATCGTACAACCAAGCCTAACGTGGTGACGTGTTACGAGCGTATAAAGAGGAAGTTCAGGTGCATGTGATTTCTGAATTAGGAATGTAGATTTCCCAGAACAGACACTTCCAGGCGTTCCTGACTTCTGAGAATGCCTGTTTTACACGTACAACTTTGTTGGTTCAACACACGGTACGCACAACAGTCGTACAACCAAAGTTTTCTAGTCTGCTCATCCAACTTCAGTTGTACAACCGTTGTACGACGGCTTTTTGTCATCGCATGTACTAACGGACGGATGATCGTACAAAAAGCCGGTTGTATGACCATGTGGCTTTACTCTCTGCCTCCTTCTTTTTCTGATAGTTCAGACAAGCGTTATAAATTTAGCACTTTGAGTTGACGTAGAGGAGAGAAGACTGCAGATAAACAAGTGCAACTTGTATAGAAGGCTTTGTATTATCTCTCTGTATCACCTGAGGATAGTCACTTCACTGGGTATATATAAGAGCTTACAGCCACTTTAAGTCTTTCAGCACTCTGCAGAGCTGACAAGCATAGTATTATGCAGGTGGGTATCGAAAGCCTTTCAAAAAACTATTTGCAGACATACACATTGAAGCAGCTGTTGCTGACTTCCTCTCCTCAAAATACTTGTCTGGCTGTATTGCTGATGTGATGTCACCGGTGTTGTCCTTCCAGAGTCTGAGACCTGGAATAATTTAGATCAGGATGCCTACCTTCACTTGCTGCATGCTTGTTTCAGCTCAGTGACTGAATGTATTTAGAGGATCAGCATTACTGATGGGTAATGAACCATTTTCAGTAAGCTGTCAGCAGTGGCAGCCTTTACATGTTTCCTTGCACAGGTCTATTAAACCTGTGTATTAAAAAGTTAATGATTTTTTTTATTTATTTTTAATACAAGCGGCGTAAATTCCTGCTTTGCAACTGCAGTCCCTGTACAGCAGAGTTTAGACTGGGAAAGGGATCAGTGTCACAAGGAGCCGCTATGCATCAGGACTCACGTGCCACGAAGGGACATGCTGATATGAGGGCATAGCAGAAAGATGAGCTCATCAGTCTGTTGCTTTTCCTTTCATTGTCCAGTCACAAGGTACAAGACCCGCAAGTGTTACTTAATTGCCGCAGAAAAAATGTAAAAATGAGGTCACCTGCCCTGTCATACAGGGTTATGTGGCAGAGCTGTGTAAATCTCAGGACTGGATAACCAGAAATGCAAAGCATTTGGCATGTAAAAGGTTTGTCTGGATCCCAGCCCTAAAGTGGATGTAAACCAGATTCATGAAATGTGTGCTGGGCACATATATCCCAGTCCTGTGGCTTTCTCCTGCTCCGTTATTCTGTTATCAGCCTGATAACTTCTGACAAGTTCTCCGGCACGGGATAAAACCAGCCTGAAGTTTATGTCATGGGAGGTTTCCATAAATAGATTAGCAGACAGCTTGCCTTCTCACAGCAGAGCTCTGCACATTCCTTCCTTCCTTTGGCAATGTGGAGTGAGGGTGTGTGCCTTTCCTCAGCTGTCTTGGCTGTATGCCAATCATCCAGTGCTGAACAGGAAGAGAAAATCTGTAACAGGATGTGCACTTTCTAAAGGATATATAAAGCAGAAGACAGCAGATATACATGTAAAACGTATGTAGGGAGATGTGTTTTATCCCTGTGTATCATCTAAGGCTGTTCACTTTACTGGGTATATGTGAGGGTTTATAGCCACATTAAGAGGGCCATATACACTTACCCTTACATTGGTAATGTACAGTAACAGGATTTAGGTCAGCTGAGTCCTGGTTGAATAGCCAAAGGGAATATATTAAACTGAGGATTCTGAGGTGTCTATACATTGACTTGTTTTTCTGCCTACCCAGATGTCTGGTTATAGGTGTTTGCCATACTGTATATCACTACTCTACAGACAACGCCGCATCAAGCAGAGGTAGTCAAAGTTCGCAGTCCGGAGTCGCACCAAATTCAGGAAATTAAATCTCCCTAGGGGTCATACAGTGGGGGTGTGTATTTCCCAGAATCCCAGGCCATCATCTGTGTGCTCCTTTGGGCATAATACTAGCATATTAAGAAATTAACAAGAGAAGAAGAAAGAGTAGAGAAAGAAAGTCAAAGGGAAGTGTGCAACCCACCCAGCCCCGAAATGTGCCACTAATCGCATCATGTGCTTCCAGCTAGGTATTTGATCCAGGGGTTTTTGGTATTTTCATCTTTTATCTCTGAAAATTTTCTATAAAAAATGTTGATGTTATTGGCATACAGGAAAGGAAGATTAGGGTATCTTGCACACTGTTCTGATGTATGAGCGTCATACATTCCTGGCAGAAAAAAAAGATGGGCTATATATCACTTGCGAGTATTTGTGTGTATTTACGAGTATGCACACACAAGCAGGAAGCGTGACATTTGCGTGTATTTGCGCGTATACATACCAAAATACTGATCGACAACTCAGATTTCTATTTTTTTTATGTTTATACACCTGTGTGTACAGGCACAATGGGCTGCATTTATATCCATAAAAAAAAATGTATGCCTGAACACTGAACATTTTCAGTGTGCTAGAGACCTAAGGGAAGTAGTGAATAAAAAAAAGAACATTTCCAGTGGATTCACATTGCAAGTAGTCGATACACCTGATCAAGAATTGTTAATCACTTATTGCCCATGTTTGCACTTTCTGACCATCGTCATTTGTTTTCTCTTGTCAGACTACTCATAGATTTTGTATAGTAAGGGGAAAAATGATGTACATTTAAAAGCCCACGAATGCACCATCAACATATTGGGGGAGAGAAGAGAAGAGTTACTTATAATATATCAGAGATATACTGTACCCAGGGGTTATGTGTTCTCTCTGATACTTTTGCCAAATCACACGTATTTACTGTTTTTGTTCCAAATAATGGAATGACATAAACTCAGTTTGAACACTGATATTTCAGAAATATTGGAGACTGTGGAAACTCTTCTGAAATGGCCTAATCTCTTGAAATATTAAAGGATGGAGCACAGGAATCAAAGGTTCTAAACCCCCTTCTCTCTATAAAGAAAGCCCTTTGTTTTAGACACCAACAGTTTCCCACCAACAATTCATGTTTTGTCAAATCCGTGGAATTGCCAAATTCTGCTGTTAAACTTTTTTTTATTACACCTTCTCTCCTAAAGCCTGGTACACACAATGAGATTATCGGACAAATGAGCGTCCGTTTTTTTGGGGGGGTTTTGCATGCTAGTCTCCATATTGAAAATGAAGAGCTTACTAAAGTTACAAAAATTCTCGTATGACAATAAAAATTCAGTGATGTAATGTAATTGTAGTGTATTTTTGAATGAAAACTGTACTGCTTAAATGAAAATAGTACTATCTGGTGTCGTACAAGAAAAATGTTCGGGTTTGTCCCTTTGGATAATTTCAGATAATAGCTGTGTACTTATGATCAGATTATCTAATGATCGCTTCGAAAGTGGTATTTTTCGTACGATTTTCGGATCGTGTGTACTAGGCTTGATTCTCTAGCACACCATAGACAGCAGCATTGAAGACTATGGGGATGATTTGCTAAAACTGAAGTGTGCGAAATCTGGTGCAGTTCTGCATAGAAACCAATCAGCTTCCAGTTTGTGTTTTTTTTTTTTTTTTGGGGGGGGTGTTTAGTTTTATTTAAAAGCTTACTTGATCAGCTGTGCATGGTAGCCAAGCAGCTTCTCTCTCCAGTTTTAGTAATTCAACCGTGTGTAAAAATTTACTATACCTTTAGAAGTCCATGAAGTTTGCCTACATGCAGTGACATCACCATCCTTTCCTAGCTGTAAAATATATATATATATATATATATATTTATATATAATATATATAGTTTTTTTCAGCCAGGTTAATATATATTTTTTATATATTTTTGGCAGATGTTTTGTCAATAAAAAATAATTTCTGCTAGTTTGAGAAGGTTGGTTTTTACACAGAGCTTGTGCAGCTGCCTTCTAATGATTAATAGAGATTTGTCACATGTGAGAGTTATTAATAAATAGCTTAAAACTGCCTCTACGCACAGGTACTGTTAGATGGGATTGCATTAGGAAATCACAATAGCCACTTTAATGAGAACTTGATTGTTACTGGAAAATCTCTTTAAAAACATATGTCCTATTCATTACATGTTTGTATAGAACAGATGCAATATTGCGTGCTTCTATCTCTTAACTATAGTTTTATTTGTTTAGTTGGCTGTATAAATGGTTTTGCGAGTTTACAATATAATGGAAAAATGTCTGCACTTGTTAGTGGGGAACATAAATATATTTACTTTATAAACCTCTATGAGAAAGTAGTGCAGGAAAGCCATATTTTTCTTTAAATC
>BLSH010359464.1:514872-538574 GCA_018402905.1 Glandirana rugosa
CAATTTACAGGGGTTAGTGTAGAAATTGGTGAAGTCGGGGCCTTCCAAAACGTCGAAATCCTGGTCTCGTGAAAAACGCTAAGCCGTGACGCAGCGAAATTGACTGTTAACGCGCCAGCACGCCGCAACATGGGTTTGTTTTAAACGCAGGAAAAAAAGGGTGTTTATCTCGAAAGAAAACCACCATAAACTAGCGGAGACGCAGTAAAGACTAGCGGCGATATTTGTTTTCTTCTCGCTGGTAAAACGTTTTTTTGTTGCGATTTTTTTTATCGCAAATATGAGGAAGAATATAAATCGGCCAAAAACGGTGAAAAAAAATGTTTTTTTATATTTTTTTTTTTGGATTTGAATTTTAGCAAAAAGTACCAAATTGGGTTTTTTTGCAAAATGGTCGCTCTTCTTTTGTTTATAGCGGCGATCAGAAATGACGCAGAGGCGATCAAATACCACCAAAAGAAAGCTCTATTTGTGGGAAAAATACAACGCCGCACGACCGCGCAATTGTCAGTTAAAGCGACGCAGTGCCGAATCGCAAAAAGTGCTCTGGTCCTAAAGCTGCAAAACCTTCCGGGGCTGAAGTGGTTAAAGATGTGATTGGGGACATTTAACAAATACAAAATAGGTATTAACCCAATTTGGCTGCAATAGTGAAAATTCACTTTAAACCCTCTCTTTGCATTTTCTTGTGCATATCTTTCAAACATGATCTAAAAGTATATGTATACAGCCCTGGCCAAAAGTTTTAAGAATGACACAAATATTAATTTTCAGTTTTTATGATGGTAATTTGCATATACTCCAGAATGTTATGAAAACTGATCAGATGAATTGCAATTAATTGCAAAGTCCCTCTTTGCCATGAAAATTAACTTGATCCCAAAAAGAAAAACCTTTCCACTGCATTTCAGCCCTGCCACAAAAGGACCAGCTGACATGTCAGTGATTCTCTCGTTAACACAGGTGTCAGTGTTGACGAGGACAAGACTGGAAATCACTCTGTAAGTAAAGTTGGTGCTTGAAATCATTGTTCTTCCTCTGTTAACCATGGTTACCTGCAAGGAAACACATGCAGTCATCATTGCTTGGCACAAAAAGGATTCAAAGATATTGCGGCTACTAAGATTACACCTAAATCAACCATTTATCAGATTCTTCAGGAACTTCAAAGAGAGAGGTTCAATTGTTGAAAGAAAGTCCAGCAAGAGCCAGGACCATCTCCTACAGTTGATTCAGCTGGGGGATCGGGGCACCACCAGTGCAGATCTTGCTCAGGAATGGCGGCAGGCAGGTGTAAGTGCATCTGCATGCCCAGTGAGGCGAAAACTCTTGAAGGATGGCCTGGCAAAGACACCACTTCTCTCCAGGAAAAACATCAGGGACAGACTGATATTCCTCAAAAGGTACAGGGATTGGACTGCTGAGGACTGGGGTAAAGTCATTTTCTCTGATGGATCCCCTTTCCGATTGTTTAGGGCATCCAGAAGAAACCTTGCCCAGAGAAGAAAAGGTGATCGCTATCATCAGTCCTCTGTCATGCCAACAGTAAAGCACCCTGAGACCATTCATGTGTGCAGTTGCTTCTCAGCCAAGGTAGAGGGCTCACTCACAATTTTACCTAAAAACACAGCCATGAATAAAGAATCATCCTCCGAGAGCAACTTCTCCCAACCTTACCCCCCCAGTCCTGCTGACCTGGAATGTGGGAATCTTCCGTGCCGAGCCCCGGTATAGCCGCCTCAGGGGACCGGGGCTTAGAAATCCCCACAGCTGGATCGCTAAAATGTACCCCGTCAGGCGGTACGTTTTGGAGCATTCTAATTGGTTGTCGCCGACCAATCAGAAGCCGCGTAGCCCATCCTGTCAGGAGGCAAGAAGATGCGTGGATGCCAAGGAGATTCCTATGCCCCGGTACCCTGAGGCGGCTATACCGAGGGTCAGAATGGGATATCCCTGCACTCCAGGTCAGCAGGACTGGGGGGGGGGGGGTTAAGTAGGGCGCCCTGAGAAGTTCACCTTACAGATTTTTCTGTAAAGGTGAACTTACCCTTTAACCACTTCAGCCCCGGAAGGATTTCACACTTTAGGACCAGAGCACTTTTTGCGATTCGGCACTGCGTCACTTTATCTGATAATTGTGCGGTCGTGGGACGTTGTACCCAAACCAAATTTGCGTCCTTTTTTTTCCCACAAATAGCTTTCTTTTGGTGGTATTTGATCACCTCTGCGTCATTTCTGACCCCCACTAAAAAGCAACAGTTTTGCAAAAAAAAAAAACAATTTTTCTTACTTTTTGCTAAAATACAGATCAAAAAAAAATATATAAAAAAACATTTTTTTTCATCAGTTTTGGCCGATTTATATTCTTCCTCATATTTTTGGTAAAAAAAATCACAATCGGCGATTATTGGTTGGTTTGCGCAAAAGTTGCCGCATTTACGAATGATGAGAATTCATTTCTGGGGTTTTTATTTATTTTTTAGTAGTAATGAAGGGGATCTGCGATTTTTAGCGGTACTGCGATATTGCGGCGAACATGTCGGACCATTTTTGGGACCATTGGCCATGATCCATTTGGGACCATACAGCGATCAGTGCTATAAAAATGCACTGATTACTGTGTAAATGCCATTGGCAGTGAAGGGATTAATCTGGAGGGGGGCGCTCTAAGGGTTAACTGTGTTCCCTCAGTGTGTTCTAAATGTATGGGGGCTGGGCTGGCAGGGGGAGGGGAGTGATCACGGCTTCCATATACAGTAAGCCTGTGATCACAGCCCTTCCCCCTCTGAGAACGGAGATCCGTGTTTACATACACGGACCTTCATTCTCTCACTGCGGGTGGGCCATCCCGGGTAGCCGGCGGTGATCGAGTCCACCCTACCCGCTCCCTGGCACCCCCCCAACACAGTGAGCGCACTCACAATACTCGTTATAACGTTTCGATAACGAACCACCTTGTCGCCGTCATGCTGCGGTGGGTGGTCGGCAAGTGGTTAAACATGGCAGCGGCCATTTTTCTATAGATTTTCCCACACAGTGCCTAATCTACCTAGCAACCAGAATATGTGCCAATATCATTGGTCAGTGTTGCAGTCTGTCTTATACATGCTGTCTTATAAACTGAACATATGTACTCAGGATGCTACCTATTTAATCACTTGTGTATGACTAAATATGGATTTATATTAATAATACATAAACTCCATATATTTTTCCCTAAAAATGAACATAAAAATAAAAAAAAGAAAGTTAAAATAAAAATGAATATAAACATGAAAACAGAAATATCACTAAAATCCTAAAAAAAAAAAAAGAAGGGGACATTACCAAAAATTGCATTAAAATCTATCTTGTATATAAAAGCAATCATTAAAAACCTATTTTTAACATTTTTCAGGAAGAAATTAAGATCAAAATCCTTATTGAGGCCCCTGGGCACCAAGGACCCCAATTCATATACCCACCATGATTCTTTCTGACTTAAAGTGCATATCTTGTGACTGCCTCTCCGATGTTTCTTATATTTCTCAAGCCCCCAGAATTTCATCCCTGTGACCTGTCTCTTATGTACTGTCCTCCAATGCTGGTATAGATAATGTTACTGGGAACCGCTTTACACCTGTAGCATTTTCCACATCCATAAAAACCTTTCATGCCAAACATAGTGGTGGCTTTAATAGAGGGTGGGTTCACTACATTCCTCATTAGGCGATCTCTTAAATTGGAAACCCTTTTGTTTATAAATTTCAGTCTGTCAGTGATAATTGCACTAAGGACCTCATCCTGTTTTAGTATATCCCAATGTTTCTGAATAATACTTTCTACCTGTTTATGTTGAAGATTAAAATCCAATACTAGAGCCATAGGAGGTTCCTTATCAACAGATGATACTTTATTATCCAATAACCTGTTTCTATCCAATGTGCTTACTTCAAATCTTTTCATTTCAACAAATTCCTGATTGTAACCTTTTATCTATACATTTTTTTGCTATTATTTTGGACTGATCCTCATAGTTGGCATTATTAGGGCAATTTCTCCTAATTCTGAGAAATTGCCCCTAAGGAATATTAACCAACCACGGCTTGTGATGGCAACTGCCATGGGGTATGTATGAATTTCTATCATGTCTTTTTAAAATATGTTTTAGTAGTTATTACTTCATTGTGTTTAATGATTTCCAAATCAAGAAAATGGGTTTCATTTTTACTTAATTCCCATGTAAGTTTAATGTTCCTATTGTTAATATTCATATTGGACAGAAAATCCTTCAAATCTTCCTCATTTCCTTCCCAAAATATTATAAGATCATCTATATATCCGTTGTATAGCTTTAATTGGGGGGGGGGGGGGTTGCTGTAAAATTCCTTCTTCCCATTTTGACATATATAGGTTAGCTATACTCGGCGCGAACTTAGCCCTCATAGCTACACCTGATACCTATAAGTAAAACTCATCCTGATACCAGAAATAGTTATATTTTAAACAAAACTCCAGACAGTCAACTATAAACTTCTTTTTATGCCTATCCAAATCTTTATTCCTATTTAGGGTCCATTTTGCTGCATTAATAGTACCCTTATGGTCAATATTTGTATATAAAGATGCTACATACGCTGTAGCCATTACTGTATGTTGTGAACTTCTTATATAGTTAATAATCTGTAGTACATGTTTGGTATCCTTTAAATATGCCTGTGTATTCGTATTAACGGCTGGAGATGATAGTCGATATACTGTCCTTATCTGGATGAAAGGGAATCTATCCCATTTACAATAGGGTGTCCTGGAGGGTTATTGCCATCTATATGTATCTTCGTTATTGCATATATAACCGGAATCCTAGATACTTTAGGCACAAGGTATTTCTCCTCTCTATCATTAATCAAACCTTTTTGCTTCCCCTTTCCAATAAGTTGTTCTAATACCTTCTTGTATTGTTTAGTAGGGTCCCTATCTAATTTAATGTAGGTTTGTTCATCATTCAATAATCCATTCATAACTTCCCTATATTGTTCCTGATTCCAAACCACAATCCCACCGCCTTTGTCGGTTGGCCTAATGACCAACTCCTTCCTTTCCTCCAATTTTTTAACCCCTTCTTTAATGTGTTTTTGTCCCATGGGTTTCTTGGCTGATAATAATTCCAAATCATATGTGACCATTCTTTTAAACATATCTATTGTTGGCTAGTTGAGGGTTAAATGTTGATTTATTCCGCATTTGAGTGTATGTCCTATCACCACCTTTGTTTTCATTCCTATTTACAGGATTCATTGCAAAAAAAAATCTTTGTATTTCTAACAAAATGTTGGATACCTACATAGGTTTCAAACTTATTGAGAGATTGTTTTTGAGGAAATTTCAGGCCCTGGTCCAATACTGTAAGTTCCTGTTTTGTAAGGTCTACCCCACTCAAAATTTTGGGTTCATGCCCAGGAAACGCCACAGAACCTAATCCCATTGAGAACTTGTCAATTCTCAAGAGGCGGGTGCACAAAAAAAACCCCACAAATTCTGACAAACCTCCAGCAAATTGCAGAGGTCTTGAAAGAGAATGGTCAACACTGCAAATATTGACTTTTTGCATAAACTTAATCTAATTGTTAATAAAAGCCTTGACACTTATTAAATGCTTGTGATTATACTTCTCTATACTATAGTAACATCTGACTAAAAGATATAAAAACAATGAAGCAGCAGACTTTCTGAAAATTAATATTTCTGTGATTCTTGTTCACACTATTCTGACATTATCTTATCAAAAATATATGAAGGTTATGAAAGTCTATTTGTGGTCATGGAAAAAATATATGCTGCAAAAGAAGAGGGCAGGAAAGAAACACCACCCTTCTGGTTTTGTTAGATGAAGGGTTTAATGTATATTCAAAAAGTAAAGTCAATTACTGTACCATCAATGGGGAATCTTCACACTGAATTGCTGCCATCTACATATTTTTTCCACTTACAGCTCTCATGGGAACGCCATGAGTTTAGGTGACTATATCATTTCACGCACACTGCAGTTCATGGTTCTAACCCAACAGCAATGACAGGCCTAGAGTCTCTCTTTTTTTATTAAAAAAAGTAAATGGTGCCAGAGACAGCCAGACTATATAACTCCTTATAGAGGGTCACCAACACCAAGTATATTATTAAGGTCTGTATGACCATTTATTTTTTATAAAAGCGATTGGAGTAGAGGGACTTTGGTGCAATTTATTGCAAAAGTAAAATTAAGTGAAATAAAATTCTTTACCCAGTCTCTTCAAACTTACAAAAAAATACTTAAAAAAAAACATGCAGCAATGGGCTGTTAGACTGAAAGGAGAAGAAATCATCTAGAGAGCAAAATTAAGGAGAACCTGTACCAAGCCTTGGTGAGAGACTTAAAGTAATACTAAAGTCTCATTTTTTTCTTGTTTAAAAATAACAAACTTGTTATACTTACCTGCTCTATGCAGTGGTTTTGCACAGAGCAGCCTGGATCCTCCTCTTCTTGGGTCGCTCTTCGGCTCTCCTGGCCCCTTCCTCCTGTTGAGTGCCCCCACAGCAAGCAGCTTGCTATGGGGGCAGCCGAGCCGAAGCTCTGTGTGTCCATTCAGACACGGAGCCATGGTTTGGACCCACCCCCTCTCTCTTGATTGGCTAACTGACTTTGACAGCAGTGGGAGCCAATGGCGCTGCTGCTTTGTCACAGCCAATCAGGAGGGGTCCCGGACGACAGAGGCACTCATGCACATCCCTGAATAGAGATTGGGCTCAGGTAAGTATAAGGGGGCTGAGGGGGGCTACTGCACACAGAAGGTTTTTTTTATCGTAATGCATAGAATGTTTTAAGATCAAAAAAAAACTTTCTGCCTTTACAACCACTTTAAATGATTTGGAAAATGTCATCAATTTCACCTCCTAGTTTTCTTTCTGCTTCTTCAAAGAGAAGTGTATATTAAATAATATATGTTCATACTCCGCTAGGTGGATGCAACATCGGTCCTATGCTGCATCTGTCCTCTTCCATCTCTAACACCGAGAACTGAGCAATTAAAGACCACTGATTGCTTCATTCTGGGGTTCCCTCTGAGCATGGATCAGTGACTGTCAGTCACTGATCTGTGCTTTGCCCCTCCAGCGCTCACTGGAACACCATGCTGTGGAGGGACAGCGGCACGTTATGAGGCTGAGCCAGCTGCCTATCAGGCATCTGGGTGGATCCTGAGATTAAAGTTGAAAACCTGGCATCAGCCAACAGCGGACTTTAGCCCACCGTCAGCTGAATCTGGTTCACAGGCGTGCAGAACAAAGTGCACTCCTGTAACCCACAAGGGAAGTAGGGCCAAAAGAGCTTTGTCCCTACTTCTCCTTTCATCACTCTTTTGGACTCCAACAAACCCTAAACTTCACCCTTCAAATATAAGCAACTATATGTATTACTCTTTTAGATTTCTGACGTGCTTCTCATTGCTGTGAAATACTCAAGTTATTTTTATTTTTATTTTTTTTAGTGCACAATGCGCAGTTACTATTGGTGAATAAATGTGAGCTGAACTTTGCTGATTCCCATGTTTTTGAATATGCAGCTGTATTAACTACAGAAGCTGTAGAGTGCACGGAGCGGGTATACTGACATTTCCGGAGCCTGCTGCTGTCACATGTAACTGCAAATTGAGATGCATTAGAAGAGGCAGCTGTACACAGTTGTGGAAAAAGGGTTGTGTAAAGCTCCTACATGTGCACCGATGTATGTTCATGAATGCACACTAACATGGTGGCAGCAGGTTTTGGGAAATGTCATTACATAGGCTGTGCACACTGTACAGCCATGTGCATCAACCCTTAACTTCATCTGTCTCACATATTGATAATAATAATTTGAGTATTGAGAAAAGAGACAAGAGCTGGTGATCTACCATGAGAAGTCAAGTATAGAAGAATGTTAAACTTGTTCTTTTGAATTTGATTTTGATGGTTACCATGGTTTTTTTTTTCCAGTGAGGAAGAAGTTTCTCGTGTCCAGGAGTTGCTCAAAGACCCTTCATACAAGGCCAACCCCCTGTCAGCCGTGTCAGCGCACTTGCTGAAACGTTTGAAAGCTGAGAAAGAAGTCCCGCCTAACCTCTGAAGAAGTGGCACAGAGCATTGACATGACATCGGGGATGTGCAAGAGTGGTCGAGACACAACTTGCTACAGGAAATGCAAGAAAATGGCAGCAGATTAATAAGACAAACTCTTCCACCAACATTGGGCTAACACTGCAGCCATGTATGCAAGAATGTGGTCACGTTTGCACTGTCAGAAACCTCTGGCAGTGGTTAACACATGTTGCCTTTTGAAACATTTATTACCTAGTAATTATGTATGAGATGATCTGTGTCCATCTGTTTTATATCTGAAACCTGGATTGTGGCAGTAAGGACATTGCTTCCAAAGGTTGTCCGTGGTTTCTAAACTCAAGAATGTTTTAGTCCAACGTACTGAACACAGCTTTATTAAAGAGAACTTCACTTGCCTCGCTGGTGTTAGTTTTACACTTAACACCCCACTCTTACCTATTCAGTGTTCTCCTGCAGTAATTCACTAAATCCACTACAGCCAGGTCCTGTGCCACCATCTTCTTTGCTGACATCATCAGGGAGCCAGTTGTCTCTTCCAGGCCGGCCCCCTGATGATGCTCCACTGCACCCCAAAGCATCCCTCACGATGAGGCTTTGTGCAGGGGCCTAGGCAAGAAAGGCATAGGTGTAGGGCTTATGATGCAAAAGGTATTTCCCCAGAAGCAAAGAAAAATTTGTAGTGCAATTTCTTGAAGGGGGGGGTAGTGAAAAGAAGGGAAGGGGACAGGACCCAATAGTGTTCTATAGGGGGAAACCCATGGGGCAATCAGTGGTCTTCTCCACATATGAGAAAAAAAAGTTATTGGTAGCAAAACAGGCAATAATAAACAGACTACACATTAAAACTTTAAAAGGACAACGTTGCCCCTGCGCACATACACATCAAGGTGGCCACACACTCTCTGTCTAAAATAAACATCAGTTAATACGGTATATTGTACAACAGTATCGAGCTCAGGATCAGCTTAGAGTCAATGACAGCAAACTCCTGCTATGTCAGCTCCTTTACGGCGATATATAAAAGCTGGTGACATCTGTCAGCTCAATGGACCATTTCTAGGGCTCATTGTAATGTAGGCATACTTGGTAGATCATTACTTAATGGTTAATTAGGCAGAGATCAATATCAAGTCCCAAAAAGAATAAATGGTATTGGCCCAACTTAGTCTAAAATGGAGGGGGAGAGAGGGGTAAAAAATTGGAATCCCCGTTTAATTTCCATTAGTGCTGTAGGTGGACTTGGACCACCAGAACACTCATGTTCCCTTGACAGTGAATGTTTCAGCGGCTGAAAGGGGGAAGTATCATCATATGCAATCACATAACATAGATCAAAAATCCTCCAGCTCTGCGGAGCGGGTTCACAGTCCTGCTGCAGAGTGAAGATCAAAGTACTCATTGTGACCGTGGCTGAGTGCTGGGAGCCGCATTTAAAAGGGAACAGCGACTAAGTGTCAGATGCCTGGGGTTGTAGAAACGGGATCACAATTTCCTCCTGGCTCCTGGGGGCTGGCTTCCAAGTTGTCTTCCGTACAATGGAGGTCCAGCCAGTGTTTGGCTAGGCACCGGAGAGCTTGCATTTGCCTTGATCACCTGGTGGTAGCCTTTCAACGTTTCGAGACTACTACGCCGCTTCAAACGCCCGCTGACAGTGTGTCACAGTAATGCTGGCCAGGCTAGATGGCTAGATGGCTGCGGGGGAAAGAGAGCGGCAATGAAGTCAGGGAGGGAGGATGATGGGGGTCTCTGTGGGAGGATCCGATGATGGGGTTCCGCTTGATCAGGCCATTGGGGGCCAAATATGGGGACAAGGTGGTGGGCAAGTGTGTGTAGCGGCGGGGGCCACCAATGCATTTCGATCAGCATAAACGTGATCTTCTTTAGGATGGCATGCCCCCCTTTTCTCCAGATCTTTTATAGACTAGGAGAGGTTCTCAAATGGGAGCAGCCCCTCCAAGGGACACGCCCAGTCCATTGGTTTAGTTGATTAACCCTTCTAGGACTAAAATTAAGAGTTAGTGTGGGACAAGTAAAGTTCTCCATCTTGTGGGTGGGTAAGGGTATAGCAGTTGCTTTTAAATACATTGTATAAACAATATTTCCTTAGATTACACTCTGATATATAGACAGCTGAGCCAAATACATGAGGGTATTCATAAAAATTTACATATAAACACAGTAATTAAGCTTATCTTCGGTCGACCAGATATAATGGCTCCTGAGGGGACTGACTTCGGATGGGGATACGGGCCCTAACTATATATTTCTCGCTCTACATGTTTAGGAACACTTGGTGGTTAAGTTCCCTATTTAACCCTTTCAGCTCCAGTGTCCCAAGCCGGAAGATCCACTCCTTTTCTTGTTGTAAAAGCACTGTAAAATCGCATCTGTGAGTTGATAGGTTTAGAGCAAAGAAGCCCTTAACATGCAGATTTTTTGTTTCCCCTCTGTGGTACTTCAGGAAATGCTGTGCAAGTGGCTTTTCATCATCATCTCCTCTGATGCTGAATAGGTGCTCCCCAATCCTCATTTTTTAGAGGGCGCTTCATTTTGCCAATATATAGTTTGCGGTACTGGCATTCTATCATGTAGAGGACCCTTCAGGTGTTACAATTTATGAAGTGTTTAATCTCATAGTTGTTTCTGCTATCCACATCAGTAAAGATATTGGTTCGATCCACCAAGGCACAGATGTTACATTTTTCACAGGTGAACACTCCTTTTAGTTGCGGGAGATCTGTGAGCCAAGAACGTGGTGTTGGTTTTGTGAACTCTGAGTTGATTAGTTCATCAGCTAAATTTTTAGCTCGTTTGGCTACCATTAATGGTCTGCTGCCGACTATGTCAGCTAATCCCGATGATCTGGTTAGCAGGTGCCAGTGTTTTGTGAGGACTTGTCTGACAGCTTCCCATTGTCTCCCATTCGGGATGATGATCCTAACTGGATCCTGTGAGTTCTTTTTGAGTCTGTCGTCTTTGTCTTTAGTTTTTAGCAGATCGGTTCTTTATCTCTGGTGACGCCTTTCTCCTGGCACGTCGTAGTACCAGGTCAGTTTATATTCCAGGTCTCGGGTACAGTTCCTTAGAATCTGAAGGAACTGTCCCGTAGGGATTCCATTAATCAGGGACTTTGGATGATGGCTTCCCACTTGCAAGAGGGTATTAGTTACATAGTCAGCGAGGCTGGAAAAAGTCCAAGTCCAACCTATGTGGGTGTTTTTAATGTCCGTATTACATTTTATATACCTCAATGTTGTGGTCCCTTAGGTGTTCATCTAATAGTTATCTACACTCCCAGCAGAGACTACTGCTTGTGGAAGAGAATTCCACATCCTCACTGCTCTTACCGTTTTTTAAGGTTAAACCGCCTTTCCTCTTTTTAATGAATGGCCGCATGTCTTTGTATGCTCCCTTGTGCAGAAGAGTTTTGTACCTATTGTGGGGCCACCAGTACAGTGATTATACATTGAAATCATATCCCCTCTCAAGCGTCTCTTCTCCAGCGAGAATAAGTTCAGTGCTTGTAATCTTTCCTCATAACTGAGGTTCTTCAACCCCTTTTAATTAGCTGTTTCCTTATGATAGGTACTGAAGAAAATCATACCCTTCTCAGTTTTAATCATGAGGTCCAAGAAAGGGATTTGATGTTTGTCAAAGTTATAAGTGACCCTTATATTCCTGTTATTCACATTGGTTTCTTCAATGAATTCTCTCAAGGTCTCAAGAGTACCTCTCCAGACCAGTAGGACGTCATCTATGTACCTCAGCCACAAAAGGGCGTGACTGAGGTACCTTTCGTAGCAATAGATGACCACCTCCTCCCACCACCCCAAATGGAGGCATGTGTATGCCAGTGCCCAGGGGGCACCCATAGATGTACCCCGGATCTGTTTATAGTTGGTCCCCAGGAACTGAAAGCAGTTGTTCAGGAGGACAAACTGCAAAAGCTCCAAAATGAACTCGTTTTGGGCACCCATGAGAGGGTAGTTTTGGTCCAGGAAGTGGGAAATCGCTACCAATCCACACAGAAGGGGGATTGATGTGTAGAGCAATTCCACATCAATACTTTCAAAATCGCATCCTCTGGTATCGAGCAGCTGTCAATTTGTTGCAGCACGTGTCTTGTGTCTTGTACGTAAGATGGCAGTTTTGTGACCATCTCTTTAAGTAACACATCTAGGTAATTACCTACTTTTTCTAGAGGTTGCTTAATTGCTGAGATTATCGGTCTGCCTGGTGGATCCACCCTTGATTTGTGGATCATGGGGATCACATAGATCGTTGGTGTTGTACTCTGTCACACTGAAATAGTCGCACTCCTTTGACACCAGGTTTGCCTCCAGGGCCATTTTAAGTATGAAATTTAGTTCTTGGACCAGGGGGGAAAGGGTTATAGTCAAGTTTTTCATAGATGTGACTGTCGCTCAGTTGTTTTTTGATTACCTTTTCATATTTTTCTGCTGACATTAGGACCACGTTCTCCCCTATGTCACTTATTTTGATGACTATGCCTCGTGCATCCTTAAGTTCCCGGAGGGCTTGTTTCTCATCTCTACCTAAGTTGTCATTCATGCATGTCGTCCAGTCTAAGTCCGAGAGGTCCTCCTGTACCACATCCCGAAATGTTGTTAGCCACTTATCTTTCTTAAATAGGGGCATTTTGGTTGATTTAATGCCGATTGTCTTCTCCATGATTCCTGGGTGTTTGTCATGGCTAAGTGTTTCAATTCCTCCTCTTCTCCACACCATAGGTAAGATAAGATAACGGCTTCCTGATTTTGGGAAGAGTTTTCTGTGTGCTCATTGCCCTCCTATTCCAATCTCTGATGCACATGTCTTAAATACACTTTTCTCAAAAATAATACAATGTCTTTATAGACCTCAAAGTTATTCATAGATCTAGTTGGAGGGAATGATAGGCCTCTCTTTAATAACTTGATATAGCTATCCTGTAGAATTAAATACGGTTGATAATTGCGGAGTTAGAGTAGATTCCTCAAGTGTGGTATTATCATCTTCAGTTGCTCTAATCCCGGTTAGTTTTTCTGTTGGCTCTGTGTCCCTCTTCTGGTCGTTACCTTTCTTGAGTCCTGGAGGTTCTATTTGTCTTTTCCGTTTCCTATGTTTTTCTGTCCAATTTTTAGGATTCCCTTCATTGGTGCAATCGGGTCGGGTCCCGACTGCGCCTCGTCTAAAAAACCCACCGTTCGGTCTTTATCATCATCTGTGTCTCTGGATTTTGGGCGATTGAGATCTTGATCATGAGTTTCATCTTTGGTTCCTTGATCTACTTCTTCCTCTGGTATTATTCAAATCAAAGATTTCATCTTTTTCCCAGTCCTCTACATCCCTCTGGAATTTTGATTGCTTCGTAGATCTGAGATTTCTCTGTACTTTTGTTACTTTCTTTTTAAGGAGCTCATTTTGTTTATTAAACTCATCCTTTCCATTATGCGGTTCTAGCTGTTTTAGGCTTTCATCAATTTGAGCCTGGAGTTCATTTAACTGTAACTTCTCCTCTACTATCAATTTCATTATTTTCACTCCATGTTCTATGCAGATCTTTTTCCATTTGTCAAGAAATCTCTCATTATGTAGATGTTCTGCAGGGATTACCCGTTCATGTAGTCCATGTGGGATTATACCACGTTCAATATAAGTCTCTAACGCCAGAAATATCCCATTTTCGATTAAGCTACTTGATAGTCAATTTTTTATGCTGTTTAACCGCTTGCCGACCGCTGATCGGCAATTGACGGCGACAATGTGGCTCTGTAACGCAAAACGCCGTCATACGACGGCGGCCGCGATACAGAGCCACTGTGAGCGCGCACGCGCCGCCGGAGGCGCGCGCACTCACTGTGTTCGGGGGGGGGCCAGGGAGAGGGTGCGGCGGCTTCGATTGCCGCCAGCCACCCGCGATGCCCCCCCCCGGAGTGAAGGATCGGAGGTTCGTGTAAGTAAACACGGACCTCCGCTCTGTGTGAGGGGGAAGGGCTGTGATCACAGCCTTCCTGTACATGAAGGCTGTGACCACTTCCCTTCCCCAGATAGGCAAGCCCCCCTACAGTTAGAACACGCCCAGGGAACATAGTTAACCCTTAGCGCGCCCCCTGCAGGTTAACCCCTTCACTGCCAATGGCATTTACACAGTAATCAGTGCATTTTTATAGCACTGATTGCTGTATAAATGCCAATGGTCCCAAAAAAGTGTCAAAATGGTCCGACATGTCCGCTGAAATATCGCAGTACCGCTAAAAATCGCAGATCGCCGCCATTACTAATAAAAAATAAAAAAAATAAAAACCCCAAAAATGAATTCTCACCATCCGTAAACGCGACCACTTTTGCGCAAACCAATCAATAAACACCGATTGCGATTTTTTTTTTATCGCAAATATGAGGAAGAATATAAATCGGCCAAAAACGGTGAAAAAAATGTTTTTTTATATTTTTTTTTGGATTTGTATTTTAGCAAAAAGTAAGAAATTTGGGTTTTTTTGCAAAATTGTCGCTCTTCTTTTGTTTATAGCGGCGATCAGAAATGACGCAGAGGTGATCAAATACCACCAAAAGAAAGCTCTATTTGTGGGAAAAAAAGGACGCAAATTTCGTTTGGGTACAACGCCGCACGACCGCGCAATTGTCAGTTAAAGCGACGCAGTGCTGAATCGCAAAAAGGGCTCCGGTCCTAAAGCTGGAAATCCTTCCGGGGCTGAAGTGGTTAAATAATAATTTTTAATTGCCTCATCTTCCGGTAGAGTCTGGGGGATTATTTGAAAAGGTAGATCTAATTTCCTGTTCAATTTCTTCCCCTAGTACAAATGCCATTATAATTTGGTTGACCTGGTGATGTTGCTACTATACGTTCCAACCACACCAAAAACCAAGCACAGAGTAGTCTGCTGATTATGCAAAAATTGAGCAGTTTAGCTTATGCTGTCCTGGCCGCTTCAGTGAGATCCACAATGAATCAAGGATTAGTAACAAAAAGGAGGGAGGGCTGAATCTTGGTCAGGATACAGAAGCACTGGGTAGATGCCAGACACAGTGCTGTGGGACATACCGACTCACCTAGATAGGTGTTGCCCTTTACAAAATTTCCCAGAACAAGTAATGACTTGGAAAGAAGGGAAGGGGACAGGACGCAAAAAGTGTTCTGTAGAGGGAAACCCGTGAGGCAATCAGCGGTCTTCTCCACATATAAGAAATAACGTTATTTGTAGCAAAACAGGCATTAATAAACAAACTAAACATTAAAACTTTAAAAGGACAACGTTGCCCCTGCCCACATACACATGAAATGAAGGTGGCCATACACTCTCTGTCTAAAATAAATATAAATGAATACGGTATGTTGTATAAAAGTATAGAGCTCAGGGTCAATGACAGGAAACTCCTATGTCAGCTCCTTTGGTTATACATAAAAGCTGGTGACATCTGTCAGCTCAATGGACCGATGGGGGGAAGTGAAATTAACAAAACAACTAAATGAGAGTGAATGTTTGCATTTTGGTCCATGTTGTACTTAAGTGAAACGATACAAACGATGTGCATGCAGCTGAAAGTTTGAACAGATACATTTTATCAACAGATACTTAGTTGTTCCATTAGCATAATATCAGTCACCAAGTATTAGCTAAAGTGTTTTTGGCAGACATGTTGCTTATGTGTGATGTATACGAGTTCATGCTTGTAAATCACCACTTTGGGTGCAGCTGATGCTCCAGGCTTGTTTGCTTCAACCTTAACATATTAATAGCTTGTTTACACTTGTGGCTCCCTCTGAAGTGTGCCCATGGTGCATGGCTTTTCAGAGGGATTTTGACAAGCAGTCAGGAGTTGTTGTGGCCTCCTCACCATTTGTTTTAGCCCCTAAAACCTGCATCAATGCACCACAGCTGCATGGTCTAGGTCCCTAATAATGATCGGTAGCCAGAGGGGCAGACTTCCGATAATGTGACCACTGTGACAGTCATTCATGTGGTCACATGATTTCTCCCCCCCCCCCCCAACTAAAGGGATGCATGGGCAGGAAGGAGTGTATTTACTGCCACCCCCTGCCCCCCCAACCAGGAGTGTGAACTAAGCCTCAAAGTGGGCCCTAATTCTGATCTATCACTATGGCAGCACAGAAAAGCTTTTGCCATTGGGATCCTGTGTAATCAGATTTCTTACATTTGTATACGGGTCCATTTTTGTTATAATTGCAACGGCATTCTCTTATGTAATAATTTACTGAAAAATCTCAGGGTTTATTTACTGTGCTGTCCATATGCCTTAAAATTCAATGCAATTAGATTTATAATATATTTTTTTTTTTTTTGAAGAGATCACCTTTGATGACAACCTATCAAAACAGTCACCACAGATAGACAATCCAAATAAAAAACACAACATGGTCCAAGAATTGAATAAGAATAGGATACTTTAAAATGTGACTGTAACAATTGTTTAAATGTTGTACACTGCTCATACACCAAAATGTTTTGCAATGTCAGATTAAACAGTGGCATGTGTGTTGGAAATTATGATATTGGAAGGATAAAATAAAAAAAAAATAGTACTGCCTTTTATTGTATGTTATTGTATAAAAATGCAGCAGTTCAGGTGATTTTTTTTTTTTTTTTATCTTGCAATCATTTCAAATGGGTGTCAAACAGATGCCATTGACACAAGCCCAAAGTCTGTTCACACAGACCCCTAAAGTGAGCCTTGATTCTGATTTCTCAGTGTGGCAGCACCGAGAAAGGTGCTGTAACTTAATCTACGGCACTAAACAGAAAAAACAAGCGGTGCCCCACTAAGTGCAGTAGAGGGTTAAAAACAACCAATTTATTAAAATTGCACTTACAAGAGAGAAGTGTATTTCAGGCATGTACATAGTCCAGGTGTCCCAGTCTGGGTGGTCCGTGTGCTGGGGGTCCCGCCTTCACATGTGTCTGGTCGCTTTGGTGGGTTCCGAGGCTCCAGGCATGTGGGCGAGAGGATAAACCAGGTGTGGCGAACCAGTGGGAGGCTGGAGGAAGGGTGAAGAAGGCTGTTCCAGGCGCGCGTTCGGAGCAATCCGTGCTCCTTCCTCAGGCCTCCCTCATGCACTGGGGTGCTGAGCCACATAGGAGGGGGAGGGGGCGGGGCCGATGAGCGACCAATCAAGGTACGCCAGGTCCGCCTCCCACCACCCCGGCATCAACCCCGGGGGATGGGGACAGCCAGAGGTTAGAATAAAACTTTCAGTAATTGGTGCAACAGTAAAAACATATAAATACATAAAAACAACAGTGACAATAAATATCTGACTGTGTATGCTGGAAAAAGTGGGGGTTTTATTTTATTTTTATTTCAGGAGCACGGGGTGGGGGAGAGAGGAGACATAGAAAGGAAGGCGCTGTTAGGAATGGGTGGGAGCTGGGGGGTTATGCAGCGTACTGAGAGATAGGATGGACGGATCGGGCACACATGATGCTTCAGCTCGTTTGGGATGTTGTAATGGCGGGGGAAGAGGGAGGGTAAGGCACTGAGCTGTACGGGTTGGAGCTGGGGAGCCGTGCAGCATCGCTGGGGGGAGGAGAGTAGGCGGGCGGACAGGAGCCTCTGTATGCTCCGCTTTGCGTGCCTGGCCGTCAGCTGGGGGGGAGTGGAGTGGGCAGAGCGGGCGGACAGTGAGTCCCAGCAAGTCCGCTCAGCCCACGGTCCACTGTCAAACCATCCAAGCTGTTGCTCAAGGAGTCACAGCCTGGATGGGTAGGGGACAAATGACGGATAATATCAATATGGGGGAGGAAGGGAGGAAGAAGCGGAACAATGCACAAGGAAACGGGATATGAGATGGAAATGGAAGGATACAAATAGAAATAAATAAGCAACAAATGGGGATGTTATGGGATATAAAATTGATAAATAGTAAACAATAACAAATTGGGATACTATGGGATACAAAATTGCAAAATAAATAACAAATGGGGGTACTATAGGATACAAAATAAACCGGAAGGGAAAGGAGAAGGGAATGGGGAAGAAAGATTACTCATAATGGTATATGGGGTATTACTCTATTGAATGGTATGTATGGCAAATTGGGATACTGTGGAATGTAAGCTTGACCAAAGGAGGATTATGTAGAATGGGATGAGGAGGGGTGAAGATAACGCTTATCATTACAAAGAATTGTAATGTACAGGGTACAGAAGGGGATGGGAAGTAAAGGACAAGAGATGTGCATACATGTATGCGCACATAGACACATGTGAACACACATACACACATGGGGGGGTTGCGGGAAGCAGGGGGGAGGGGATGGGGGGGGTCTCCACGGGTGTGGATGGGGGGAAGGAGGGAGGGAAACGGGGGGAGGATGGGGGCAGCGAGAATAGGGGTATGGGCGGATTAGTATGGTGGGGGGGCGCGGGAACTGTGGGGTGGATGTTCAGAGAAGGGTGGGTGTAGCATGAATCAAATCAAAGAAGAGTATGTATCTCTGTGTCTTCGTTCATTCCTCCAGGCGATAGAGTACCCAAGGTGTAAATCCAGAACGTTTCTCTTTGACATAGGCATTTAAAACGCTCGGCTTGCGGTAGTTTGTGTGAGATGGCCTCCAGGACCCAAATACGGAGTCCAGAAGTAGATTGTTGGTGGAATTCTTTAAAGTGTTTGGGGACACTGCGTTTATCTTTGCCATCCTCTATGCTTCTTCTGTGTTCGCCCAGTCTTTTCCTTAGTGTTCTTATGGTGCGGCCTACATAAAGGAGGCCGCATGGACAAGAGAGGCAGTATACAACATATTCTGTTGAGCAGGTGCAGAGGTCCTCAAAGCTGTATGTTTTGCCTTTTGCCGTGAATTGTTTGAGGCCGTGCTGAACGAATTGACAGGTGAGGCAGTTGTACTTACGGCATTGGTACATGCCTTTCAAACATGAGAAGGTTACGTGGCGGTCGGTGGTAATGATGCCGGTCTTGATTTTGCTGGGGGCTATCTTACTTTTGATATTGCGGGCTCTTCTGTATGTTATCTTGGGGAGAGCCGTGATGGAATTCCTCAGATGTGGATCCTGAAGGAGGATGCCCCAGTGTTTGCGGAAGATGCTTTCCATCATCTTGTGCTGGGTATGGTATTGAGTGATGAAGCGGACGGTCTGGGTTGGGTGATGTTTGGGAAGGCTGTTGGAGGGTTCTGTAAGGTAGAAATTGAAGGCTTTCTGTATCAGAGGTGATGGATACCCTTTATCAAGGAATTTTTGCTGGAGTAGCTGACCCTGTGATTTGTAGTCCTCATCACGGGTGCAGTTGTGTCTGAGGCGGCAGAACTGACTTTTTGGGATATTGCTGATCCATCTCGGATGGTGACAGCTGGTGTAGAGAAGGTAAGAGTTTCCAGCTGTAGGTTTGGTGTAATTCTTGGCATATATGTGTTCGCTGGTGTGGCACAGTTCCAAATCTAGGAAGGCTAAGTTGTCAGAGTCGCACACAGACGTGAAGGAAAGACCCAGTTCGTTGTTATTGCAGTAGGAGATGAAGTTGTCAACCTGTGTGCTGGAGCCGTCCCAGATGACCAGAATATCATTGATGTATCGGCCAAAAAAAATATGTTTGTAAAATGGGTTGTTGTGCCAGATATGGAGATGTTCACATAGGCCCATGGTAAGGTTTGCCTAACTTGGAGCGAAATTGGCTCCCATGGCAGTGCCTTGTATTTGTAAATAATATTGGCCGTCAAAGAGAAAATAATTGTGGTTTAGGCAGAAGTTGGTAGCTTCAATGATGATCTGGGCTTGTCTAGGGTTCATGAGTGGATCTTGTTCAAGGAAGTATTGTACAGCTCTGAGGACTACCGAGTGGGGTATGGAGGTGTAGAGTGAAGAGACGTCTAATGACAGCCATAAGTAGGATGATTCCCAAGTATAGGACTTTGGTGTGTCCAGAAGGTGTTGACCATCCTGTATGTAGGCGGGTAAGCTCTGGGCTAAGGGTTGGAGAAAAATGGTCTATGTACTGGGAGAGGTAGCTAGTGACGCTCTCCATGGCGACCACTATGGGACGCCCTTGGGGGTTGCTCAGGTTCTTAAGGACTTTTGGTAGGTGGTAGAAATAAGGCGTGGAATAATAGTCTCTGTTGAGGATGGAAGCTTCGGATTTGCTGATAATACCTTCAGTGGATGCGTCAGTGATCAGACGCTTGACTTCAGAACTGAAGAGAGGCAACGGCTCTCCTCGTAGTGGAATGTAGGTGTTGCGATCTGATGATAATCTGTGTAATTCCTGAAGATATTGGGTCCTGTCTTGTATCACAATGCCACCGCCTTTGTCTGCTGGCTTGATGATGAGACCGGACTGCTGGGAGAGTGCATCAAGAGCTCACTCGGAATACCTCCAACACACCACCTCCTGCCAATACCTCTGCCTCCTCCTCTCCGAGTCCCCCTGTCACATCCACTTCACGACCTCCAAACAGCGGGCCTCCACCAGAGCCATCATTATCCATTGGTTCCCATCCAACTCTGCTAACCATAATCACAATTTACAGGCATCCAAGCCACCCACTACCACCACAGCCCAAGACTTTTTTAGTCCCCACCCCCCCGCCTGCCCAGAAAAGAAAACTAAGCGACGAGGCAGAAGAGGGGGGTGGCACAAACATCAAAAAGATAAAGCACAGCCCAGTGCTGACACAATAAAAATATTCAATCTTTCCACCCACATCCTCTCAGATGAAGAAATCTCACTGTTGAGCAAAGGCCTCTCCTTTGCCCCCTCCACCCGTCTTAACCCTTTGACTCTTTTTGTGGACCTCAACAAGTTCACTATAAATCTCACAGTCCAAAGACATTTCAGCATCAAGGAAGCAAAAGACAGAGCTGTAGCAGACCCAGAAACCCAGGTACTAACCCACCCCAACGATACATCCAACCTTGATCCATCCAATACCAGCGAGCAAGAAACTGACCTCACAGCCCTCCAGCATCTGGAAGATCTATATCTAGACGACCAAGACCTTTATTCAACCCTATTAACACAGCATCTACCCACCTCCCCGCCTGTTCAACATACCACCTTCAGGCCCAAGTCTATTTTCAATCCCACCCACCATAAAGGCCCATATGTTCAAACCTTTTACCAAGTGGTCTATTCCGAAATCCTCAAGATGTGCAAAACTTCACATCAGAACTCATCCAAACGGTCTAATCTGATGCCCAAAGAGAAATTGGCTCTTAATGCACTCTCCCAGCAGTCCGGTCTCATCATCAAGCCAGCAGACAAAGGCGGTGGCATTGTGATACTAGACAGGACCCAATATCTTCAGGAATCACACAGATTATTATCAGATCGCAACACCTACATTCCACTACGAGGAGATCCGTTGCCTCAATTCAGTTCTGAAGTCAAGCGTCTGATCACTGACGCATTGACTGAAAGTATTATCAGCAAATCAGAAGTTTCCTTCCTCGACAGAGACGATTATTCCATGCCTTATTTCTACCACCTACCAAAAGTCCATAAGAACCTATGCAACCCACCGGGGCGTCCCATAGTGGTCGCCATGGAGAGCGTCACTAGCTACCTCTCCCAGTACATAGACAATTTTCTCCAACCCTTAGCCCAGAGCTTACCCGCCTACATATGGGATGGTCAACACCTTCTGGACACACTAAAGTCCTATACTTGGGAATCATCCTACTTATGGCTGTCATTAGACGTCTCTTCACTCTACACCTCCATACCCCACTCGGTAGGCCTCAGAGCTGTACAATACTTCCTTGAACAAGATCCACTCATGAACCCTAGACAAGCCCAGTTCATCATTGAAGCTACCAACTTCTGCCTAAACCACAATTATTTTCTCTTTGATGGCCAATATTATTTACAAATACAAGGCACTGCCATGGGAGCCAATTTCGCTCCAAGTTAGGCAAACCTTACCATGGGCCTATGGGAACATCTCCATATCTGGCACAACAACCCATTTTCCAAACATATTATTTTTTTTGGCCGATACATCGATGATATTCTGGTCATCTGGGACGGCCCCAGCACACAGGTTGACAACTTCATCTCCTACTGCATTAACAATGAACTGGGTCTTTCCTTCACGTCTGTGTGAGACCCTGACCGCTTAGCCTTCCTAGATTTGGAACTGTGTCACACCAGCGAACACATATATGCCAAGAATTACACCAAACCTACAGCTGGAAACTCTTACCTTCACTACACCAGCTGTCATCATCCGAGATGGATCATCAGTATCCCAAAAAGTCAGTTCTGCCGCCTCAGAAACAACTGCACCCGTAATGAGGACTACACATCACAGGGTCAGCTACTCCAGCAAAAATTCCTTGATAAAGGTTATCCATCACCTCTGATACAGGAAGCCTTCAATTTCTACCTTACAGAACCCTCCAACAGCCTTCCCAAACATCACCCAACCCAGACTGTCAGCTTCATCACTCAATACCATACCAGGAACAAGATGATGGAAAGCATCTTCCGCTAACACTGGGGCATCCTCCTTCAGGAATCACATCTGAGGAATTCCATCCCGGCTCTCCCTAAGATAACATACAGAAGAACCTGCAATATCAAAAGTAAGATAGCCCCTAGCAAAATCAAGACCGACATCATTACCACCGACCCCCACTTAACCTTCTCAAGTTTGAAAGGCATGTACCAATGCTGTAAGTACAACTGCCTCACCTGTCAATTCGTTCAGCACGGCCTCAAACAATTCACGGCAAAAGGCAAAACATACAGCTTTGAGGACCTCTACACCTGCTCAACAGAATATGTTGTATACTGCCTCTCTTGTCCATGCGGCCTCCTTTATGTAGGCCGCACCATAAGAACACTGAGGAAAAGACTAGGCGAACACAGAAGAAGCATAGAGGATGGCAAAGATAAATGCAGTGTCCCCAAACACTTTAAAGAATTCCACCAACAATCTACTTCTGGACTCCGTGTTTGGGTCCTGGAGGCCATCTCACACAAACTACCGCAAGCCGAGCGTTTTAAATGCCTATGTCAAAGAGAAACGTTCTGGATTTACACCTTGGGTACTCTATCGCCTGGAGGAATGAACGAAGACATAGAAATACATACTCTTCTTTGATTTGATTTATGCTACACCCACCCTTCTCCGACCAACCACCCCACAGTTCCTCCCCCCCCACCATACTCATCCGCCCATACCCCCATCCTCCCCTCCTTCTCCCCCCCCCCTTCCACACCCGTGGAGACTCCCCCCATCCCCTCCCATGTGTGTATGTGTTCACATGTGTCTATGTGCGCAAACATGTATGCACATCTCTTTTCCTTTATTTCCCATCCCATTCTGTACCCTGTACATTACGATTCTTCATAATGATAAGCGTTATCATCTTCACTTCTCCTCATCCCATTCTACATAATCCTCCTTTGGTCAAGCTTACATTCCACAGTATCCCAATTTGCCATACATCCCATTCAATAGAGTAATACCTCATATACCATTATGAGTAATCTTTCTTCCCCATTCATTTCTCCTTTCCCTTCCGGTTTATTTTGTATCCTATAGTACCCCCATTTGTTATTTATTTTGCAATTTTGTATCCCATAGTATCCCA
>BLSH010359464.1:557887-576622 GCA_018402905.1 Glandirana rugosa
TTTCTCGACAGGTTTTATGGTTTGGTGACTGAGACTAAATTTCGTGGACACGTTCTGTTTCCTTTTGGACTTTTGTACCGGACAACCCCCATGAACTCCTGTCCCAACTCTTGGTGACATCATTCCTTAGTTTGAGGTTATGTCCTTTACCCCACTCAAGAAAGGTCCGTCTTCTCTTCTTCTTTCTAGGGAAGTTGTATGGTCCACTCATACTTGCGAATGGTCGACAGAAACTGGTGGTTTACTATTCACCAGTCTCTTGCACAAAACCCTACAGTTTCAGAGGACAATGGATATCCGTGTG
The DNA here is from genome assembly GCA_018402905.1 of Glandirana rugosa. Lineage (NCBI taxonomy): Eukaryota > Metazoa > Chordata > Amphibia > Anura > Ranidae > Glandirana > Glandirana rugosa. The sequence goes on from BLSH010359464.1 coordinate 558,192, forward strand.
TCCTCAAGTACCCCCAACAGGCCATGTTTTCAGGTTTTCCTTTGTCTTGCACAGGTGCTTTAAATCAGAGTCAGTGGTTTGGTATTTTGGACAGCTCTTTTATCCAAGAGAAATTCCCAAAACATGGCCTGTTGGGGACTTGAGGACAGGGTTGAGAGCCACTGCCTTACTACACACATGGATGATTGATCTCCTTTACTGTCTCACTGAACTTTATATGGACTTTTTGGTCTTTTTAGATCCTACTTATTTGTCTATTTTTTGGACTCTATTATTAATAGCGCTGCACTCTTTTTTTATGATTTTCCACTTTGATATGCCTGTTCTCTCCCCCACAATTTGAGTGCATTACCTTATGTTTTTAACCTTTACCACTTAATAAATTGAATGACTACACTATGTTGGGCGCCTCTCTTCCTTTTTCTCCATTTGTTCCATATACTAGCTCTCCCATGCCAGAATCGAGCAGGCAGCCTGTTTCCATTTAGGTTTCTTGTACACAGGACGTTTGAAAACTTCTTCTGAACCCTGGAACTTGACAGCTTATATGTGATGGTTAAAAACTTTGGTTTTGCCACGTTTACATGCCGTATTTATGTGCATTTAGCGGTGTTTATGAGCGTTTGCGCACAATGCAGGAAAAACATGTATTCTACCTATCTCTCCCCCTCACTCTCCCTCTCCTTTTCTCTCCCCTTGCAGTCAACAAGGGGTCTGGAAAGTCTGTGTTTCCAGATTGTAAATGGTCAGAAAATGTCCCCATTGAAAACGCCTATAAACAAAAATGCTTATAAACGCGAGTTACCGCCTTTAGACTCGTTTACACAATGTTACAAGCAAATACCAATAAACTACCATCCTGAATGCGGTTTTCTGCTTTCAAAAAAATGCTTCTAACCTCAACTGCCTCTAAACTACTATAAAAGGCTGAGTGTACATGTACACATAAGATAACAATGAGGAGAGTTCAGGCGCTTCTGAAAAAAACGCCAGATTGCTTATAAACGTCCGTTTACCAGCTGCAGTGTACATGAGGCCTTAGTGTCAGTTACAGCCTTACCTCCGGACTTTGACAGTTCACGTCCAATTTGTTTATATCCTTGTTTTTGCTCTCATTTTAACTTGTTACAACAGTTCATATTGTCTCACTGTTACATTGTATCGAGTTTGCCCTTCTCAGATCCCATTCATTTATCTTGCTCCTCTGCATTTAAACAGCTGTGACCTAATCTAAGCATTTCCATCACCTGTATTGGGAACGAACGCCTAGGGCAGAATTTTCTGTTTGTTTTGTGTCTCAGTTCTGGTTTTCCCTTTGATTACTGGTTTAAAGTTGCAACTAGTGAAGTGTGCCCTCTCCTGTAATAAGTTCTACAAGTAATAAATCTCAAAAAGACATCCCCTCCTAGACTGTTTAGTGGAACCAGGGTGAATGGAATGCTGCCTGTGTGAATGGTGGCCTCGGCATTGTTTTGGGAAAGAACCAGTTAAATCAACGGCGCCTATGGGGGTAGAGCTACATAGTGAAAGCTGCAGATTTAGAAATATTGGAAATGACTTGAATTTGCATAGACATGTTATATCTTATAAGAGATCTAATAATTTGGTCTTCATATATTTTAGTGTCTTTAGCATTTGGATTCATAGATTTATATTTAAATATCATGTCACCTAGTATCCATGTAATCATGCAAACCATCCATCTATATTGTATGGTACTGTTCCCTTGTGACCTTTTCCAATGTTATGTGGTATGTAAAATGGGATTTCTTACAGACAAAACATTAAACATGATTTAATCTGTAAAATGTATCCAGAGATATTTATTTTTGGTTATACTTGAGCTTGACACATGACACAAACCAGGCAGCCAGGTTGCCTTAAGAAATTCTCCTTTATATATTTTTCAATAAGAACTGATGTTCTCCTATATCTTAAATATCAAGCTGCCTATGTTAGATCCTTCATTTTCCCACTGCATGGTAGGAACACAAAAAAAAAAGCTGTGTGAGGTTAAAGTGATTGTAAAGACAGAAGGTTTTTTATCTTCATGCATTCTACGCTTTAAGATAAAAAATGTGTGCATCAGCCCCCATAATACTTACCCGAGCCCCATCTCGATCCAGCGATGTGCACAAGTGTCTCTGCCATCCGGGACTCTCCCTCCTCATTGGTTGAGACACAGTGGCTCCATTGGCTCCCACTGCTGTCAATCAGCTAGCCAATGAGGAGAGAGGGGTGGCTGGGCCGAACCGCATTTGAATGGACACACAGAGCTGTGGCTCGGCTCGGGTGATCCCATAGCAAGCTGCTTGCTGTGGGGGCACTCAACAGCAGGGAGAGGCCAGGAGCTCTGATGTCTCAAAAAAAATGAGACTTTAGTAATACTTTGAAGTGGTTGTAAAGGCAGGGTTTTTTTTTATCGTAACCACTTTTATACCGGACACTTTCACCCCCTTCCTGCCCAGGCCAATTTTTAGCTTTCAGCGCTGTCACACTTTGAATGACAATTGCGCAGTCATGCAACACTGTACCCAAAAATGTTTTTTAAAAACATTTTTCCCACTAATAGAGCTTTCTTTTGGTGGTATTTGATCACCACTGGGGTTTTTATTTTTTGCGCTCCAAATAAAGAAAGACCGGCGCTCATAGGCAGCACTGATGGACACTCATAGGTGGCACTGATAGGCACTCATAGGTGTCACTTATAGGCACCACTGATGGGTGGCACTGATAGGCATCACTCATGGGCACAGAGTGTCATCCTATTGGGCACTGTTTGGCATCCCTGGTGGGCTCCAGTGGGCATCCTCAATGGGTCTGCACTGATAATCAATGCACTGATTATCAGCACACACGCCCCCTGTCAGGATAACAGCCGATAGCAGGCTTTCATCTACTTGTGCCTCTCAGTGCGAGTGGAGGAAAAGCAGATAAACGGCTCTTCCTGTTTACACTATGATCAGCTGTGATTGGATACAGCTGATCACATGGTAAAGAGCCTACGTCATATGCTCTTTACCAGGTCTGGTCAGACTGACACACCACACCGCCAATCGCTGTGTTGTGCGCCCCCATGGGCATGTACTTGCGGCTTATCCTGCTGGACGTCATATGACATCCAGTCAGGATAATACAACCACTTTGCACCCATCATTTTGCTATATGACGGGTGGGAAGTGGTTAATGCATTCTATGCATTAAGATAAAAAGCCTTCTGTGTGCAGCAGCCTCCCTAATAGTTACCTGAGCCCCATCTCGATCCAGTGATGTTGCACGAGAGACTCGGCTGTCTGGGACTCTCGCTCCTGATTGGCTGAGACATTGGCTCCTGCTGCTGTCAAAGTCAGTGAGCCAATGAGGAGAGAGAGGCTGTGGGGCTGGGCTATGGCTCTGTGTCTGAAAGGACACAGGGAGCTGTGGCTCGGGTGCCCCATAGCAAGCTGCTTTCTGTGGGGGCACTCAACAGGAGGGAGGAGCCAGAAGCGCCGAAGAGGGACCCGAGAAGAGGATTCGGGCTGTTCTGTGCAAAACCAACTGCACAGAGGAGGTAAGTATAACAAATTTGTTATTTTTAACAAAAAAAAAAAGACTTTAGTATTGCTTTGAAGCTAAGCACCAGGCAAACAGCTTAGTGAAAATTTGAAATACATTCATATGTAAATCTGTTCATCCAGTCTTATATTCTAGGCGTCCCTGCCAGAAAGTACAGTCAGGTTCTGCTCTTCCGAAAACCTTTCTGTAGACTACCTTGCATTGAGCAATGCAGACTGGTACATCATTTGCCTCGGCCTGTGATGCACAAAATGCTGCAGGTATAACATACAGGCACCCAAGGTGTCTGCAGCTACCTGCAGCAGTTTGCCACTTGCTGTGCCCTGCCCTCCCCCCTCCCCATTCTCTCCCCCCTCCCCCCCTCCTGCTGCTGTCAGGTGAATCCTGTAAGCAGAGCGTGGGGTGGAGCAGAGCTGTACTGTGTGTGTCAATGGATGCCCACAGCCCAGCCCAGGATTGAGCTTGCACACCTTCCCTCCATACCAAGCACTTGCTATCGGGCAGCCACAGAAGAGGAGCCAATATCGCTGGCAGAGTACCCCAGAAGAGGAGATTTGGGGCAGGTGAGTATAACACGTTTATTATTTTAATTAAAAAATGTGTTAAACCACTTTAAAGTAAACCTGCAGTCAGTGTAAACAGGCAAATTAAGGTTGCTGATATATTGGGGGCCTACCATTACATCACTGTTGCACTTATTGCCTTTAGGGCTTCGCAAGAGCTTCCTTACAAATCTAATCTGGATGAAGGGGTAGGGGAACCATCCTACCCATATTAGGAATTAATAGCATACCTAAGCACTAAATCAAAAGTCTGTTTTCCAAAAGAATCTTGAAGGGCCTCTGGTGTCATTTTTATGCAGGTTTTAGTGCATCTGTACTTTGTCCAAATGGTGATTGACCCAGGTCTGTCACATGCTCCTCCATAACCTAAAGTACTAGGTATTTTCTCAGCAGCTAAATTTGCAGGCCGGGAGTGAAAGAAAGGTGACTATGTGCTTTTCCTTGCATGGAAATTGCACAATTTAGCCATCTCGAGTAAACACAGAAACACACATTTTCCAATTTGTAGAAAATTTGCGTGGCAAGCCCCCAGCAAAAGCAAAGCTGCAATGGAGAGTCTACAGCAGTGGTTCTCAACTCCGGTCCTCGGGCCCCCCCAACAGGCCAGGTTTGCAGGATAACTGAAATACATCACAGGTGATAGAATTTTACTGCTCAGTGATTGCAGTATTCTAGTCTGCATCTCCCCAAGGTAATACTTAAAATCTGGCCTGTTGGGGGGGCCCGAGGACCGGAGTTGAGAACCACTGGTCTACAGCAAGAGCTCTGCAAATCTACAGCATGAAAATTCAGCCACAGTGACCCCCTGTGGTGGGAGGACTATTTCACAACATAACTGAACCAGAACTTGCAGCAGACTTGCAGAATGTTTTTGAAGAAAGTTGATCTGGAGTCATGCAATGCAGACTTCCTGCAATTGTGCAACAAACTTGTCAAGTCTAGTAATAGCTTAGCAAGTAATTTTCAAACTTGCAGCACAATTGTTTGCTATCTGGGAAGGTAGGGTTAGTGCTTTCAGCAGTAATAGTTCTCTACTGGATTTCTTCAGAGATACTTAGTGGAACATCAGCTTGCCATTATCTACCCAATGTTGAAATATCACTTTCAGCATATCAGTTTCAACATTTAAAGACCTGGGCAATTTAAACCAAGTATAATAAACAAATGCATAAACAGAGGTTGCCATCAGCAAAAACTGCATGGAAAAAGAAACAATTGATCCAGAGTTATAAGCAGCTGAAGTTAAAAAAAAGTAAATCTTTGTCCTCTTTCCTTCTGGGTCCTGAGCTTTTCTTTTGGTCCTTTAATATGGCAGGTGCCTTTAGGACCAATAGGAAGAATTAGATGGTATGAGGGGAGAGGCTGGGTTAAGTTGTATAATATATTTATTATAGTTTGCAGGAAACAATGAAATATACATTCAGCTGGATCCAATGATCGCTCCATTGTGCAGTTTTCAATGAAGGTAACATCTGCTTATTGCTTGGGTTTGTAACCGGCTTACATAAAGTTCTGTCTGAATAGACATAGCATAAAATAAACATTGCAGTTCTGCTATAGAGACAATATGTAGTATATACTGTGTAACTGTTTATAGTATTATCGTATAGTATGTATTATATGAATATATTTCTATAGAATACAGTTATATTGTAATTGTTTGCAGGGAAATGCGTAAGACAGATACGAAAAAAAATAATGTATTCATTCACATGAATAAACATTTGCATGGCCTTTACTCTAGTAGGTTGCTTAAATATGCATCAACCTCCCATTTTCAGGGATGTAGGGGCGCCTTCTGTGTGTCTCTGCAAGGATGCTAATGCTACTGCAGTGGTTGAGCAGCACAGTCTGTTCTCTAGAGAGCAGAAAGGTGTGAAGGTTTCTCGTTTCATTGGCTTGGCCTCTTTTATGTTCCTTTGTAGCTGGTCAGGATCTAAAAATACACCCTGCCGTTTCTTTCCTGTAGAGTTATCCATCATTTTAATGAGCATTCAGGACTGACCCTTCCATGAGCGAAGATTTCATTTTATTGCAGAAAAGGAAATTAAATACGCTCGATCAATTAATGCCACCTCTTCTGTCATGTGACCAGGCGCTGCACATGAGAATACTTCATTGTAATGTAATCCTAGAAGGATGAGTGACAGCCTCTTCCACAGCCATTTTGTGCTTGGTTCTTCATTTGTGACCAAGATTTCCTTTTGCTCTAAAGGTTAAAGTAGATGTAAACCCTGAGTGACAATTCGTTTGCTAAAGCATTATGTATTCTAAACAATTGTTTTGGTTTTTTTTAGAACATAGTTTCACCTTTATTTCCTCCTTTCTTTTTAATTTCAGGACTGCTGATCTTCTCCAACTATTTTAAAGCCACTTCTTGACTACATGCATGTGCACCAAATACGGCTGTATGTCACAACTTATGGCAGGCTTAATGATGGTGACAATAGTAGAACATGCCTGCACAATGAGTGTCAGCCAAGCTTTTAATAAGCACATTTAAAGCCAGGTCTGATTCACATTTCAGCTACATCCTTGCTATGTGCTGCTTTTGATTGGATGCTGAAAGTTTTAAGAAATATGTGTTGTCAAATTACTGAATTGGACAGAATATAAGCACTACACAGTAATTATCAATGACTGTGGTGTAAGCCAAGTTGACCTAACCTCTCAATTACACAGGTTCTGGAGTTTGAGAAAAAAAATACAGGAGGATTCAAAGTTTTAAGAAAGCTATTATTGCTCAGACGGTCACCTATTTCCATGTTCCCAGAATGTTCTGAGATTTACCTCTCTGTGTTTCTCTGGGGGTCAAGACATTATGCAGCTCACATGGCTCCCAATTGGCTTTTTCACCTCCAGTGGGTCTTAACCTGCAGGGATTTGACTGATTAGTGAATCAACAAAAGAGTTTTCTGACCCATACGCAGGTCCTTGGGTATTTGGGAGCCCAGTTCATCACAATTCCAAATACAATATTTCAGCCACTAGAGAATATATTGGTGGTATGGTCATAGGTGTGCATTAGGGTGTGCACCCCAAAGCTCAAACACATATGAACACCACCTGCTGTTACAGGGAGGAGGCTCTGGTGTGGGTGGCAGTTGATTAGGTGCATATTACATTACACCCTAACTATGGGTGTAACGTGTTCCCAAAGTTGAACCTAGCCTTTAATATAATGGGGGCAATTACAATGGCAAATGGCACCCCCAACCACCCACCTGGAGCCGCCTCTGTATAATGCTAATGCTGATGGGGTGATTAGGGTGTGCCCAAGCACACCCTGTGTGCACACCTATGGGTATGGTACAGATTGCCCTGGCTTTCCTCTCTTCACTGGGTAGCATCTCAATGCCTGATGTTGATCAGCCCCTTGGTCTCTACTGTCCCTATATTGAAGTGGGTTTAGTGGGGATAGAGTTCTTTCCAATATAGTTTTTCTTCAACACTGGACATGCACCAATCTGTATCTCACAGACAATAATAATAAGTCTTTAGTGGTGGACACTGTAGCAAATCTTCTTAGCAGCTAAACAGTGGCCCAATGTCAATAGGACTTCCCTGTTTGGGGAATTGTCTTGAACATTCCAGCTTTCTGTGCATCCTTAGCCCCCTGTGCTGAGGCTGGACAACATGACAGTGGTGTATTACATCAAGGGGCAGTTCGGAACCTGCAGCCTGAGTTTAGAGGAAGAGCCAATACTGACCTTGGCAGAGAGGAATCTCTCCAACATATCAGCAATCTACATGCTGGAGGTTCAGAACTTTCAGGAGGACTACCTTATTCCATGTCCCATTTGGACAATGAGTGGTTAATACATTGGGGTTACTTCAAGTGGATTCTGTCTCTAAGCAGGATTCCAGAGTTAGATCTGTCTGTATCTCCTTACAATTGCAATCTACAGAGCTTTCCACTAGGGCCTAGGCCAGCAAGTCTTGGGAATGGATGCTCTGACAGATCAGTGGGAGTTTCAAAAGACATATGCTTTTCCTCTAGTCGTCACCATTTTCAGATTTTTAAAACACTACTCTAAGTAACAGCAGATATCTTTGCAGACATTCCCTAATGGCCAAACAGGCCCTGGTTCTCTCTCTCAGATGAGATTTTCTTTTGCGGAGTGCAGTACTTTACCCTTGTTCATCTCTCCTCCATTTACTGGTCTGGTTCTTGAGAGGAAAAGACTAACCAGCCCTGGCTGTTTCTCTGAGCTGATATCTATACTCCAGGAACACTGTACACTAACATAGTTTGCAACAGGATTTGATCCAGTTTCGACTGCTTCTGACTTCTCTTGCTTCGTTCCTCAGGTCCACTACATTCTGGACTTCTTACAGCTTGATTATTGGACTGAACGTCAGCTCTAATAGAGTGTAAATCTCTGCACTCCTGGCCTTCTCCAATGTTTTGTGGGTGATTCACCCCTTATGCATCCAGTTCATTAATAGAATTCAGAGAGCCAAGACCTTCACAGTGGGGTTTACCACTTGCTCTGAACTTCCTTTCCAGCTCCAAATGGGTCACTTTCAGTCCAGCTTTAGTAAAGACTGATCCGCTAAGACAGCTTTTCCATTGGCTATCACCTCAACCAAAGAAATTTGCAGAGATTGGAGCCTTAGGCTGCGATTAACCCTTTTTGACATTCTGCCCAATCCGGGTAGCACTTATTTCCATGTTGGAATGCAATCCACAGTGGCTTCAACATCCCATGAGTACAAAAAAAATGATTCTCCCCACATTCTGGGCTAATAAGGATGAACAGTTTCCCTGCTGCTTCCTGCAGGATATTGGGATACTTCAAGGTTATTCACAAGCTGCAAATTATTTAGGCCATCTCTTAGTCACTCTTTCTGGCAGAATTAAAGTGAAGAAAACATCATCCAGAATCAACATTGGATGGATTGTTCTGGCTAGCCTATGGTTTTACAGAGCTAGAGGATTGGCTCAATCAGGAGTGTGTGGTGACAATTGGATATGTATTACTTGTAATGTTCCATTGCTTGTTATCTGTAACTACTAATACAAAACAGGAGTGTGTAGGCTTCATGGACTTCCTGACATTAAGTAATTGTAGGGTGATGAAGTGGTTCTCCACTAATACCTTTAATGACTCAGTATGGCGTGAAGCTATCATCCTTATGCTGTTAATTTTTGGCCTTAAAGTATAACTAAATGCAAAACTTTAAGTTTTGGACAGAGTGGAGATTGATAAGAACACCTATTAGATTTGTATTGCTGTCTGTGTCCCTGTTGGGGACACTCATACTCTCTATTTGTCCTGTTTGCCATAATAATTGAAAGTAAAAGAAAATTCAACATTTTGGTAAATCCCTAGAACAGTAATAGAGGGGAAATCTCCCACACTAGTTTTAGTGATTTGGAGGCCCCAGGGGACTCTGTTTGCAATTTCCTTTCACTTCCTGTTTTGGCTATGGGACAGAAAGTGAAGAGAACCCCCCCCCCCAATGGGACACAGATGGCAAAAATGTTGACAGGAGTTATAGCCCTCCCTTACTCTATCCAAAATGAAAAAAAAGTTTTGCCTATAGTTCTACTTCAAGCTTTTGTTAGCTAACAGCTGCAATTGAAACCTTTCCACCCCACTCGTGTTTGTTACAAGCTATTTCCCATTTGAATGCTACTATTGAGTTAGTTACGAAGACTGGAAATTCCCTGTCATATATTTGCCATAATTTTCCTTTCCTGATGAATCTATCACGGCCTAAGATCCCTCCAAGTTTTTTTTACTCAGATAGTTATGGTACACCAGGCCTGGATCATAGAGTTAATCAGGAAAAGAAAATTACGGTAAGTATTTAACAAAATCTTCTGTAAACAGTTGTGCACTGTTAGGCCATAAAAATAGTTATTTTCATTGTTGTTGTCATCTATCTTGATAATTATCATCCAAACAGTCAGTATATTTTGCAAAAATTGTGTGTAAAATACATTGCAACCATTTTATTATTAAACAATCAATTTTGTTTTTAGGTACATTTTTTATTGAGTTTCATATAATATACTTGTAGCTTTCACCATACAGTTAGTACTTCAGATTCAATAGAATTGCAATTACATTTCACTGTTTGACTAAACAGTCCAACTTTGAAAGACAAGAACACATACGTAACGAGAGGTACAGGCTTGTGTTTATGCAGGTACCTAATGCACAATTAATGTGAAAACATTAATTTTCCTAAATTTATAAAGGGTTCACCTCTATCTAGGCCTAGACAAAGAGAATACATGGGGGAAGGGGAAAGGGGTGGCATGGTATCCTAATAGTTAAAGCTAGTTACCCTGTCTGTCAATCAAGGTAATTGTATATCTCTATGAAACCTATTTACCTATTTCTTCTTTCATAGGTAAGTTTGTATTTAGAGCAGAAATGTATTAACAGTTATTTGCCAAGCAGACAAGGTTAGAGGAACAGAAAGTTTCAGTTTAAGTAGAATCTCACAGAAAGCAGTTTTAACTGATGACCTTTCTTCACCCAGTCTATGATACCCAGGAGCATCAATAAATTGATTTTATTAGAGAGATTGCTTTGGGGTATATTTATAATGTATTTAGCCCAATATTCACCCAAAAGTCTTTGGCAAATATTCACTTTATGTATCAATCCTAACTGGTTGAAATCTCCTCAGGATTCACCCAGTGAAAATGACATTCCCTGACGTTTGGCAGCATCTCGTCTTCATTAATGAAGCATCTTGACTGTAACATTCAGGCTATGAAAATGATGATTTTGCACTTCCAATGCCCAACGGGGGATGCCGACAAGAAGGAGGCTTATGTACCACCTACCTGCTGTCTAATGGGGGACAACTATTAATGAAAAAAACACACAGACACTTCTTCAAAGTACTTTGGTAAAGCCTATTATTAATAATTTTTAGCTTTTTGGGTGCCCAATATCTGAAGATGTTCTGGGGGAATTCAGTGTACCATCCATATGTCAGGGAAAGGAAGAGTACACTCAGCTTTTCCCCCAATGAGGAAATTGCCATGCCTAGCACTATTATATGTTCCCAGAGAAGGAGTTCCCTGTAACATCGCTGCTTAGGCCTCATACACACGGGCGTTTTTTAGTGACGCGTTTTTTACAACTCTCCATGTTATTCAATGGCCCCATAAAAACGCCAACGTTTTTGGCGTTCCAAGGTTGTAACGTTTTGGCGTTTTTGACGCTGACCCAGCAAAACACTCACTAACACCATACCAACGTTAACCGGCGTTTTTAAGGTTAAAAAATAGCAGAGGAATTTTTTTTTTTTTAAAAGCACTTATTGATGCTGACGCTCACTAACGTGCATTAATGCTCATTAACGCCAATGCAAAACGACAAACAAAAACCACAGATTTTTCTCTGACATCAGACCCGACGTTTTGCTTATTTTTTTAAAAACGCCCATTTGTATGAGGCCTTATATTTGAATTAATACCAAGCATTGGTAGTGATGTCACAGGGAACTCTGAGGGACCCCTGCATCAGTTAACTCGAAAGGGGGACATACCTACGTGCCCCACCATAAGGGGCAGGTAGGTGGTACTTACGCCCCCCTTACGATTTCCCCCAGCTAGGAACTGGGAGTGCAGAAGATCCCAGTAGCTTCAGTATTAGGTACCACATTTTTGGAAGAGGGATTCCTACTTTGGGGAAGAACCCCTTTTAAACAACTACCCAATAATGAAGGACAAGTAGGCTGGTATTAACAGAGGGGAGGGAGGCTGCACACTCACTGTTCCCTAGTTATTTGCCCACGTACCCAGTGTGTTGGTTAGTTCTGGCATAGGAAGGCCACACTTTTTTTTATGTTTTACAAAAAAAAAAAGACAGTTAACGCTCCTAGTGCTAAAATGATGTATAAACACATGTTCAGCATCGTGGGAGGCAATTCACAAACTCAACTGTAGGGTAAATCTTATTCTTCACTGATACTGTACATGTGATGTTCAACGGCTGTTCACCAGCTGCTGCATTCACCTGTTGCGAAATGCAGTTGAAACTTACTCCGACCATACATGGATTGAAATTAAGCAAGAACCGGATGAATTTCGATCCATGAACAGGCTAGCTAGTTCAACCAGCCAGTTGGGTTTTCCCCAAACAATCAGTGCTGCTGGCTTTAGCCAGCTATACTGATCATTATATTCTGCTGGTGGAGAAGGCTCCCTGCCATCAGAATACATTACAGAATACAGAATACATTAGCTCAGTGGGAGTGATTCCCCCGTCCATATCAAATCATTCCATTTTTTTTTTTTTTTTTTCGTTCAACCTATTGGTTGAAAAAAAAGAATAATGTACGGCCTGCCTTAGTAGGCAAATGTACGTAAAGAATTTCCCAGTGAATCCTCTTTACACTACTTTGTGCTTTATCTTGGACCATTTTCCATCTTTATGTAAATTACTATTCATAAATAAACCAGAATTTAATGAAAGTGCAAAACAACATAAATAATAATTAAAGTACATGTGAGGCATCAGTTATTCTGCCTATAAAAAGTTTTAAAAATCCTTTTCTAATTACTTTTTCTTTAGTTTTTCATGGTCATATGACTGCCAGGATTTCTCTTCTGTGCACAGTGAGGGTATGAAGCAATAATGTCGCCACTGGATTGGGGACTTAGAAAACAATAGATTTTTTTATATTGCTATGATATGTTCTTATCTCAGCAGTTGTACTGCAGCAATACTAATTATACAGGTTTAAACACAAATTGTCAAATGCTGAAGATTCTATAGACTGTAAAGCTTCAACAGAGCAATGATAGAAGACACAAGCCATTAGAGAGGCCAGTACAAAACCCAGTGGCGGCTGATGGTATGTTCTTTTTTGGGGGGGAGTGGAAATGTGGAAATCCATCCGACACCCCCCCCCCCCCACGGTCAGGTCTCCTGCACACCCCTCCCCCTCGGTAGGTCGATCGGTCGGTTCCCGCACTTACCCCATGACAACAGAAACTACCCAAATGACCCTGGTCAAAAGTTTACATACCCCCTTTCTTAATACCATGCATTGCCCCCTTTAACATCAATGACAGCTTGAAGTCTTTTGTGGTATTTGTGGATGAGGCTCTTTATCTTCTCAGATGGTAAAGCTGCCCATTCCTCTTGGCAAAAAGCCTCCAGTTCCTGGAAATACTTGGGCTGTCTTGCATGAACTGCACTTTTGAGATCTCCCCAGAGTGGCTCAATAATATCAGGAGACTGAGATGGCCAAACCAGAACCTTCACTTTAATCTGCTGTAGCCAATGACAGGTCGACTTGGCCTTGTGTTTTGGATCATTGTCATGTTGGAATGTCCAAGTACGTCCCATGCCCAGCTTCCTGGCTGATGAATGCAAATGTTTCTCCAGTCAGAGGCGTAACTAGAACCTTCAGGGCCCCGGTGCAAGAAATTATGAAGGGCCCCCTGGCCAGGGCCCTCCCCTCCTCCCACTGATCCTTGGGCCCTTTACTCTTATCGTGTGTCCCTTTATTACGATATGGCAGCGGGGCCCTTTCACAAGTTCTGCAACGGGGCCCCCTTTCTGCCATCTTCGGGCCTTCCCATGGTGGTAAAATGCCAGGGCCTGGTCACAATTGCAACCTTTGCAATCCTGATAGTTCCCTCACTGGTGTCAGAAGTGTTAAATTTTTATTTTAATTTTATTATTTTTTTACCATTTCATTTATTTCTTTTACAATTTTATTTTTACAATTTTAGGCGCTCTGTTGGGGGCTTTGATGCGATATCAGGGGTCTAAACAAACCTCAGCTCAATTTCCATCTGTGTAGCTTTAGCGTTTAGCGTTTGAGCTTTTTGGCCACAACCATAATCCTGGTCTCATCACTCCAAATGACTTTGTGGCAGCAGATTTGAGGCTTGTCTCTGTGCTGTTTGGCGTATTGTAAGCGGGATAATTTGTGGCATTCGCGTAGTAATAGTTTTCTTCTGGCGACTCGAACATGTAGCCCATATTTCTTCAAGTGCCTCCTTATTGTACATCTTGAAACAGCTACACCACATGTTTTCATGTCCTGTATTTCACCTGAAGTTATTTGTGGGTTTTTCTTTGCATCCCAATCAATTTTCCTGGCAGTTGTGGCTGAAATTTTAGTTGGTTTACCTGACTGTGGTTTGGTTTCAACAGAACCCCTCATTTTCCACTTCTTGATTAGAGTTTGAACACTGCTCATTGACATTCTTAATTCCTTGGATATCTTTTTATATCCCTTTCCTGTTTTATACAGTTCAACTACCTTTTCTCGCACATCCTTTGACAATTCTTTTGCTTTCCCCATGACTCAGAATCCAGAAACGTCAGTGCAGCACTGGATGAAAGATGCAAGGGTCTGTCAGGAGTCCAAAAACTCATTGACTTTTTACACACACACACACACACACACAAATTACAAGCCAACAGATCACAGGTGAGGATGGTTACTTTTAGGAGTCATTCAAACCATTTTGTGTCAACTTGTGTGCATGTTATCAGGCCAAAATCACCAGGGTATGTAAACTTTTGATCAGGGTAATTTGGTAGTTTCTGTTGTCATTATGATTTAAAAAGAGTAAACACAGTTGATTGATAATAAATGGCTTTAGCCAAACACTAAACATGAGTGAAATAAATGTTTTTGTGTTATCATTCATGTTCTCTGAAAAATGGCCAAGAAATCATAAATTCTGCCAGGGTATGTAAACTTATGAGCACAACTGAGTGTGTATATATATATATATATATATATATATATTTATATACACACACACACACACACATTACCTGTATAACCATTATTATGCAAGTATCCTGTATCGTGCATCGGTGTGTTTACCTTTTATGTTATTTGGACAGTGAGCTGTATTGGATTTCTGCCAGACATATCGTTTGGTGTTGAAGCCAAATAATTCAATTTTAGTCTCATCCAAGGGGCCAAGCCCAACCCCTGAAAAACAACCCCACACCATAATCCCCCTCCACCAAATGTCCGGACCTCAACCTGATAGAACACTTTTGGGGTGAATTTGAGCGGATTCCATGTGTGTGTAAAGGCAGCTGTCCCAATACTTTTGACAATATAGTGTACATTACATTTTTGATTTTCAGTTTAATATTGCTTTAATAGCCCCCCAAGGACTCATTTTTTGCAGTCACCTAGAGACCTTCCTAATCAGGAATACTGTGGTCAAATTTGTGAATGTTGCTAAATATCAGATATCTTTATAGTGGGTGATCTCTGTCAAAGAGCTTCTCAGACCTTGTCATTCTTTTATCCAAGCTGAGGTTCTCAGTTTCTTCACAGCTCAGGTCCTAGGGGATGGGAAAACACATTTCAGTTTTGCACTTCGACAGCAAATATCTGGCTGACTTGAATATAATACATACTGCTGATTTATCACTAGACAGATCAGTGGTTGTAAGTGCTGTACAAGACCTGAAACCCATATGTAATGGGAATACTACAGATAACTGTAATGAGTAATGTAAGGAATCCTTGTTATTTATGAAGCTCAGTATCCAATACCTCCCCAGAGGAAAATAAAAGTGACAATACAATCACATCACATTTCTTTGGCCTCACATTAGGAAACGCTGATTGGAAAAAAGAACTGTTATAGGGAACAGACTGATGACTGAATCATGGGGATGAGCTAATAAACTGTGAACAGGTAGCTGTGCTTGCTTTGCATAGATACTGAACGTTCAATGAAAATTAACTAAATTGGAGCGATGGCAGGCAAACAATGCCTGGTATCCTTCCAGCTGGAAAAGGGGGAGCCTTCCAATGAGCTTAATGACCAGTGCCCAATCTTCCAGTAGAGGTCAGTGAAAGGTTAGACACAGTTTAGTCCGAGAAGGTTCACCCGACAGCCAGGCAACACAGCACAATATTTTTTTTGGCATGCTATCACATTGGATAAAAAAAATCTACTGTTTGCTGGCAGGGTAAATGGGAATTACATGTTTTTGCATGTGCCCCGTTTCATCAAAGGCAAAACATTTCCGTAACTGTGCAAGAACGCACGCCATTTGTTGCCAAAATAGAAAACAAAATATGTCGTATTTCTTGTATCCTCTTTAATAAGAGGATACGAGACGGTTTGGTTTATCCACCCATCCTGGCCATAACCTCTACTGTAACATTTCATTGTGGCAAGGAAGTCACTCTGTCTTCTATTACTCTGGCAAAAGCACATCTATCATTTTGCTGAATATGAAAGGTTGTCTTTCTTCTATAAAATGTCCTGTTTCTTGGTCAAATAGTGTTTTGTTTCTTTGTTCATTTTACACTTTCAGCTTCTAAGGAAATATACACAATTTCCCATTTACAAATAAATGTCATTGATATACTGTATTACATTGTTATAGAAACTCTGTAATCGTTTATGTGGAAAAAAAAAATACTGCTTGCAAAATCCAATGGCTTTGATTTACTAAAGGCAGATAGGCTGTCCAGTTTGCAAAGGATTTTTCCCTTAGCTCAGTGAGTGTAATAAACATTCACTTTGCAAAGAATACCCAATCATATGCAAGGAAAGTATTTTTGCTTGCACACAATTGGATGATGAACACCAGCAGAGCTACACCTCATTTACTAAGCTAAGGAAAATTTCTCTTACAAATTGAACAGCCTGTTCTCTGAAAGGAAAAGGTTACATGCAGGGTCTAGAAAGGCTAGAGTTATGCTTTAAGTTAAGAACTATGTCTTAAATATCATTTGTATTTTCTGTATAAACTTTAGTTAAGGTTATGTCTAGAGCATTGTTGTACAACAGCACAGGAAATAAGCAAGTATTTCTGGGAAACGATAAGGGCAAATGGCAAAAGTTCTCGTTCTTGGAAAAAGATAATGGACTCCAGCAGAGCTACACCTCATTTAATGAGCTATGGCAAATTTCCCTTACCAATTGACCAACCTGTTCACCTTTAGTAACTCAACCCCGAAGTCTTTAGCTGCCATGCTCTTCTAAGCTGGACTTTTATCCTCTATGGATCAACAAGAAAAAACAGCCAAACACTTCCAACGCTCAGTGGTCCTCATCAGAGGGAGGACTAAAACAGTGACACATTACATACATGGTCCAATGCCTGGTTTATGCAGCCCTCCTCCTTGGATGGGGGTGTCCAGTGTGGAACTACAAAAACAAGGGAAGGCACAAGCCCCTGGTGTATTACCCAAGTAAAAAGGTATTTATTGGGAAAAAAAACAATAAAATGCATACTCAAGAAAGTGCAAAGATTTACAGCATATAAAAGTGGAAGGATACCATGACGTAGAAAGAGCAAGCACTTCTACAATCTCACATTAAGCAGGCTGACGCATTTCAGAGGAGCAGCCCCTTCTTCAGAGCTGCTAAATCGTTGCACTTTTGTGAGTATGCATTTCATTGTTTTTTTTTTAATTTTAATAAATACCTTTTTACTCGGGTAATGCACCAGGGGCTTGCACCTTCCCTTCTTTTATTTTTTACTTTTATCCTCTATGTCTGGTGTTATCAGCATAGCATGGCATGAACAGGGAGAAAAAGGTATCCAGCATAAATAAATAACATAAGAATAAAAAAAAAAAAAAATAGCACAAAAGGCATTATTAAATCTCTTGCATGCAACAGTCTTAGGAACCGGACTGCATATTGGCTAATGCTAATTCTTAAAACTTAAAAGTAAGCGTATTAGTGGAATAAAATGTTTAATGGAATCATCTGAACAAGGGAACTATTCACAAAAATGTATCCAAGAAACGAAAAAGAAGGGGAAACCTCAGAACGAGGGTCCCAGGGACTTTAAAGGTGCTCCGTAATAATACTCCAAACTACACAAATTATTTGGTAAAAAAATCTAAAACCACTTTATTTTATTACATACACAAATAAAATGAAATATGTTCCCCATGTATCGGAAACACATTACAAACCAACTCAAAACATATATAGTATAAGATTATAAAGTAAATCCAGATGGATCCTACTTAGGGTCAGCTTGAACCCCGCTCGACATGTTTCGCCCTTGGGGGCTTCATCAGGAGACTCAGAGGGGCTGACTGCGATACAAAGAATATTTGTCATTTGTCATAATAATGAAAAAATTCATACAACATGTATTCAACCAATGTGGTACCATGGGAATTAGATTGATATAAATTTAATATTGCAGGATAATAATACTTTCAAAACCCTCATGTTGTGTACTAACCTCCATATATATCCATTATTAATAACTACATAAATTATGCAGATGTGAATATTTATCTTTAGCAATGTTATATATATATGTATTTATCAATATATGGCAATTTCGAAAACCCATATGTACATATACA
>BLSH010359464.1:580391-598466 GCA_018402905.1 Glandirana rugosa
CACAGAAGGTTCACGAGGGAAAGGGTACAAACCGGTTTTGGATGTGTCAACCGGTTATATTTGTTAGGACAGACATTTTTCAAGAAAGAGTGTTAACTAGAAGGTTGTAAGTCGAGTACAGAAGTGAAACTGGTAGATTACGGACATCTAGGAAATTAACATGAGGGTAGTTAAGTAATTGTCCATCCTTTTGATACCTTTGTTTAACGATTACGGTAATCTTTTTTATAAAACCGTAAAAACACTTATTTCCCTATAACTCGTTCACCTCTCGGATTCCAACCTCGTGGCGCAGGTTTTTATATATAGGTTCTTTGCTTTTTCTTCCCCTTTGGAGTCTTGCTAGATTTTTTTACCAAATAATTTGTGTAGTTTGGAGTATTATTACGGAGCACCTTTAAAGTCCCTGGGACCCTCGTTCTGAGGTTTCCCCTTCTTTTTCGTTTCTTGGATATATATTTTTGGACGCGGTGCTCCAACCTTAGGCTCTCCACTTGCTCAATATCCCTTTATTCACAAAAATGCCAAAATATTTTTTCTAATGGCATTAGCAATTTGTTTCCATAGTTTTCCTACCTGTTAATGAATTGATGGGAGTACAATTAAAGGATCTACAGGCATTAGATGGTCAAAGTGAAGACATGAGCTGAATGTTGGAAGATCAATTGTGAGAAAGAACTTTTTACAGACAGGATTGTTTATATTGGCCAACTGTGTAGGTTTTGGCCAAACATGGGAAAGGGAGCACTTGGAAGACACTCATGGCTCTAGCACAGTCTTCTTCTACTGTAGCACATTCTCTTCAACATGTATAGATCTTTTTCTGCTGTTGTAAGTAGCAGTTTTTAAGCAGCTATGGACTTCCTAACAGCCTGGCCATTCTCCTTGTACCTTTCTTAATAACCACAGTATAGTGTGGGCAGTGCATAAAATGTACTGTTTTCTGCTTGTGGTGCTGCCTTTCTACTTGTAACACATATGAATATGAAGAACAAACATTTCCTTTTTTAACAGGCTACAAAATGGGAAGCCATGCTCGGTCCTCTGTACAGAACATCTTC
This sequence comes from Glandirana rugosa, assembly GCA_018402905.1. Lineage (NCBI taxonomy): Eukaryota > Metazoa > Chordata > Amphibia > Anura > Ranidae > Glandirana > Glandirana rugosa. The sequence continues at coordinate 581,453 of BLSH010359464.1, forward strand.
AAAAGACCATTAATGTCAGTAGGATGTGCCCTATTTCATGATAATTCCTCCTTTAAGCCATGTTTGTTTAACTTGTGGAAACAGCGCCACACCTTCCCCAGGATGTTGCTTCAAACACTTAGTTCATCCTTTTTAAAATGGATTTCATGTTCACTTTTAAGTAGAATTTGTTTTGTGATTGTTTAAACGTGTATTAACAAGTATCATGTTCTTCTAATGGTTTGGCAGACTTAAATTACAAAAGATACCCACCCATGGTTGGATCACCAAGCAGCACATCTGTCTCGCATTCGTCTGTCTTCCCCCTAGTCCCGAACAGAAATTATTTTCATTCCACTTTACTGTAATACTGGGAGCCTATTTGTCATTGATGACATTTTGGCTGCAAAATGATTTTTTCCCCTATAATATGTGTAGAGGTCCTCAGACATGTAAAATAGAACACATATACATTTTTTTATTGTCAACAACTGACTGAGACCCAAGAATGACCTCTACAAGTTGAAAATTCAGCAAATATACATTCCAAAGCATCTATTTCCTGAACCTAACAAATGTTTCTCTTATTTAACATTTTATTTATTAGATATCACAGAATTCTATACAAAATGTCATTGTTTATCATTTCCCAAAGTGTGGGAATAACTCTAAAGTATTTTTTGCAATTTTTTTTTTTTTTTTTTTAGTTTTGAATAGAGGAGGGAAGGATTAGAAAACCTGTAGGGTTAAATTATTATTAGAGCCGGAGAGCACAAAACGTGGTACAGCTCTCCGAAGTAAGCCATCATCGTCCAGGTTTTTTTTGTCAAAGCTTAATTAAACAGGCTAAAGTTAAAAGCTGATTGGCTACCACGCAGCAGATTTTGCGCTCTCCGGTTTTAGTAAATCAACCCCTGTGTGCCTTTTGGGGAGCTTTTCCTTTTTGCCCTAGTAAATAAAAGTGACAGGAAATTCAAACACCTTTAAAGGAACAGAGGGAATCTTCTAACGGGGATACTTGTTGCAATGTCAGATATCTAAGAGATTTCCTTTACTTTGGAGAGATTTCCTCTCACTTCCTCGTGTGTCTACAATGGGACACAGATGCAAAAACAATCTCCACTATATCCTACTCTACCCAAGATTAAGAAACGTTTTGGCTTTATACATTACATAACATGCAAACAGACAAAACATACTACAAATGGGCTTAGAATTGTCACAAAGAATATTGGCTATTTTGGTCTCTATGTTGAACTAGGTGCTGACGTGGGCCCTTTTGATATTGTTTTGTTGTGGCATTGGTGAAGTATACTTAAAGGAACCCTATGCTTTGCCCATGCAGGTCCACTGAGCCACCAGTAATCAAATACCTGTCATTTTCAAGCATGTGGCCCGCTCCTCTTCTTCATTGTGACAATACTGGTGCCTCATTATAATTGGAGTGGCAGGAAAGCAGATCATATGCTGCTCGGGATGGGGGAAATTAAGTGAACTTGCATGGACAAAAGAAAGGCGCAGTTTAAAGGCACAATTATCCTCTAATTATTACCAGTGATATTAAGTTTCACTTTAGTTGGCTCAAAATTTTGTTCAGTGCCACCTTATAGAAAGATACCATCTCTAATGATGATAGCTATTTGTAGGTACTCAATTGTCATTGCCCCAATAACCAGTTGATGTATCAACCATTGTTTTTTTCTCAACAAGGCCCAGCACACCCTGAACACAGGGTGTGCACAGTACAGTATACAAATGCACCTCTCCTGTAAGTCAGAGTTAACATATTCCCCCATCACATCCAATAATAAAGTGTGTGTACCTCTCATTATTTCACTGTAGAGTCTTCAAATATAATGATATTCTAGGAGTGCCTTTGTTTCCAGTTCGATAGATTTCAGTACATCACAATTCATTAGTGACAAATGGATAAGGGCTCAAAGTGGACATTGGCATCTATTTTGTTAATGCTGTTTTTTTAAACTGCTAGTAATAATTTTTAGGAAATGATTTTGGAAACATTTGTACAACTTTACTTGAAAGTACATCCATGTCTTTGGATAACTCTGGAAAATTCCCTTGCCCCATAATAGCTTCTCTTTTTTGTTATTGAACAAGTGACAGGTTCCCCTTTTAAACTCTGAAACTGAGCTCTGTTCTTTTCTTTATGCCAACAATGGTCAGGTAGTAGAGAACAATAGCTGGATTCTGCAGTTTATTGAGTAGATACACAGGACTGCAGCTAAAGTTTCTTAAGCTCTGAAAGAAATTGAGGACAAAGGTGTATATATAGCAAAGGGCAGGTCAGCTAGCAGCACTTGTCTACCTAGAGCAGTCTATTAGGAAGGGAAATGTACCTTGTATGGGGTGATGACAAAAGGAAGGCTGAGTAACATAAAGCTACTCTGGGTTGATTTGTTCCTTCATAACAGAAAAGTTAGCAACTACAGAAACTGTACACAATAACCTAGAGCTCAGTTTACATCTTCGTCTTTACAATGTTCTTCACTGATAAAATTGTCATTCAAAGCTAAACAAGCCCGCAATTAAAAAGACCTGCTTTCCAATTACCTGTTGGACAGGGATGACTAAAAGGGGCAGTGTTCGTCTTGCTTAGTGAGGCATAGACTTTGCTCCTAGTGACAAGCGCAATAGTGCTATCTGCTTTGCGCATGAAAAAGCTAGTTGCCAGGCTGCGTCTGGATTCAATAATGAAGTCAGCATTTTTTTTGAATGAGAGGACAGAAATGGGTGCTTATATATTGTTCTCAGTGTAAGATAACAGAATCCAGAAGGGGCAGTGCAATAATTATACTTACATATGGTTGCAATTAGGAGCCAAGTGAAGAATATGTGCAGGTTGCAGACAAATAAACAAAAGTTTAAGTTTGCATATGTAAGTCAAAATTTGGTACTCCTCACATCTACTGAGTTCTCCATTACTCCTAGGTCAGTAATTGTGTACCGAGCCAGATATATGTATAGTGAAGTTGAATTGTGGAGTGATGAACATCTACAGCTCACTTTGAGGACACCACATAGCAAACCCTCACTAATAAAAGACGTCTTTGCAGGAATTTTAAAACTAAGTGCAGTGCTGTACAATCTGGTACGTTTGTATGAATGCTTAGGGGCTCGTCTGATATGACCCAGTCTGATATACCAACCTTTCTGGCAAATGCAAGAATTTTATGATTGGAGGCATAGGAGAAGAAAGATGCTTCAGTCTGCAGCACATATCACCCTGCTCCTTCATGTTGTACTTGCTCTCAAATAAAGGTTGTATTACAGTGTAAAGGTAAGTGGATGATTGGCACAGTATCTTAATTATATGAGATCTGGGGTGCTAAGAAATTGTCTTTATGGCAACAGAAGCATTTCAGCTTCTTCAGCAACCATGCCACCACATAGACCCCCAAAACTAGAAGCGGATTGTGCTGTACAACTACTCAGAATCTCACTGACATTTATAAGCCATCAATGTGGGCTTTGCCAAAGGAGATGGTATGTCAGAATTAGTAAATAGACTTTTCAGCCTTAATTCCTTCTTCTCTATCCTTCCTTCACCAACTCAACTATACAAATTCCTCATCTAGCCCCAATATTTTAGCAGTATAAAAAAGTAATTGCCACTCTTAAATAATTGTCATATACACATATGTTGGCTTGGATACTCTATGGAACAGGGTATGGTGAGCAATTATGCCATGCAGCCTTGACAAAACAGGTCTAAGCTTCCCATGATAAACTTTCCATTCTAGATGCGGACATGTTTACACATAAATCTTTGCCAAATCTTCACAGTCATGATCTGCCATTCTACCAACAGTTCTTATAAATGAAATAGGTAATATGTTAAGTAAATAAGTCTGGATCAGTATGAGACAACACAGGACAGAACATATGAAGGCACAATTTTGGAGGCAGATGGCAGACTGTCCTTTGCTTCAGTGGTGTACTCAGCATATTATAAACTTGTTGAAAAATGTTAACACCCCTCTTATCTATATGATTATGTAATGTAAACCACCATTAACAGTGCAGCAGTAAGGAATATGTAATGTACAGCACAGCTTACAAACTGCAAGTGTCAGGAGTGTGACTGACTGGAGTTTACACTGTAAAACACCTTATTGTCTTCAATCAGGGTAGCTCACTGCCACTGCCCCAACCTTTGTATACCAGTAGAGTTGAGCGGACACCTGGATGTTCGGGTTTTCGTGGAAAAGTTTGGGTTCGGGTTCGGTCCAAACTTGACCCGGACCCAGAACCCCATTGAAATCAATGGGGACCCAAACTTTTGGGCACAAAAATGGCTGTAAAAAGGTCCTGGAAAGTGCTAGAGGGCTGCAAAAGGAAGAAAAGTGGGGGTAAGAGTAGGACAAGTGCCCTACAAAGAAATGGGGATAGGGAAATAACAATCTGTCCCTTACAGCAACAGCAGGAACCTGACCCTATAGAACTAGGAGATGATTTTAGAACAATAATCTGTCCCTTACAGCAACAGCAGGAACCTCTCCCTATAGCAGTTTGATATGATTTTAGAACAATAATCTGTCCCTTACAGCACCAGCAGGAACCTCTCCCTATAGCAGTTTGATATGATTTTAGAACGATAATCTGTCCCTGACAAGTGTCCTACAAAGAAATGGGGATAGGGAAATAACAATCTGTCTCTTACAGCAACAGCAGGAACCTGACCCTATAGAACTAGGAGATGATTTTAGAACAATAATCTGTCCCTCTAAGCAGTAGACTCTAACTAGTCCAGTCAGATTGTTCTGTAATGCAGGATGAGATGTTATTAGATCTGCAGTCTGTCCCTCACAGCACCAGCAGCATCCTCTCCCTACACTAGCCTTAGAGCATATTACATGCAGCACTACGTGACTCCAGCTCATACAGAAGCTGGGTCACATGATGCACTGGCCAATCACAGCCATGCCATTAGTAGGCATGGCTGTGATGGCTTCTAAGGGCAAACCAGTGAAACGCTTGTTGATTGGCTGCCCTGCAGCTATTCAACTAGCGGGAAAAAAAATACCAGAACCCAAACTTTTTTTCAAAAGTTCGGGTTCGGGTCCTGAACACCGCAAAGTTCAGTACGAACCCGAACTTTACAGTTTGGGTTCGCTCAACTCTATATGCCAGCACTTTTTTTCTTACTTTTGAACACTTGTTCCCTGATTATTAAGTGAATATGTCATTGTATAGAAAATCTATGGTCGTAGAGGACACCACAATAAAAATGACCTAGAGCCCATACTGTAGCTGGAAAATGGATTGACTGTTTTTGTACATATATGGATACATGTATATACAGTATATATATATCCCATTTAAATGTCATATTTCTTGTGGCATTTAAAGTTAATCCTCTAATATAAAAAGGATTTGCATGTAATACAGCAAGTGTATTTAAACAGACTGCCTATCTGCCTATCTCTGCTTTTCTTCTGTAATACTGGCCAGCTGTTGTGTCATTGCAAAGGACAGTGCGTCAATCACAAGGACATCTCAGTTACTCAGTAATTTTGCAAGCACAGTATCTGCCAACAAAAATACAGTACAAGCTTTGACAAAGGATAGGCTCCGATGTTAGCCGTCACTGTAATGTTAGCACTGGTGATTGTTTCAATGTCTAGCTTTTCGGTTACTGGTGGTGATGGTGATCATGCGTGAAGATCAGACTGAAGCAAGAACAGCTTGCTGCAGGCACATACAGTGACTTGTATATACAGTAAGCCTTCCTGCAGTAGGTGCTACCCACTCCTCTCACTTAGTGAGGGCACAGATTGTACGGACATATTGTTACTCCGCTAAAAAACGAAATCACTGTTAATAATTATGCACTGTACTGAAACAATAACATAATTATGTTAAGCTTTCCTATGTTGTTAGTTTGTCTATGAGATAATAATTGGTTGTAATATGGTAACTATTAGTTTCTGCATCGTGTGTACAAAAATATTAAAGTGCTTGTAAAGTTAGAAGGTATTTTTTTATCATAATGCATACTATGCATTAAGATAAAAATCCTTCTGTGTGCAGCAGCCCCCCTCAGCCCCCCTAATACTTACCTGAGCCCCCTCTCGTTCGAGCAATGTTCACAAGTGCCTCAGCAGTCCGGGACGCTCCCTCCTGATTGGCTGAGACACAACAGTGGCACCATTGGCTTCCGCTGCTCTCAATCAAAGTCAGCCAATGAAGATAGAGAGGAGGTGGGCCCCTTCCTCCTGTTGATTGCCCCCACAGCAAGCAGCTTGCTGTGGGGGCAATCAACAGGAGGAAGGGGCCCACCTTCCTCAAGGACAGTGGATAGTCTAATGATGGATACAAAGCCTATGGTACCAGTAGGTCACTAATATAGTTCAAATGTCTTGAATCATGAATTTAGGGTTGGTTTAATCAAGGCTGCAAGTAGACATCTCAATCCTGAAATGATGGATGGCAAAGCTTTTACTTTTCACCACATTTTCCTTAGTCATGTTCCTTTAAGAGATTGCATAGGAAGTAGGCAGTGTGTAGTTCTGACATTGACCACCAAGGAGGATTTGCAACTTGATAGAGCAACCTATATGGGGAAAATGATGAATGGTTGTTGGTACGTGCAAAAACGCAGATCTTTCTTACCACCACAATTGGTGAAAACCTGATCACTCAGGCATATACATGCAAGGACCTTTTCACTACATTGATTAAAGTCCCAACCTGTTGTTACTTTACCAGATCCTGGTTTCGCCACTCATGTCCATTGTTCTGCTCCACCCCTCATTGGCAACCTGCCTATAGAGGTCGGGAAGGTGGTGGAGAGAGTTGTTCCATTCAGCTTATTTGGACAAGCGCTCCTCATTCTTGCATCCGGATTTGCGCTCCAGTCCTCCCTTCCACTCGATCAGCTCAGTTCCACGGGGCCCTCCGCATGCGGTGTCATGTGACGCCCGTGAAGTCAACACGTTTCACTAATTGGATAGCGTAGCTTCGGAATGCTTCATTCAGGGTATGCCCACCCAGGGACCACCAGGGAAGCCCATCCTGACCACCAGGGAGTCCACCCTAGACCTTCAGGTAAGGGGCACAATGCCCAACATAGATGACACTCAGTGCCCATCTTGGATGCCACCCACGACCACCAGGGAATGCCTCCTAAAAAGTGCCATCTGTCATTGCTGCCTATCAGTGCCCACCAATGCCACCTATCAGTGCCACCTTATCAGTGCTGCCTCATCAGTGCCCGTCAGTGATGGAGAAAACGTACTTATTTACAATGTTTTGTGACAGAAACAAAGAAAAACTTTTTTTATTTTCTACATTTTCGGTCTTTTTTTATTTGTAGCGCAAAAAATAACAACCCCAGAGGTGATCAAATACCACCAAAAGAAAGATCTATTTGTGGGAAAGAAATGATAACAATTTTGTTTGGGTACGGTGTCGCATGACCGTGGAATTGGCATTCAAAATGCACAGAGCTGAAAGCTGAAAATTGGTCTGGGCGGGAAGAGGAGGGGGGGAGTAAGTTCCTGGTATTGAAGTGGTTAATAATATATTGCATTTGTATCTGCAAAATATTATGTTGTGTTCTTCAGATTAAATAACATGACTTCTGAATCACAAATAGGCATCTCAAGTAGCCCAATTAAGAATTTGCTGCTGAAATTACTGTCAACTACTTTAGTAACTCAAGGAAATCCTGTGTCCGGAATTGAAGACTTCCTTTTGTTGTTGATGTAATAGGGACAGCAGGAACACAAACTTTGTTTCTTTAGTTACTGTCAAACAGTCATCTATGTGTTCTCTAATGTTTCCTTAGAGGACAGTCACTGGGACTAAATGGATGGGATATAGGATATTTGCCTATAAAACCGTTACTGCTAGATTTAGTAACATTTTGCATTAATGTAACCTGTTTTTTTTTTTTGGCTTTGTAAGTGCCAGAATTTCGGCCAAGCTAGGTTTTACTGTGATCTGCACTGACTGCATTGTGAAATTTGCTAGGTTTACTACTCTGATCACATCAGACTTGACTGTTTTAGTGCACCTGCTCATACTTGCCGTATCTGTTTTCTTTCAGAATTTAGTCGTGAATCTGTAAGCAATTACAGAACATTGGTAAAAACCAGTTGTAGCGAACCTGAGCTTTCTGTTTTTAGATAAGTAGCTTACTGTGGTGAGGAACTGTTAGCTTCAGGCACCATATAAAGTAAGTATGCTATAGCAGTGGATAATTTCATGTTGGGAATTAGGTTATGATTCAGAGGTTAAGCTATTGTTAGTGTTATGAAGTTAAATGGTAGGATAAGTCCTTGGGTGCATGCGTAAGAAAAACTTTGTTCCCCCACCCCCGTGTTTTTTCTTTTTTTTTTTTTAACCCCCCCCCTCCTTACCTTGTAAGTTGGGTTGTCTTCAAAAAGTATACTCACGTGCTCAACTAAACAAACATTGGTCTGCTGTGATCCACTGTTCTGTGCTGCACACTGGATCCCGCACCTCCATCTTCACTTCTTACATCACTGGGAGCCGGATGTGCTGCAAGGTCCGCCCTTTTCCGGCCTCTTTACTAAAGTTGATGCCTGTTGTGAAGCACATATTTCAGGAGGCATCAGGAGCAGAGATGTCATTCTTTCCTAGGCAACGATGGGGACAGGGTAAATATACAAATATAAAGGAAAATGTCTGCATTGTAGATTGCAGACAGGGAAGATTTCAGTAAAGGGAAGTCCATTATTGCAGTGAAAGTCCGCCTTTTGAGTATTGAAGATTAAAGTGGACCTCTAAAAAATAAGATGGGCTATCTTATAGAGAATATCTAGAAATGGTAAATGTGCCTAAGAAATACCCTGAAAGATTTACCCTGTATTGTGAACCACACAGCTGTGTGTAAGATCAATGAATGCGCTGTGCTGTGTCCGTGACTGAGGTTTGGCAACATCAAATACAGTGCAAGGCTTTCCCTGCTTCTGTTTCATCAATTCTGGGAATCTGTGATTTGTACACCACTCCTACTACTTCTTAAATATTACCACACCAGTCATCAGATTACCATTCATCAATATGGCAGCTCTTGCATTAAGAAGCAAAGCCCTTCTTCTGGCAAGATGGCAGCCTCCACACAGACACAAAGAATGATGCAAGCACCATGCTTCAATAACTCTCAATAACCAATGGAACAGAGGCTGCTCCTATTTTCCAAAAGGGTTGTTAATTAGAAGTGCAGTTCTCTGTTTTTCTGTGCCTGACAGACACAGCACAGAGAACAGGAGATCTGGAGCTGTATGCTCTGATCTCTCTGTCATCCCTGCCCACTGCTCAGCTCAGAGCCAGGGGGAGGAGAAGAGTAGTTTACTGTGCAGGCTCTGCTTGTTTAGTGTAATCACTGCACAGGCAGAGAGAGGGCTGTGAGTTATCTGCTGACAGCTCACATCCTGTACAACATGCCACACCTGGCGGAGCTCTGCCGCAATTTTCTGCTTTCTCTCTGTTAATTATGGGCAGTCCTGTGCTAGTTTCTATTTCACTCTGAAGCAGAGACTGGGGCAGATGACACAGATAGACCTGAAATTAGTCTATCTGCTTAGTTGATATGACACATGCCACTCCTGATATTATAATGGCACAGAAAGCTTACATAATTCCCCTGAATGTGTGTATATGTTGGCAAACCAACATATTAATGTCAACTGTGGCTCTACCTGCTTATTATTTTTACCTCCTTTCAGCTTTCCTGCTGTTCCAATTGACTCTAGGTGTGAAAAGATAAAGCCCTGTGTAAGCTTGTGGATTGATGCTTACATACACATAGTTAGGGACTCCCCACCCCAATGTCACACGAGGTGCCTGAGTGTCCAGCCATCAAGCACAAGCACTGCTACATGGAACGTGAGTGAATTTTTCATGTCTGGTGGTTGAATAAGGAGACAAGGGAGTGAAGGGAAAGAAACACAGCTATAACAAGCAATAACAAGCTTTTGCTGGAGCTGTTATTGACATGAACCTGTTTTTCTGCACGACACTACCAATAATTCTATTAATTACATTGTATGTTTTGTTAAAAAAAAAAGAGTAGGAAAAACAGAAAGTGGGATAACTGTCTAGTATTTTCTATTAGTTGATATAAATGCCCAATGCAATACGCACTTGGCTTAGTGCCAAAAAATGGTATGTGAGCTACTTTGGCATGTTTGTGGCATGTAGGGCAGCCCATTTAAGTGAATGTCACGCGACTTCGGGAAAAAAACTTTCAATAAACACATTGAAACGGAAATTCTAATATGGGGGAACAAATCTTGATCTTAATTTCTCACACAAATACTCCCGTTCAGTAATTCTCCCAGTCCAGCAATTAGCTCCCCTGCATAGATTCACTCATGAAAGCACTATTTTGAGGCTTTTATTTTAATTTAATGAAGGAGGAGTTTCTGTTAGCCCCCAAAGCACATTGGCTGTTTTTTAGTGGAAGCCAATAAATGTATTTAGACTCGTCATTAGAGGATGTCCCTGCAGAGTATTATTAGTGATCCATGTTTAAATCCATATGTATAGATTGATACATCCAGATGGAAAAGGAGAATCTATATACTATTTTCCCAGCAGTAATACAGGATTGTGGTAAAACCTCAAAATGATATCTAAAGTAAAGCAGTTGTTTTGGGGGGATAGAGTATGGAATGATTGAAAACCTAGGATTTTCGTTTTATCATTAGTTTGAGCATTAGTGTCTGAATAATTGAGGGTATTGTTATTTATGGGATGGAATAGTAACTTTTGTTGGCTGTATCCTAACCTCTAAACACTAGCCTTTAACCCTGCAAAGCTATACTTACCTTACTCAGGCCATTCTGTGCCAACATCTGCCCTGAAAGCTCCCTGTCCTGCACCAAGACATCAAGCAAAGTAACTGAATCACAAATTCTGACTTTGTCATCTGCATAACACAGCAGAAATGTGATATTTGTCAGAAGAGGCAACGCTTTCTAGTCTTAATCATGCAATTTTGCTGATGCCTCATTGTTCTTTTCTTAGCTTAGCAAAACCCAGATCAGTCTTGCCGCAGCCCATCGTCTTCAAGGTTTAGTGTGTTGTTCATTCAGAGATGGCCTTGTGCATACTACTGTTGTTAAAGCTGAAATTCGGGAAAAATCGAAAGTTACCCTTGCAGTGGGGCTCCCCCTGCACTGCTTGTTTTTGTCTAGGGGAACCTTAAAAATCTATGAACTTCGAAATTCCCACAAATTCAGCTTTAAGAGTGTTTAGTGTTTAGCTATTTTCCCATATGACTAATCGATAACATGTTTTTCCCATAGACTTCTGCACCATTTTTTGTAAACTCTAGAGACTATTGAGGGTGAAATTCTCAGAGGATCAGTATAGTGCAAGCATTATATCTGACTTCAGCAATAATATTGTGGTTAAAGTTACTTAGTCCATGTGTCCTCCCCATTCTAATGTGTGCCCAAATCTGAACCTTTTGACTATGTGTGCATGATCTATACAGTGGAACCTTGGATTATGAGCATAATTCGTTCCAGGAGAATGCTTGTAATCCAAATCACTTGTGTATCAAAGCAAGTTTCCCCATAGGAAACAATGGAAACTCAGATAATTAGTTCCACAGTGACTGCTTGTCAATGCAGTACTATATGTGACCAGAGGTCCTGGGGCACTGGTGTATGCAATACCGTATGTGGCCAGAGGTGTGGTGGCGCTGGTGAGGCTCGGAGATGGTCGGAAACATTTGAAAACGCTCGGGAACTGTTAACACTTCCAGTATTTCCGAATGCTTCCGAACATCTCCGAGGCTCACCAGCACCCCCGCAACTCTGGCCACATGCGGTATTGCATGCACAAAGGCTTAATCCTGCTAGTTTTGTGAGACTGCGCTCGCAAACTGAGTCAGAATTTAAAAAAAAAAATGCTCATATTGCAAAACGCTCATTAACCGCGTTACTCAAAATCCGAGGTACCACTGTATATTGACTTCCATCCATATGATCATTTGCTTACTATGATGATTAACCTGGCGGTATGATTATTTCAGATTTTTGGTGCTGAAAGCGGTACGCTTATTTTGCATGAAAATTTGGCATTTTATATTGTAGGCCTGTAATTATTAGGAATAACTCACTTAAATCTGTCCAAACAAGAGTCTAGTAGACATCCCGGGTATGAAAAAGTTTGAAAAATGAAATCATAAATTATAATATAATAAATAACTAAAAATAATTATCAAAAATAATAATGTAATAGTAATAAAATTTATTCAATAATGTAATCAAACCAAAAACACAGAAATTTGCTCATTTGCAGAATTGTCGCTGTCGTCACTTTCAGTTTCTGATGATAAATTTCCCCAAAAATCAGTATCACTCAATTCTGCAAATGATTCTTATTTACTATCGCTGTTTTCTAGCTGATCAAAAAACACTTTTGACATAAAGGGGCACTTTTTGGTTGCTATGGACATTCTCAAGTTTTCAGGCAGAAAGAATGACATATATAATATAAAAGTGCATGCAGGGCTCTGGGCAAACCACTAGGGACAAAGGGCATGTGAAAAGATTTCATACCGTAATGTAATCTATAAGATTACAGTGTACTGTATGTGCTGTGTGTGTTTCACTTTTTGAATTTCCCGCCGGTCTCCGTCCCCGTGCGACGCGACGCTCGCAGGGAACGGAGCCGGCACACAGGAGTCATCTGGCGGCGGACACAGCCTTCAGACGCGGCGGGGGACATAGCTGTATCCAGGGGACAAGGTGAGTAGCGCTGCCTGGATCCAGCAATGCAATCCCGAGTGTGGCTCGGGGTTACCGCTCTTGGTACTGAAAATCCACCCCGAGCCACACTCGGGAACACCGCCAGGGAGGTTAAGTGAATGTGTGGACCTGAACTCAAAAAGTTAAAGTGTATCTACAGTCAAAATATAAACCATTTAATATCCTATATAATAATATTAATTTCCCATGATCTTGAAGCTTCAAAACTTGCTTTGTGAAGAACCCCACACATTTACTGCTTTGAATTCTGTTATGCATATTCACTATGCCCTGTGGGAAGGCATTGTTGTGCCACACAATGTACAGAGCCTGCCTTCTGAACTACAGAGGTGCTGAGTGGAGGAGTTCCTGGAGGTGGAGTCAGTGCAGGAATCACTGCTTGGTACCATGGGATAAGTAGTCCTTAGAAATTGAGCAAACAGCAGAGGAGAAGCCGCAAGCATGCAGAAAATCCAAGAAGATGTGGAAAGAGATGATGAAAAAGAAGCAGCATTTGGCCATATGTAACTATCCAGTTTAAATAGTCTGACTAGCGTCATGAATAGTACACTTATACCTGCATGTAATCTTGTATGTCTGCGCATTACTGCACGGTTAGCAGCAACCCCTGGCCTAGGGCTACAAGACAATCTGCCCTGTACACACATGCTTGCACAGAAGCACCCTTTTCTATACTGATGTGAGTTCCCTTACAGAATGAGTGTTTGTTACTACTCAATGGACATGTTCCTGTAACCAGTTTTCTATCCATGTACATACAATTTCTTTTATGACAAAAGCATTCTCTTTCATAAGTCCATTCTGGTTCTTACTTATGATACCATTATCGTTACGAAATTCTTGAAAATTTTCCTTACAGTGGAACGTCACCCAAAAGTGGGTATCTGGTTTTGACAGATACAGCTTACACTTCTGGTCAGACCTCCATGACAGATCCCCCGGAAGTTCTCTTTATCCCCCTGCCCACAGCCATCTAGGACATGTCACAGGTTCCAGAAGGCTACAGGACCATTTACAAAACGTAGCACAGTAGGCAACTGGCTGTGAAGCCGCAAGGAGTCACAGCCGGCTGCTCACAGTTAACATGCTGGTGCTAGGGACTGAAGACCAGTGACACCTTTGGTATGAAAAAGTGAAGCCCTGTTTTTCAACCAAGATGACAACCTCCACAGGAAGAAATAGGTGGTGATTCAAGAAAGGATTTGCAGCACATTCCTTGTCCAGCTTTTTTTGTAAGAGCTGTCCTGTTTTGTAAGAGCTGTATTAGAAACTTCCCCCTGCCCGCTGGTGCCTCTCCCGGTACCCTGTCCCACCGGCTTACCGTAGAGCTTTTTGGGGACTTAAAGGTTCCTGATCAGCTCTAAGGTATAATAAACCGAAAACGACTTGTACTTTGTCACTTCCGGTTTCCTCGGATGTAAACAGAGCCATCATTTTTTTTAAAAATCAAAACAATATTTTATTGCCGTCAAACAAGAATGCACATGCGCTTATTACAGTATCCATAGTAGAGTGTACAGCATTACAATTGATTTGTCCAGAATAGCAAAGTAATATGCACCAAATGGTTATAGTCATTGTAATACATCTCAAGAAAAATATTATGTGACTTCCAATCTGTGCTTGTTCCCTCCTTTTCCCCCTCTTCCCTGGGATTTCCATAAAGTATTATAAGGTGGATAAACCGTGTAGACAACCTAGGTTAATTATTGGGCTTACTAGGATACCTAAATCCTCTTTGCAAATATGTGTCAAACATACTATGCCCTAAACCTAGGAGTTCATGCTCAAGACTTCCTGTTAGACTTACATCAGCAGAAATCTTTCTCTAACCAGTTGTACCGGGGCTACTGAGGTATTAGATTACTTTTGAGATGCATTGTGGTGACAGTAAGCCAGCTGTTCTCTAAGGAGGGTGTTGTTGACGCAATGTATCCATTGGGCTTTAGTAGGCTAGGAATGCGATATCCATAATCTTGCTATCAACTTCCTGGCAGTCATGTGATCATGTAGTGTATGCATCTAGGGAACATCTCATCTATAGCTCCCAACATGCACACCAGTGGGGTAAAGGGGATAGGAAGTTGAGCTACTTCAGTAATGGTTTGAATGGCCTCAGCCCAGTATCTTGCCAGTTTGGGACATCTCCGGGTCATATGTATAAAGTCACCTGTGTGAGCTACACACTTTGGGCAGAGAGGAGTGTCTCTTCTGCCCCAAGCAAACAGTTTGGCCGAAGTACGATATGACCTATAGAGGATGAAGTGTTGAGAAAGTTTTTGGGAGGCAGAAACTGAGATTACTGGGAGGGATTCTAATGCCATGTCCCACTGCTCATCGCCTATCTCGCCTATGTCTGTGACCCATGAAGACCTGCTTTTAAGTAAGGAGAGATTTTGGATGGTTGAAATAAGGACAGAGTACATATGGGAAATTAGACCCTTATGGGAAGTGGCCTGTATAAGATTTTGTATCGTGGGGGAGAAGGATATAGAGAGGGGTGTCACTTGCGCTTAGGCTTGCAAGGCATGCCGAAGCTGGAGGTATTGATAAAATTGGCCATTAGTGAGCAAGAATTCATTACGCAACTGTTCAAACGTTTTTAAGGTGCTATTGGAGTACAGTTGGTGGAGGAACCGTATCCCCTGTTTCTTCCATAAGGAGAACCCCTGTAGCTTATAAACTTCTGCGAAATTGGGATTGTGCCATAGTGGAGTAAACTCCATTATACTAGAAATAGACGGTGCCTGTTTAGTTGTTTTCCACACTGTTTTAAGCAAGTTCCCTGTAGGTGAAGAGTGAGGTATGCCCGGGAGGTCCATTTCCAAGTGTGATATGGCCGGGAGATTTGGAATAGTCTAGGACACCAACCGAGCAGCTGAATCCAACTTATCCTCAGCACCCCAGCCCACAAACTGTTGCAGCTGGGAGGCCAGGAAATACATCTTGGGGTAAGGGACCGCCAGACCATCCCGATCCTTACCATACTGGAGGGTATTTAGACTTATACGGGTCTGCCCCCTTCTCCATATAAGGTCCCGATATTGGAAATCTATACGTTTAAACCATTTGTTCGAAATCCAAATGGGTGTATTGTGAAAAATATATAATAGCTGCGGGGCCCACGCCATCTTTATAAGGTTTACACGACTTATCACCGTCATTGGCAGTTTGCACCAGCTATTACCTTTGAGTTTTTGTTTATTTAATAGGGGGGCTAAGTTGAGTGACAGATAGTCTGCTGGATCTTTAGACACCATTACCCCCAGGTACTTAAAGGAGTCCACTATGGCAATTTGTGCTTCCCTATCTGAGAGAGGTGTCACAAGTGGGTCTAGCGGCATAAGCTCCGATTTGGACCAGTTGATGGCAAATCTTGAGATACTGCCGAAATCTGAAACAGAGCCATTTTTAAAAACAGTATAGCATCTGATCACACCGATCTTGGTGTGATCAAATGCTTTTAAGGGCAGAGGAGATATCTGGGGTCTAACAGACCCCAGATCTCTCCATAAAGAGTACTTGTCACTGCTAAAATAAATAATAATCCAAAATTATTTAACCACTTCAGCCCCGGAAGGATTTCCAGCTTTAGGACCGGAGCCCTTTTTGCAATTTGGCACTTCGCCGCTTCAAATGGTAATTGCGCGGTCATGCAATGTAGTAGCCAAACGAAATTTGCGTCCTTTTTTTCCCACAAATAGAGCTTTCTTTTGGTGGTATTTGTTCACCACTGCGCTTTTTAATTTTTGCGATATAAACAAAAATATAAGGGAAATTTTGAAAAAAAATGATATTTTCAACTTTATGTTATTTCAAAAATACAATAAACTAAATTTTAGTCATAAATTTTTGCCAAAATGCATTCAGCCACATGTCTCGGGTAAAAAAAAAGCAAAATCGCGTATATTTATTGCTTTGCGCAAAAGTTATAGCGTCTACAAACTAGGGTACATTTTCTGGAATTTCCGCAGCTTTTATTTTATGACTGCCTATCTCATTTCTTGAGGTGCTAAAATGGAGGGGCAGTACAAAACACCCCCAAATGACCCCATTCTGGAAAGTAGACACCCCAAGGAATTTGCTGAGAGGCATGTTGAGCCCATTGAATATTTTATCTTTTTGTCAGAAGTGATTGAAAGATGACCAAAAAAAAAAAAAAATTACACAAAGTTGTTACTGAAATGATATATTGCTCACATATTCCATGGGTATGTGTGGAATTACACCCCAAAATACATTCTGCTGCTTCTCCTGAGTAC
>BLSH010359464.1:604730-637938 GCA_018402905.1 Glandirana rugosa
TGCAGTACGAAATTTTAACGCGTGTGAGTGCCCTACCGCGGTTTGATGTTATTAATTTTTACTACTACGAAATGTCCAATGGCACCTCTCAATGTGTCATCCAGACTACGATCTTAATAACGAGAGTGAGACTGTAAGTGCCGTTATGGAGTGTACACCCCACGCTAGCGGTAAGTACATACACACGCACTGGTCGGGACACGCAAAAGGAAACGGGTGTTCGTGCTCTCCTGTCCCTCCGAAATTGGTGAACGGCTGCCGACTAGCCGTAAACTGCCGCTGTTTCACGCGCGCACACGGCGCGAGTTCGCGGCCGCCGTCGTATGACGGCGATTCGCGTTACAGCGCCACTTTGTCGCCGTCAAATGCCGATCAGCCGTCGGCAAGTGGTTAAAGCCTCCCTGTCCTCTCGTGCTTGTGGGCAAAGGAAAACGCACAGGGCTGGTCACGCACACATACATGAATGGCGATCGCACCCCACATGTGAGGTATTGCCGTGAATGTCAGAGTGAGAGCAATAATTCTAGCATCAGACCTACTGTGTAACTCTCCACGGTAACCTGTAAAGCATCATCATTTTTAATTATTGTAGTTTGGCGCCATCCCGTGAGTGTGCGCAATTTTAAAGCATGACGTGCTAGGTATCTATTTACTTAGCATAACACCATCTTTTAGAATTTACCAAAAATGTGTATTATATTGTATTTGTGTGCATTAAAATTCATTAAAGTGTATTTTTTCCCAAAAAATTGCAATTAAAAAAAAAAACACTGCACAAATACCGTGTGACATAAAAAATTGCAAAACCCACCATTTTATTCTTTAGGGCCTCTGCTAAATATATATATATATATATATATATATATATATATATATATATATATATACAGTATATATATATATATATATATATATATATATATACATGTATAAAATTGTTTGGGGGTTCTAAGTAATTTTCTTCCAAAAAAAAGCTGATTTTTTTACCTGTCAACAAAGTTTCTGAAATGGCCTGGTCTTTAAGTGGTTTAACCTTATGCTGCTAGCATTAGTAAATAGATAGGTTGGTATATTATATTCTAAAATATATTCATTGCTATAGGTTACTGCATTTGTAATCTGCACTTCAGCATTGTGCCCTGCATTGCTTTCCTGAATAAACCCAACATACCACTCAGATTGGGTACTGTGGGACTCCCACAAGTAGTTGCAGCAGTCAAATATAAACAAACCACAATTTTGTCCTTAACCAGGTAAAATAATATTTTCATTGGCACAGAAAAGAATAAAAAGATTTTACAGCTCCTACCTTACAAGGCTCTCAGTAATAAATTATTAATACCGTGTTTCATTCTCTTGGCGTTTGTGATTGCACAAGTGAGTTGCAGGGTTGCCAACCACCTGGATTTTTATAGACAGTTTGAAAAAAAAAGAAAAACCCTTCTTAAAATTCCATGGACGGAGGAAACTATCTGTGAAAGGGGGGATTCTGAAGAACCTGATTTAAGAGGGGTTGGGGGACACAGATCCCCCCTCCCCTCAAACTTACATCCGCTTCCCCAGAGTTCTGTGTAGTGTTTTCACTTTTTTTCCTCCCTCCATCTAATAGCTGTTGATCTCCTCCAGCCTCTTTGCAGCAATTTTGTTTACATGTGCATGCACCAGCAATGGCTGCACACCCTTGCTCAGAGCTAGCTTTCTGATGGTAACAACAGTGGAACATGACTGAGCATTATGCATCAAAACGGTCACTTGTAGTCTCCAGAGGGAGTGCACGGGACAAGGACTTTCATGGAAGGATCACCAGGTATTATTTTAATAAAAGTTGCTGATTTAAAAATATTGAAAACTTTTGATATTATATTACCATATGAGATTTTAGTGAGTCAGTTTAGGTCTACTTTAAGGGCTGGTTCGCACATAATCGCACAGGAATGAGGTCGGTGTTTCTGTATGATTCCTGTGTGACTCAGTGCAGTACAATTTTCGATCAATATATCCTCAAAAGCTTGTGACATTCTCACCATATGAAGGATAAAGTTGCTAACCTGATGTTTTGGTACTTCCAACATAAAATACTTATACTCCACTAAGACAGCGCTTAATCTCCCAATCAAAAAGATAATAAATCAGTAAATACAAATAGTAAATATATAGTAAATACAAAATAAGTGAAATAATACATTTAAAATAAAGTGCTTGTGGCTTTAAATTTATAAACCAATTCACTCAAAATAAAAAAAAAATCCAAGCATACTGAGAGAGGTTTTGTATAATAATTGTGTGAACCCCCTTAATACTACACATAAACTAAAATACAAATGCCTTTAAATTGGCGAATCTCAAAATAATGAATCATATATACATATCAGTGAACAAATAAATGCAAAATAGTGTCATAACAAACTCAAAATAAAGTGCACAGCCCTCTTCAGATCACCCACAGATTTTTAATGAGATTTAGGTCTGGCCTCTGGCTGGGCCATTGCAAAACTTTAATCTTCTGGTGGCGCCATTCTTTTGTTGACTTGGATGTATGCTTTGGGTTGTTGCTGATGCTGAAAGATGAGGTTCCTCTTCATGTTCAGGTTTCTAGCAGAAGCCTGAAGGTTTTGTGCCAATATTGACTGGTATTTGGAACTGGTCAGAATTCTCTCTACCTTGACTAAGGCCCCTATTCCAGCTGAAGAAAAACAGCCCCAAAGCATGATGCTGCCACCACCATGCTTCACTGTGGGTATGGTGTTCTTTTGGTGATGTGCAGTGTTGTTTTTGCCCCAACCATATCTTTTGGAATTATGGTCAAAAAGTAAAACCTTGGTTACATCAGACCATAACACATTTTCCTGCATGCTTTTGGGAGACTTCAGATGTGTTTTTGCAAAATTTAGCCTGGCTTGGAAAAAAAGGCTTTCCTCTTGCCACTCTACCCCATAGCCCAGACGTATGAAGAATACGGGAGATTGTTGTCACATATACCACACAGCCAGTACTTGCCAGATATTCCTGCAGCTCCTTTAATGTTGCTGTAGGCCTCTTGGCAGCCTTACTGACCAGTTTTCTTCTTGTCTTTTCATCAATTTTAGAGGGATATACACAGAAAGACAGGATTGGGGGGAACGGAGGACTTTAACAGTACGTAATTGACTTACAAAAATGTTAACAGATTTTTCGATTTTATTGAAAAATATGATAAAAGCAAGCCACCACTAAGGTTGGTGGAAACCACATATACATGACATATGATAAGAGTTGATCGAACCTCTGGAAGTTCAGGTTCTGCAGGTTCGGCCGAACTTCGGTACAAAGTCCGGGTTCGGGTCCGGACTTGACCCGAACTTTGACCGGACCCCGAACCCCCATTGAAATCAATGGGGACCTTAACTTTTAGGCACAAAAATGGCTGTAGCAAAGTCCTGGAAAGTCCTAGAGGTCTGCAAAAGGAAGGAAATGGGGGTAAGGGTCGGACAAGTGCCCTACAAAGAAATGGGGATAGGGAAATAACTTAAAATTATTTTTAAGCTAAAATCACATAAAAAAAATCAAAAATAGAGGTGGACTTGGAGGTTGAGGAGGCAGTGAAAGTGGCGGTGGAGGAGGAGGTAGCCAACACTGTTTTTTTTATTTTTGGAATTTTTTTTGTTTTTTTTTAAACCAGCAATGTAGATGCACTTTTTAATTTTGTGCAAGAAACAATAATCTGTCCCTTTAAGCAACAGTAGGAACCTCTCCCTATAGAACTAGGAGATGATTTTAGATTCTAAAATCATCTCCAAGTTGTACAGGGAAAGCCTCCAGCTGTTGCTTTAAGGGAAAGATTATTGTTCTAAAATCATCTTCAAAGTGTGTGGGAAAAGCCTATTGCAGGGGCATAGAGCCATATTACTGTTCTAAAATCATCTTCAAAGGGTGTGGGAAAAGCCTATTTCAGCCACATAGAGCCATATTAGTGTTCTAAAATCATCTTCAAAATGTGTGGGAAAAGCCTGTTTCAGCCGCATAGAGCCATATTAGTGTTCTAAAATCATCTTAAAAGTGTGTGGGAAAAGCCTATTGCAGGGGCATAGAGCCATATTACTGTTCTAAAATCATCTTCAACGTGTGTGGGAAAAGCCTATTTCAGCCGCATAGAGCCATATTACTGTTCTAAAATCATCTTCAAAGTGTGTGGGAAAAGCCTATTTCAGCCACATAGAGCCATATTAGTGTTCTAAAATCATCTTCAAAGTGTGTGGGAAAAGCCTGTTTCAGCCGCATAGAGCCATATTAGTGTTCTAAAATCATCTTCAAAGTGTGTGGCAAAAGCCTGTTTCAGCCGCATAGAGCCATGTTAGTGTTCTAAAATCATCTTCAAAGTGTGTGGTAAAAGCCTGTTTCAGCCGCATAGAGCCATGTTAGTGTTCTAAAATCAACTTCAAAGTGTGTGGGAAAAGCCTGTTTCAGCCGCATAGAGCCATATTAGTGTTCTAAAATCATCTTCACAGTGTGTGGGAAAAGCCTATTGCAGGCGCATAGAGCCATATTATTGTTCTAAAATTTAGAACAATAATATGGCTCTATGCGGCTGGAAGAACAGTAATATGGCTCTATGCCCCTGCAATAGGCTTTTCCCATACACTTTGAAGATGATTTTAGAACACTAATATGGCTCTATGCGGCTGAAACAGGCTTTTCCCACACACTTTGAAGATGATTTTAGAACACTAATATGGCTTCTAAGGAAAACCAGTGAAACACTTGTTGATTGGCTGCCCTTGGCAGCTTTTCAACATGTGGAATAAAATACCAGAACCCGGGACCCGAACCTGGACTTTTTTTTGAAAAGTCCGGGTTCGAGTCCGGGTCCCGGACACCCAAAAGTTTGGTACGGACCCGAACTTTACAGTTCGGGTTCGCTCAACTCTACATACACGCTGAAGACTGATTGCTGGAGGATCAGAATCACAGCCCCTGGAGGAGGGTCATATTAGACATTCATCCAACATACGCTTTGACATGTTTCCTCCAGGGGCTGTGATTCTGATCAGCAATCAGCATATTGCGAGGACAAAATTTATCTTAGGCTGGCCATACATGAGTTAAAATAACCCAATTGCTCATCTACACATTTGATGAATCCCTCACCCCTCCCACTGAGCTATTGTATTCCGAAAGCGAGGAGATTTCCACCACTGTCAGAACACACTGATCAGCACTGCCAGCTATAGCCAGCAGTGCAGATCGAGAGAAATTTTCCAACAGGCTGGTTGTACAAAAGTCAATAAGTCGCCTTGTGTACAACCATCCTGCCCATACATGGATCAAAATGCGACCGTACCCGGTGAACCAGACAAATTTGAATCCACGAATGTCTTTACTCAACCATACTTCTTTTTGTAGAGCATTCTCATTTTAATATACATTGTATATGTAGATTCATTTTACGGCACAGGGCTTAGAAACAATGCTGTTACAAGTGGATAAATAAGTCAAGTCAGATTTTGGATTAGGTTTCAGTGAATCAGTAACGGCTTCTTTACATGGGCAGCCAGGGGGGTCAGTAGAAGCAGGCGGCTGAGCCATGGTTTTTCCTGCCCCCTTCTGACTGCCCACCTAGTAACAGAAATGCAGCTGCTCAGGGCGGTACACATTCTACAGATGTGCTGATTTGCTTTGCTGCCTTGGCAAAAATGAAAACGGCGTGTACTATCTGAGTGGGTGGAGCCACGCCACATCTGCCCTGCCCTGCAACCACTTGCAATGCACTTAGTTGCAGGTTGGCGGGTGTGCTTTTTGAGGGCTAAAACAGGAGGTGAGGAGGCAACATATTTATTCCTCACTGCCTGTCAAATGCCCTCTGAAAAGCAATCCACTATGGATCGCTTTTCAGAGAGGCAGCAATACAAGCCGCATGTGTGAATGAGCCCTAAAGGACGGAAATGTATTGTAAAATAAACATAGCCCTTTAGTATACAATATTACAACAATAGTGTTGCAGTATTTCAATAAACAATGCTGATGTGGGTGTTGTATTCTTTTTGTATTACATGGAATATTGTCCTAAAATAGGTGCATTCTGGTGAATTGCCTGGCTGAGTTTACAGATCCACTGAGGTCTTTAAAGCTAATTATGCTTTGCACAGAATTTCTTTTACTTTAAACTGCCACCTAATAAACCAAATAACGGTAGATTCTATTTTTTTTAGCACTGATTGTGCATAACATTTTTGATTCTGGGTGGAACTGCTGGTTTTGACCTGGCTGTGAGTTTGCAAATGACAGTGCTTGCTGGAATAAGAAAATAAATATTCCCCATAGGACTGTACCTCCCTAACGTTGGCTGCCAGTCAAGTCCCATTTATTTCTATGTATTATTCTTACAGATTGTTGTGGCTCACTGACCAGAATCTTGACTGTGAGCAAACCGCCTCTGAATGTTCCCAGACATTCCTAGCAACTGCAGAACAAAGAAAGGGGCACCCTTGTATTTCCATTAGGGTGCAAATAATACACCCTACCATTATAAGAAACAAAGCTGTGCTTTACAATCCCTCTCTTAATTAGATCTGAACTCTAATTAATATACTAATTAATAAAACACTAATTAATACACTATATATATATATAGTGTATATATACAGTATCTCACAAAAGTGAGTACGCCCCTTACATTTTTGTAAATATTTTATTCTATCTTTTCATGTGACAACACTGAAGAAATGACACTTTTCTAATAGAGGGAGGAGCCGCCACTCGCAGGTCACTTTGCAGCTATTGAATTCATGCTTTCCCCAGCTCGCACGGCTTCACAGTGCTTCCTCTTGTAGGTGTGTTTTTATTGTTTGGGGTGAGAATAAAAGCTGTTAAACTGAGAGCATTAGATCCTGTCCCTTTCTTTTCCATGCCGTAATGATTCATTTTGGAGTATTGGGGACTGACTGAGAGGAACATGGATGGTTAATCCTTTGGTTAGAAGGAATGGAGATTTTGCCTGAGAGTCATATAAGCACATAGGAAGCCAGAATAGACCCCAAAGAGGGATAAAAGCTGTCTTTCTATTTTGCTAAGGTGAGAGGCCAATATAGTCGGTGAAGGATAAGATTTTGACATGTGTGATGTGATTCCTTTAACACGATTGGTGTCTTTACTCTCATAGCTTTCCACTTATGGATCTACTTTTCTTTATTCATTTGCCTCTTAAGGGCCGGTTCACGTTGTAGCGAGGCTGAGCGGCGCGACTTCGCGGCCCGTTCACATCTAGGCGAATTGTCAGGCGACTTGAGTCGCCTGACAATTCGCCTCAATGCTGTGCAAATGGGACCGTTCTAATAGGAGCGAATCGCTTCGCTCCGCATTAGAAAAATGGTCCCTGCACTATTTTTAGGGCGATCTCAGGCGGCTTGCATTGACTTCTATGATAGAAGTCTCCTAGCAAGCCGCTTTGAGATCGCCTGGAGCGCCGCATCGCGCCGCTCCGCCTCGCTACAATGTGAACCGGCCCTAAAGGAGAAAAGTGATGGACTGTTGATGCAATATATTTTTGCTTTACTGCTTAAACGTTTTTCACAAAAAAACACATTTTTTTCACAAACTGAATTGCTTTTTTTTTTTTATATAATCTTTATTTAGATCACAGTATAAAAGGACAAATAGTCAGACAAACAACAATAATACCAACTTGGTAGCATGGCATGTTATGTGAGAAATGCGATCCCTTTGCAAGAGGAGCGGTTCGGTAGGCAGTAGCCCATGGGGCCACGACCTTCCCTACAAGGCCCAGTATGACGGCCTGGGGGGATGCAACGGCTGACATGTTCGTTTGCAGCTATTCCTGCCTTTCTTTGCCGCTGTTCTCCACAGGACATCTCCGGGTGAACATGGCCCCAGCCCGAGAGGCCCCGGCGGAGAGGGGGGGGCACACGGTGCCTCCATCTACCCCCTCCAATCGGGACCAAACCCGTGGAGGATCTCAGGCCTAGGGCCACCCCAACCCACCGTCCCTTTCTCCCCCATCTACTGGATAGGGGAGCACTACCTTTGGCTAAGCAATGTCGCCAGAGCCGCATCCCTATCCCAGGCCGGGGACCATATCGTCTAGCCAAACATTGTCATACCAAAGCTACATCTTCCATAAATTTGCATTGCATAGAAAACAGAACGATAGAGGAGAAAGGAGTGGAAAGAAGAAGAAAAATAGGAGGGGGAGCACTGCTGAGCACCTACCTGAAATCCGCTTCCAGTATATAGGAAGCCGCCTGCGCCGGCCACCAGCACCGCTGGAGCCTCAAGGTGTTACGTTCTAGATAGTTAAAGGTTAAGCAATTAGTTAGGGTCTGTGACTCTCCGTTCTCTGAGAGAGGGTTGCGCAAGCTCTAAAAGTGCCACGTCCAAACTGGACGTGACCAGTTCCGGGCCCTCGACGTGAGCCCGCCAACTGGCCCAGGTAGCATAAAATTTGTCCCTCTTCCCCCGACATGTGGCCACCCACTCCTCTGCCTCTCTGATCTCCCCCACTTTACGGGTCCACTCCTCTATGTTAGGAACTCGTGCCTGCTTCCAATATATGGGAACCAGTCTTTTTGCTGCGTTCAACAGGTGTGGAAGGGCACTATTTTTGTATTGGTTGATCGGTAGGGAGGGGACCTGTAGGAGAAAGTGGAGTGGGGAGAGTGGGACATCTATGTCTAGGATGGTCTTAATTTGCGTTCGGACATCCGTCCAGAAAGGTTGAATTTTGGGGCAGTCCCACCAAAGGTGCAACAACGTGCCCCTCTGTCCGCAACCCCGCCAGCAGCGGTCCGAGACAGTGGGGTACATCCGAGCCAGTTTGGCCGGCACCCTGTACCAGCGAGTTAATAACTTATAGTTGGTTTCCTGCGTTCTAGACTCAATCGTGCAAGAGTGTGTTAGCTGGTACAGGTGTGACAGCTGAGGCCCGGAAAACCTCTGTCCTAAGTCTTCTTCCCATTCCCTTATATATGCCGGTCTAATAAAGTGGCCCTCAGCTCCCAGAAGACGGTACAGTTCTGAGATCATATGTGGGACGGGTCCCTCCTCAACAAAGAGGCGTTCAAATGATGTGAGGTTCTCAATGCGTCGGATGGATTGGCCCTGTGTAGCAAGAAAGTGCCTGAGCTGCTTATGCCTCCAGAAGTCCATTGGGAAACTGCCATGGCGTGCCCTGAGAGCAGAGAGGTCCGGTAGCCTGCCATTCTCCAATAGAGTGCCGCAGCACGTATGGCCATCCATTGTCCATTTACCAAAGAAGCCCCTTTGTTCCCCGGGTTGGAACCATAGGAAACCCCCCAGAGGGGCCAACGGGGACGTGGGCGGTGAGAGGGAGCCAGCACTGTTCAGCCGGTCCCAGATCCCTAGCACCTGGTGTGTCAGGGGAGAGGTCGTGGTCGACAGTCCTCTATGCTCTCTAGGCAGCCACGGGGCATATGCCAAGTCCCTCCCCGCCAAGCACTTTTCCAACCCAACCCAGAGCCGAGAATCCATGTGGAACCGCCAGTTCAAGATTCTCTGAAGGGCTATGGCCCTATAGTATCTCCGAAAATCTGGGAGACCCAGGCCCCCTTGCTGCTTAGCCCGGTGTAGTATACGCATGGCTATTCTGGGCTTCCTAGCGTCCCCCTAGAGAAGAAGGCGGATGGCAGGGGCACCGGCACCATCTGCATATAGAACAGTATCCTCGGGAGAATGTTCATTTTAAGTATGTTAACACGTCCTAACCACGTGAACGCTGCTTTGGTCCAGGCTTGAAGATCTTTGTTAATGCCAGCTAATAGGGTGGGGTAGTTGTTGTCATACAGAGTCTCAAACCTGTCCGTCAGTTTTATACCCAAGTACCTAAGAGAGGAATGTTTCCAAGCAAAGGGGAACGCTGCTTTCAGGCTGTCAGTTACTAGGGGCGGCAGGGTGATCGGCAAAATTTCCGACTTCGCCTCATTTATTTTAAAATTTGATAGCCTACCAAAGCTTAAGAGTTCGCTCATGAGGTTCGGCAACGAGATCAGGGGTTCAGCGACGTAGAAGAGTACGTCGTCCTCATAGGCCGACAGTTTATGTTCGGTGTTACCCACTCTCATCCCCTTGATATCTGGGTTGGCACGTATCGTGCGTAAGAGCGGCTCTAGCGTGAGCGCAAATAGTAGAGGTGAGAGGGGGCACCCCTGTCTTGTGCTGTTCCTAATAGCAAACCTTTGGGACAGAAGACCGTTCACCTTCACCTGCGCGCTGGGTTCCGAGTATAGGGCCATAATCCAGGCCATCATACTCGGGCCTATTCCCAGTGTCTCCAGAACCCCTCTCAAAAAAGGCCAACTCACCCGGTCGAAGGCCTTCTCGGCATCCGTGGATAAGATGAGATACTGGCCTCCGTCCGGGTGAGTGCGGGCCCAGTTCACAAGGTTTATGGCCCTCAGGGAATTGTCTCGGGCCTCTCGGCCCGCCACAAACCCCGTCTGGTCTGGGTGTACTATCTGCGGTACAAGATGTTTTAAACGGTTCGCTAGTGTTTTCGCCAGGATTTTAACATCAGTATTCAGCAATGATATGGGGCGGTAGCTTTGCGGCAGGGCAGGGTCCTTACCTTCCTTTGGTAGGACCGTAATGTGGGCCAGTAACGCCTCTGGAGGAATTTTACCTCCTGCGGCCACTGAATTGAAAAAGGTACACATAGGACCAGCCAGGATGGGGAAGAAGGCGGTATAGTAAGCCTTAGTAAACCCATCCGGGCCGGAGCTTTTCCCACTGGGCATAGCTTTAATCGTCGCCTCCAACTCAGTTGGTGTGATTAATGATTCTAAGGCCTCCCTTTGCTCCAACGACAAAGGCGGAAGGCCCGAGGCCTCCAAATACCTCCAAATATCCAGTCGCTGCTCAGGTCCAGTTTGTGCCGTCTGTCCCTCACTAAGTGCGTACAGGTCGGCGTAGTAATCTCGGAATATAGCCGCGACCTTAGAGGGGTGATAAACCGTCTCTCCCGCAGCGGACCGGAGCTGCTGAACATGGGCCCTCTGCTTCCTGAGTGCCCTGGCCAGCAGTCTACCACACTTTTGGCCATGCTCATAGTATCTATGAGACAGGAATCGCGTCTGTTTGCAAATTTTCCGGTCCATTAAGCGGGAGAGAAGCTCCCTCAGCCCCTGTAGTTTCTCCAAGTCCTCAGGTAGGCCATTTTGTTTGTGTTGAAGCTCTGCCCTTTGAAGGGCATCTATGACTCTCTGGAAGTCAGCCTGTTGCGCCTTCTTGCACCTTGCCCCCTGGGAGATCAGCTCGCCACGCACCACTGCCTTGTGCCCCTCCCAGATCATGCCCTCGTCCACTCCCGCAGTAGAATTTTCTCTAAAATAATGAGTCAAGGTCTCGGATAACTTTGAAGCCACGGCAGGATCATCCAGGAGGTTCTCATTCAGCCTCCTTGACCATGACCGACGTGCTCCCGGCGACACCGCTATGGTGGCGGTCACCGGCGCATGGTCGGAGATGGTCATACATCCAATGGACGCATCCCGCAGCAGTTCCAGAGTGTGCCTATCTACCCAGAGGAAACCTATTCGTGTATACACCGCGTGTACTTTTGAGTAGTAGCTATAGTCTCTGCCCTGGGGATGCAGTATCCTCCAACTGTCAAACAATAGGTGGGACTGTAATGTTTTGCGGAACCGCTTAGTAAAGGCGAACGAGTGGGAGGAGCGGCCATGTCCTGTTGGGGGTCCGGGCTCACATTGAAATCCCCTCCAAAATTAAGTTTCCCTCTCTAAATGTGGCCAAGCGTTCCATAGTGCGGTCCAGGAAAGTGAGTTGGTCACTGTTGGGGGCATATATTGTGGCGAAGGTGTAAGTGGATTCCGCTATCTTTCCCTTCAGGAATACGTATCTGCCCTGGGGGTCCAGCTCATGTGCTGACAGCTGAAATGGGCATGTTTTATGTATGGCAATGGCAGTTCCCTTTGACTTCGGGGTCGGGGAGGGGCTGAGGAACCACTGGTTAAACAGGTGTGTAGGCAGTCTAGGAGTGGACTGAGGAGTGAAGTGCGTCTCTTGTAAGAACAGCACTTGCCCTTTCAGTCTCTTCAGTTCAAGCCAAAGCTTGCTGCGCTTATTTGGAGAGCACAGACCTCTAACATTATATGAAATTACCTTTAAGGTAGTCATGGTGGTTCCGTCCGGAGGACAAGATTCATGCGGCGGATGTGGTCCCAGCGCAGGTGGTGGTGCAGGCAGAGCTCCCTTAAAACATGCTGCATAAGAAAAGGGGAAGGTAGAAGGGAAAGGAAAAAGCAGGAGAAAAAAGACAATTTAGAACAGAAGAATACAAAAAAAACGCAATAAACGTAAACATAAGCATATGTTAGAAAAATTTTAACAGTAGCTGGGCGCAACTCGCCCTGTGCCCTAAGAAGGGCAACTCTTTTGGGCCAGACGACCGACCTCCCCCTCCGAGAAGGAGAGAGCAAGCGCCCCAGCCCAATATTCCATCTAGGAATCAGTCGTGGCCCCCAGGGTCGTCACAAGTACAGACAAGGAAGACACAGGTGTATGGTTATTCCAGTCCTCCGGGGTCCGTCCCTCCCCCCCCCCAGTAAGATGCGGCGGTCTGCTGAGCACTAAAACTATCGCCGGTCGGCTTTCGTCAGTCCCTCCGGGCGGCGGGACCTGGAGAGGTCCCTGAGGAGCGACGTCTGCGGCCTCTGGAACGTCTCTTGTTTTTGGCGGACTGCCAGGGTTGTGCAGGGGTCAGGGCTGGGAAGTCCAGGGCCCCCCTCCAGTCCGGGAAATCGACACCCTCCAGGGCCGAGAGGAATGAGGGTAAATCATCCTTGGTGCGCAGTATCACCTGACGCCCTTCTTTTTTCACCTGCAGAGTAAAGGGGAAACCCCAGCTGTAGGACAGACCAGCTTCTTGAAGGGCCTCCAAAACAGGGCGCAGGGCCCTGCGCTGCATCAAAGTGCGCCTGGATAAGTCCTGGTAGAAGAACAACCGGGCCCCATCAAAGTAGGGCCTATTGCGCATTTTCTGCATGATACGATCTTTCATTGTATATTTGTGTAGTTTGCATATAATGTCCCTTGGGTTTTCTGGATCCTGGGACGGGGGTCTTAGCGCCCTATGGGCGCAGTCTATTTCCACTGTGGCTGTATTTGGGAGCTCAAGAATTTCCCTGAAGATGCCCGTTAGTGTAGGCACAATGTCCTTAGGGGCTGTCATCTCTGGCAGGCTGCGGATGCGGATGTTGGCCCGTCTGCTACGGTTCTCAAAATCGTCCATCTGTGATATAAGGGCCTCTATTTTGCGGTCCAGGGCAGCGCACCTCTCCTGCAACAGGGAGATGTGTGGGAGGGAGTCCTCTAGCTTTTGCTCCAGGGTTTCCACCCGACCCCCCAGGTGAGCTCTGTCAGACTTCAGCTGTGCTATGTCCTGTGTGAAGGCCTTCTCTATTCTTGCAGTGAATAGTTCTAGGTCCTCCCTGGTGGGGAGAGACCAGATGTGGCGTTTCAGATCTCCATCACCCAGTACATCCATCTGCTCCCTGCCTCTGTCCTGGGATGCTACCAACCCGCGGGAGGAGGGGGGGTCCTCCGGACTCCCCAGTCTAGGAGAGGCGATCTGTGAGGCTTGCACACGCTGGGAGGTTGGAAGTGGAGGCGTGTGGTGTTGTGAGGCCTGCTGAGTCGGCGCCATCTTGGATCCTCCCTTCCCCGCTCTCCGCGGCTCCGGAAAGTAGTGATCCAGCGAGCCTTTCCCCGATTTTTCCGCCAGCGGGGGTTGAGACGTCGTCCGCCTGCGCTGTGACATTTCTCCAAGCTCTTTTCAGGTGTCTCTGTCCCCGGGAAAGCTGCTGTTGGCTGCGGTGTGTGCGGAGCTGTGAGGAGATGCGACCTCACTCCTCCATGTCCTGGCCACGCCCCCCCAACTGAATTGCTTTTTCTGGACTTGGTCATTGTTTGCACTATTGTTTGCCCATATATGGGGATATATGTTCTGCACTATTATTGCATTTTATTTAGCATTGAATATATGTTGGGAAGCATTGATCACTTGTTATGACATATGATTAGTATTTATGTAATTTTTGCATTATTCATGAGCACTTTAGTATAAGTTTATATGTTTTGAATATAGCTCTGCACTTTTTATTTGGTTTAATATTGGCTCACTAAAGATATGTTTACTACAATTAGTGTATGTGCTTCAGTTTGTATAGATCAATCTTTTTCAACATTTTTAATATGGAGGAACCCTTTAAATAACTCCCATAAAATTCCCATCCCAGGGAACTCCTGCTAATATATTCTATATCTACAGCTTACGGTACATTAGTGTAAAGGTCTTTGGAAAGAATGCTCCTTATACGTGGTCATTAGGAAGAATTCACCCTTACAGATACTGTATCTAAAAAGATTGTTGTTGTCAGTAGTTTCTTTTTCTGAGAAGCAGAAATTGCTCATTGTTTAGGGAACTCCTAGCAACCTCTGGAGGAATCCTAGAGTTCCACAGAACCCTGGTTGAGAAAGGTTTGTATAAATAAGAACATCCTGTATTGCCCTGTACAGAAGCACTTTGTACTGCAGTCAACTTGTAGGCAGGTGCCTACATACAGTTGGTAATCCTGAGAGGTGATATATAGAAGGGAGGACCAACCTCATGATAAGTTCGGACATGGGAGTAATGCAATGATGATTGTCTACACCAGTGGCAACTGGTGCTAAACTTTTTGGGGGGGTGGCAAACAAACCCCTACCCAAGTCCGAACTCACCCCTCCATGGCACAGTCCCCCCGCACTCACCCCTCCATGGCACAGTCTTCCCGCACTCACCCCTCCACAACACGGTCCCCTCACACTCAGCACCTCCACGGCTTGGTCCCCTCACACTCAGCACCTCCACGGCTTGGTCCCCCCACACTCTGTCCCTCCATGGCTTCCTCAGCTTCTCCTTCCGGCCAACCCGATCCGCCTCCCGTCCTGATAGGCTGGAAGGAGAAGCTGGAAGACAACAGCGAATATTGATTCACTAGTGTCACAAGTGGGTGGGTTCCCCACCTCGAGCCCAACCATTTTCAAGCCAATTAAATCCTCAGGCTGTAATCATAGGGCTTGAAAAAAAAAGTCATACAAACATATGAGTCCAGCGCCCTGCATGCATCCTCCCATGCAAACTGGGGGGCGGCGCCACTGCACCCCTAATGGACCGGCCACTCCTGGTCTACACTATGTGATCCGTTGTTGCGGTCGCATTACCATTTAATGGGACCCGGTCATGGGTTCACACAAGGATGGACTCTGAGCTTTATTACTGAAGTGACTTTTCCTAATATAAAATATGGACATCACCATGTGGTATAGCATGGCCATTTGCCAAGCTCAGCCACAATGTAATGTGATATACCTTTAAAGAAGACAGTACTGTAAGCAAGAATACTGCATTACGCTTTTGTACTACCTCAAGTATTTTTCAAATTCACTAAAATATACATATTTTGTGCTAAGAAGAGTTGCCTGGTCTGAGTTTCTTGGGAGGTGGAACAGAGTGTGTGATTAACAAGTGTATTCATATTGTATCATAAGAGCTAGGGATAGAGAATACCTGCCTTGATTAACTCTCAGGTTATACAGTAAAAGTGTACAACAAAGTAAATCCTTAGTTAGTGGAGTGAAGATTGGAAAGAAGGAGAAGCAGCCAGCTTAGGAGTGAAAGTGGCGGTGGCTGGTGATGGAAGTTCTTTGAGAGAGGGGTGACTTAGTACTTCATGTATCTCGCTAGAAGAAGGGTCCCTATCTTAGATCCTGCTGTGGAACAGAACCTTCCTAGGGACCTAGCCTGTAGCCACCTTAAAGTGGTAGTAAACCCTCCTATCATTTTCAGCCAAGGAAGCTGCCATTTTGGCCTCTGTTTAATCTACAACTGCCATGATGCTGCACATGTGATCAGCTATAACACCAGCCATTGGATAGTTTGACAGTTTGGTTTAGAGCACAACCAATGGGAGTGTTACATTTCTGGCACGTGCCGGAAATGTAACTGGTTTTTAAACTGTTAAATGGATGGGTTTACTACCGCTTTAAGCAAGGCCTTGCAAATAGAAGTAAGGTGGCTTCCTTTTTTGCTTTCAAGCTGGGCAAGGTTAATGGTACAGTGTACTGTGGCAAGAGAAGCTGGTGGAGTTAAGTCAGTGTTCTGTGCTATTTATCTCACAGCAATTATGTAGTCAGTGCAGGACAGGAGTCACTGGCGGGGCAGAATACATGAGTGGAGGCTCTGTAGTGTCGCTAGGCCACACTTAATTGCATGTGGCCTATAGTTCACCAGTAGCCCCTAGGGGGTGCCGTGCTAACAAACATACTGACAGTCAACAATAAAAGAAAATCAGATTTACACTTATGGGGAGGGGGCAGTGTGAGCAGAGGAAAGATATTATTGTGTCTTGTTTTTCTATTGTCCAGTCAGCATGGCGGGAGTGTGTTCTTGACCAAGCAGCGCTAACGCTGCAGTAGAAGTGATGCCCCTGAATGTGCAGTTTGGCAGGGATGGCTGGATCACAAAACTGCCTGCACAGAATTGCAGGTAAACAGTTCTCATATCTGTACTTCAATTATGTATTTAGCTGCCTTATTCCTTGAGTTCAAATTTAAAGCTTTCCAGATGACTGAGCATAATAGATAAGTACAGACTGTACGGTAGATATTAGATTAAAGAAAGCAGTAACATAAATAACTGGAAAATTGGATTGTATATTTTAAACAGTTTTTTAATGATTAAAAGTTTGCTACTTTATGAAAAGACATCAATGTATTACAGTGCAGGTTCTACAAAGGAAGCAGAGAGTGGAAAATCTAGGAGTTTTATCCTCAGGGATAAAAGTTACTGGTGAATTCAAACAAAACATTTCCAGATGAGATAAAATCTCAAAGTACGAATCATGCCACCATGCAGATGTTTATATAATATAACTATGCCCCAAACAACTAAGATCCTTTGATGGAATATTACATTTAATTAACCTTCATCAGAAAAAACATAATTACTTTGAAGTATATATAATGAATTTGAAAATACTATCTTATTAATGTTCAGCCTTCACTAGGGGCTTATAAAGAGCATATTATTTCCTTACATAAAGTGAACCTAGACTTTCGATCTGTCTATGTTGCCATGCCTCCAGGCAGTTATTTGTGCCTGTGTGGAAGAGCGCATTTGTCCATATTAATATAATTGCTCTCACAGACAAGCCATCATATTGCTGCACTGCCTACTATATCAAGGGGCTTATTAAAAAAAAATCAGCACATTTACTGCGTCGGCTATAACTCACTCTGTTTATGAAGCACATTTGTTGCATATTTGCTGGGTAAAAACTATATTTGTTTTTACCTTTTTTTCTTCAGTGGGAAAATATATCTAGTATGGGGTCGGTTGGCAGATGTTGCTTATGAACATTTGCAGTGATTGTTTCTAATAATGATTCCATGCTTTTTCTACTCAAGGCAAATTTAATTGCAGGTACTTCTTGTAAAATGTGACAGAGTGGGGTTTACTAAAACTGTGCAAAATCTGGTGCAGCTCTGCATAGAAACCAATCAACTTCCAGGTTCTCTTTGCCAAAGCTTAATTAACCTCTTCATGACCGCGCTATATCTGAATGACGGCTACAGCGCAGTCCCACATTGCCGGGGGGGCGTCTATTGATGTCCTCCCGTGATCATGCTTCTCGTACACCCCCTGCGGTGCTCATTCGCAGGCAGCGATGATCACTGTGTCCTTGGGACACAGCTGACCACAGATCATGGTAAAGAGCCAATCACAGTGGCTCTGTACCACGTGATCAGCTGTGTCCAATCACAGTGTCGGTTATTGCCATTCCTCTCCTCACACTGACAGTCCGTGAGGAGAGGAGAGCCAATAACTGGCAAATCCACACAGAAAACATCGACACTGATAATAAGGGCACTGATTATCAGTGCTGTCCCAACATTGCCCACCAATGTTGCCAATCAGTGCCCACCGATGCTTCCAACCAGTGCCAGTTAATACTTCCTGTCAGTGCTCATCAGTGCCACCTATCAGTGCCCAATATTGCCAACTATCAGTGCCCATCAGTGCCTCCTCATCAGTACCCATCAGTGCCACCTCATCAGTGTCCATCAGTGCAGCCTATCAGTGCCCATCAGTGCAGCCTCATCAGCGCACATCAATGAAGGAGAAAAATTACTTGTTTACAAAATGTATTCATTTTTAGTTTGTTTAGCAAAAAATAAAAACTCTAGTGGCAATTAAATATCACCAAAGAAAGCCCTATCTGTCTCAAAAATAGATACAATTTTTTTTGGGGTACAGTGTTGCATGACCACATAATTGTCATTCAAAGTGTCACAGCACTGAAAGCTGAAAATTAGCCTGAGCAGGAAGGGGGTAAAAGTGCCCAGTAGGCAAATGGTTAAACAAGCTGAAGTTAGAAGCTGATTGGCTTCTGTGTAGAGCTGCACCAGATTTTGCACAGTTTTAGTAAATTGACCCCATTGCTTTTACAAATTTTACCTTTCCTAGAGTAAATGATGCTATGTGCTCCCTGCAATGCTGGTCACATGATTGAAGGCACCAGTATATGGTCACGTACGTGGTCACATGCTGTCTGCTGTAGGGGAGAATGAGCAAATTCTTTCCTTAAATAAATAAAAATTACTTGACCAAGTCGTAGATATTCATACTTGACCGATTGGCAGCATTGGTTACCTACAGAAGAAAAGAAAAGGGGGTAACTTTATTTCTAGTTAGGGCAGGTCTGCTATAACATCCTGGTTCCTGAGGAGCAGCCCACTGTCCTTGTATGAATGGATATTAGGGGGTTGAGGACAAGTAATTTGTTTTGCACTAAAAAGTTATTTTATACTATGTGTAACACTATGGACAAATGTTATCTGCCAATTTTAGATACAGAAAAAAGTTTATTAAAACTTTTTTTTTTAATTTTTTGATTCTCAGCAATTTATATTTTTGTTCACTCACTATAAGCTAGCCTCGTTGGGTCATTTTTTTTAGATGACAATAAGATTCAGATTCTTCTGTATAGCTGACCATCATTTCATTCAAGTTTTAAACAATAATCATAGTTATTCTGACAAACCTTTACACATTGTAACAAGTACTGAATCCTGTTTGTGAATAATTGTACAGTTGGGTGTAAAACGTTTTTAAAGGGCATTTTGCAAGAGAAATGTAAACCTTCTTTTTGTAATATGGAGCTATCCTTTCCTTAGCATCTTTCACAGCTGCACCCCTGTCCTGGTGTTTTCTTTGCTTGTTGGAGTGGAGTTCAGCTAGTGAAATCTGTGTTACCATGCAGAGGGGTTTGTCAGTTTGTCAGCATGTTGAACAAAGGATGTCATACTGGGAAATTCACTGCTGTAATATAGCCTCCTAAACTCCTATATATCTTTTCTTTCCCATGACCGGTATTTTTTATTTGAAGATCACTGATAGTGATTATCTTTGCATTCTTTTTTCCCACAATTAGGCAAATTAAAAGAATTAGTGAAATTAGATCCTCCTAATGTTGTGTTTACATTAAGAAAACAAGCAAAATGGTTTAATGTATTGAAACCAAGACATACTGTTGCCTGGTTTATATACAGGGTGAATACAGAGGATCTTCCAATGGTTAGAGCAAATTGCAAAATTTGGTACATAGGTTATTTAGTACAAAAAAATGAGGCTACAATTTGTATTATGTATTAGGTTTTAAAACAATATAAACACAAATTATATCTTACATGACATCAGAAGATTAGCTAAAATAATGTTCCTCCATGCCAGGACATTGGCTGATTGTTGTTTGGGGAATATCATATAGAGGTTGCATGTTTGGTTCAGCAATATACAACCTAGCAGCTATAAAAGCTCTTGAAACAGAGTCTAGAACAGTGATTCTCAACCAGGGTTCCGTGGAACCCTAGGGTTCCTCCTGAGGTTGCTAGGGGTTCCTTGAGCAATGGTCAAGCTCTACCTCTTAGATAATTTCCCACTGACATCGTTGATCTATTTAGCTATCTGTGAGGGGTAATTCTTCCCAATGACCACAAGTGTAAGGAGCATTCTTCACATTGACCATCACACTAATGTATCATGAGTTGTAGATTTCTCATTTTTAGCAGGGGTTCCCCGAGACCGGAGAATTATTTCAAGGGTTCCTCGGTGTTGAAAAGGTTGAGAAAGTCTGGTCTAGAAGAAGAAAAAAACAATATAGCACTTCATAAGCTGCCTAAATTAAAGAGTAACTCCACTTTTATTGAGAAAAATAGATTTTAACAATCTTTGTTGCAGATTCCTATCTTTTGCTATTCTGAAGAAATCCCTGTGTGTTTGTCTGTGTCCATGTGCAGAAGTGAGTCTAATGGGAGTTGTTTCATAATTATCAACCAGCTGCTGCACCTGCAAAGCTCCAATGAGAAAAATTGCAGGGTCTGCATGCCTTTAGATGTGATTTCCTATTGGTAGTGTCTCATCAAAAATTACATTTTTGTTGCAGGGGATGCCTGAAATCTGACTTGTAGCTTAGTGCAGACTTCTGGGAAAATCAGGGAGCCAATCACACAAGCAGGAAATTATGTTTCTGGGGGGGCGTTCTGTACACATTCTGTGTACAGAACACCTCCAGGTAGCCATATTGAATTGTATTTCACAGAAAATTATAGAGCTGCAGATTGAAAAGGAAAGGTAATTTTTAATAACATTCAATGAGAATATGACTTGTGTAACAGTTGTATATTTTCTTTTTTTTTTATTTACTATTTTTTTCCCCCCACAAAAGTGGAGTTACCCTTTCAGCTACCTATCCATTATAAATTAATATTTGGGCGAGGTTCACACAGTAAAACTCTCTAAAGAAAAATTCACCAGAGGGTTGTTTTTCAGAGATCGGTAGCACAGCAGCTTTCAGGCATTCAGAACATTATACTGCCAACTGAATGACTTTTTTGCCTCAACTTCAATTTTGCATGAAACTAAAGCACTGCACCAGCAAGCCAAGTGATTGCCTCATGGTTGCAGTGGGCATGGTTCAGTGGGCAAGTTTGACAGGAAGTGCTGCCTGTCGAATTTGATGAGTTAAATTTTCTGCATCCACATCATGTGTACAATCTCTTCCTGCTGCCTTGTTAGACTTTCAGGGGGCGGTAAAACATGGCCACTTGGTTTTATCACATGTCTGAACAAGCCCTTGTTTTGTTTTGGGGTTCAGATTTCGGACAAGAGCCTCAATAGTTTTGGTGAAAATCTCAGATTGGAGCCCCAATTCTTTTCACTTTGATGCAAATCCCAGTTGTTACTGTTTGTCTAATTTGTGCAGTAGCAACCAAGTAAGCTGACCCAGTAATATTGTTAATGTGAGTTTAGCAAACAGTGTGTCGTGCAAAAATACTTATATATAGGAACGCAATACTAGATATACAGAGTGTTACAAATATGCATACATACACTAGCTAGCCTTTCCTAGCAAATGAACATTGGCATTAATATGTATGCAGTAAAGATACACAAAGGGTGCAAAGCATTTGCAGAGCTTTCAGCAAGCTGTTTTTAAGCTTTTAAAGTACCAGTCAACACTAATTTGTAAATGTTGTACACAGGTCCTAATGGGAGTGCTTACTGTCATTTTAAACAATCTGCTACCAGGCTTCAGGCTTTCATTAAGCTTCAAGATGTGCTGAACAGCTTATTTAAAGTGGCAATCAACACTCCTATTAATATCTAGGTTTAACATTTACAGACTGGAGCTGAATGGTACTTTAAAAGCTTCAAGGAAGCTTGCTGAAAGCTCTGCAAATGCTTTGTGCTGTTCAAGCTGTTCTTATACAAGCTGAAGCCCGTGTGACACAGGCCTAAAAGTCACAGCTTCTGATATAACTGGTCCACAATTTTCTCTTTGAACAGGGCTACAGGGCTTGAAAAGTCTCCTTTCAGCTTGTGCTACTGGCCTTTTATTTAGAAACTTTGGGTAGCCATTCCCACATGGGTGTAGTTTTTCCTCTTCTTGCCTACATCAGTTTTTATAAGGGAAGTGTCTCTTTCCTTACATATTCCAAACTCTTGATGGCACTGTAGTATCTTACATGCTATGGGTCAAATATGTAAAAAGGGTTAAGCCATTATTAAATATTATTGACATAGCTTGGGTCCAGTGTTTGACTAGAACTCCTCTAAAACAATGAGAACAGCTAAAAATGTGTACATTGCCTGGCCACTAGCTTATATTGGCCAAAATACCAAAATAATATATATTCCCCCATTATATTCGAAGACAGTGAAACTAGTCTTGTGCAAACACTGTTCCAATGACATTTGTTTGAGAGATGTCCCCAAGAAAACTGATGTTGTTAACTCCTGAAAGATCACATACGTTGTCTGAAAAAAATAAGGGATTCTGGATATACCGATGTAACACACCAAAATAGTTTTGTAGCATTCTTGTTTATAATAAAAGCTCAATAGTACCGCTGGGTCAGTTTCCTTGCGTTTACTGAAAGAATTAGGCAAACAGCAACAATTGGTATTTGCATTAATTTCCACCTGAAAACAAGTTGGAATGAGCATTAGCATGTATATTTAGTTCTTACAGGGATTATAATGTTCTGCTTACAACTACAGGTATGGGGAGTTTTGAAACATGAATTGGATTAAGGCCCATTCATGTTTATGTGGCCTAAATTGGTATGATCCATGAGGTTTACTGAAGAAACAGTGTCCGTTCCTTTTTTATGTGGCCAGCACATATTTAAAGTGTATTCAAACCCCAGCAATTCACTTATTTGCTACCATTTAGGCCAGCTAAATATACCATTAAAAACATTTTGCTATATCTGTTCAATAAGTACTGTCCCCAGCTACATCACCAATCTTGTCTCAAAATATCACCCAAACAGTCCTCTCCGCTCTTCCCAAGATCTCCTGCTCTCTAGCGCCTTGGTCTCCTCCTCCTATGCTAGCCTCCAGGACATCTCCAGAGCCTCTCCCATCCTCTGGAACTCTCTACCTCAATCTGTCCAGCTATCTCCTACTCTGTACATTTTTATAAATCTCTTCAGGAAAGCCTATCCCGCCACCACCTAACAACCTAACTTGTATTTCTTCCATCAGCTCACCCCCTACAGTTACTACCTTTCATACCACTTGCTCCACCCTATTGGATTGTAAGCTTATGTGAGTGGGGCCCTCCTAACTCTGTTGTATTGTATTGTAACTGCATTGTCTCCCTTTATATTGTAAAGAGCCACACAAACTGTTGGAGCTGCCTAAATTATTTATAATAATAAGTGCAAAAATACCTATTGATTCTGCTAGAAGTGAGCTATTAACCTTCTCTGCCTCTTTTGCAATTTTACCAGTTTGCATTGTTCCCATCTCTCTCAGTGAACCACAGAACACCTCCAACCTATAAAATGGAGAAGAAGAATGGAGAAGGTGTTCTATAATTCAAGAACACTCCCTAGGGGGATGTGTTACTAACTGAATTACGAGGTTAAAACATGAAAAAAAACCTGAAAAAAATGAAAACATTTTTAAGGACTGGTAAACCTGAGTATATGCATTTATTTATTGGGTTCAAAGACATAAAAACATGTAAAGATGTTCCAACATCACTATGCCAGGAATAGTGGTGCCTCTTCCTATCCCAGTCTCAATCTCTGGTTTTGTGTAAAGAAGGAAGCTAAAGTTAAAAACATATTTAGGTACTTATATTAGTTGCACACAAAAATGCATTTAATCATTTCTAATTAAAGGCTACCTGGACCTTATTGCATTTATTTATTTTTATCTGCCTTGAGTTCAATTTTAACATGTACCAAATTAATAATTTTTGTGTATTTTAAATCCGAGCTAGCAAATACACAATTCCACACCCAAGTAAGAATGTACTAATCAGCATTGAAAAATGTACCATGCACAAGCCCACATAGAATAGAAATACAAACATACACACAGTTTTTAAACAAGCATTACTTCAAATGACTGTAAAAGCAGTCTATAATGCATAGGCAATTTAAAAAAAGGAAGAAATGTCAAACTGTTAAACCCACAACAGTAAAAATCAGTCTGTATATGCAGTAAATCATGGTTGTTATACTCGCTGTGGAACCTAAGGGGTTAATCCTCTGCATTGTGTAAAAAGGTTATTTTATCCTGTCTTCTCTGTTCCTCCCTTTCTTTCACTGTCCTCAATCCATCTCCTGATAGAACAGAGGCTATAGGAGACAAGCTGCACATGCTCAGTTTGGTGTGTATTGCTAGAGAGTTGTTTTCCTTGGGAGAGTGCATGTGATCAGCACAGGGCCAATCAGCACTGTCCAAACAGAGGGTGAGGGCTCCTGCAGCCGTATAAGACAGTCAGAAGAGAATGAAAAGTCCTCCTACAAGCTTTAACCAGACATTGATAGAAGTAACAAGACTGCTATGTACTGCTAAAGTAAAAAGGTTTTTAGCAGTTTATATTTACTAAAACGATTGCATTTCCATGTTCTGTGTACTATGGGAGACCATATATAGTGAATGCAGAGTCCTGGGTTTAGTAACACTTTAAATCCTACTGGTTATTCTGTTGGCAAGCTAATTAGACTGATGAACTACCAGGGAGAGTCGGGAAGTGGAGCTGAGCATTTTAATGCTTTATTATTCCAATTAGTTTTATAACCTAACAAAACATAATTGAGTGCCATCATCCCCGTGATATATTATTTGTATCTGTTGTATATAACTAGGTATAGAAAATGCTTTCTGGCTATTGACCTGTAATTATCTCCTTTTGAATAATGTTGATGTTATCTGCAAATTTTCTGTTAACACATTACACCGATTTACGTGCAAATAAATATGTTTGAATGCATTTCCATGACACTGTAGTCAGTATAATAACTTTTCACTCTACCCATACATTAAAAATATATAAAATGTGACTGACACCCATATTGTCCCTGAACATCTCAGCCCACATTATAGATCATCGCAGTTAGGTTTAATAACGGCTTGTAATCTGTTAATCGTGCAGATATGACTGGAATTTACATTGGCTGCTTGCTTGTTTTTTTCAAGAAAATAAATCTGTGATTAATGTAGTCTTCTCGCAACCTCTTTTAGCTGCCAACCAAATCTTTTTGAGTACAGGTTTATAAATATTTGTGAAACATCTGAGTCATGAGATCAACTAAAATACTGGTTTATAGATGAAATAAAGCGATACCATTGCACTAGAGATAGTCTGGTAATCGTCAAAGGGTATCCAGTGTAATTTAAGATCAACAACTTCACGTTACTTAAATAACATTTATTTTAAGTGCCCATGATATTCCCTTAACACGTTTAAGGCTATTAACATGCACGGCTGTCTGTTTGGTGGGCAAAATAT
Organism: Glandirana rugosa; assembly: GCA_018402905.1. Lineage (NCBI taxonomy): Eukaryota > Metazoa > Chordata > Amphibia > Anura > Ranidae > Glandirana > Glandirana rugosa. The sequence continues at coordinate 630,110 of BLSH010359464.1, forward strand.
TGTGGAAAAAGTTAGCTCAAAATTTCCCACTAATCACAGATGATCTGTGGTTTGTCAAGGGTTGTAAGATCTTCACGAACAGCCTGGCATGGCATCAAAGAAATTTAGACTCTGGCAGGGTGTGAAATGGTTATAGTACCTGTGGCCACCTTGTCTTTATGAAACCACAATTTGGCACCCTTACAGGCTTAGATAATAGGACATAAATATAGAAGAGAATGACTGTCTGTGAGCAAAGACTGGTAACCCAGAACAGCTAGAGTTAGTGGGTTTGATTTACCTAAGGCAAATAGGCTGTTTACTTTGCAAAGACATTTTCCCCAGAGCTTAGTGAATGTGGTGAGGTTCCACTTTGTAAAGAATACCCAATCATGTGCAAGGAAAATTGAAAAAAAAAAACAAAAACACAATTTTTCCTTGTGAACAGGTAATGAAAAATGTGTGCCGCTCAGGCTAAAGTGAAAGCAATCCTGTGTCTACCACTGTGAGTTCTGGTCAGGGAAGAAGCTCAGCTCCAAACTGCGGACAAAGAATGGATCCCATGAAGCCGCACATCAATGCAGACCCACTGGTATAGGAATGAATGGCAGTCTCAGCCTGGGCTCCCGCCAGACCTCCAATGTTGGGGCATGGTCTGGTGGGAGCACAGGGTGAAACTGCCATTTATTCCTATACCAGTGGGTCTGCATTGATGTGCGGCTTCATGGGATCCATCCTTTGCTCAACCATTTTTCCTTGCACATGATTGGATGATGGAAGTCGGCAGAGCTTCACCTCATTCACTAAGTTCTGGGGAAATTTCTCTTGCAAAGTGCAACTTCCCCTGAAAAGTGAACCACCTATTTTCCTTTAGTAAATCAACCCCAGTATCTTCCATGAGAAAAAAACTGTAGTCTGATTAGTTTATTTACCCAGGTGTTGGACTACAGAAACATGGAGAAGGGACTACAGAAACATGGAGAAGGGGACATTTCCCTCTTTACAATCAGTTGACTTTGACTTTCTACTGTTATGCTGAATGCTGTGTTGCAATATCACTTCCAGTCAGCAGAGGAAGAATTATAGCTAGAAAAGCCTTTGATATTCTATGCAGAACTCTGAGGATCTTGGGATTTAAAGTCCACAAAGCAATCCCTGTTGTGGAACTTTGCACCATAATCCCCAAGAGACATTGGGGCAAGGAGGAGCAGTGGAGCTGCTTTTCTGAGACTGTCCAGCTAGGTTCTTCATCTTGACACCAAGGGAACTAATGAGAGCACATCTGCTGCATACTGGCCAGACTGCTGCAGGGCCACACCAGTGGAGACACTTGAGGCAGCACAGCACAGATCACAGCAATCGCATCTGTTCCGTTGCCACAGAAGGACCAAAGCATCCTCTCACCCTCTGCTTCTCACCGCTGAACCTCTGGAGGCATTCTGTGGAGATAAAATAAACTGCGCTAATACTCAGGAAGTAGCTGCAGCCTAATACTACTAGTATATAGAAGATAAAATATTCAGGGCTGCGCTAAAATATGAGGGTGATAAAAAATGTGGATAGCAAACAATAAGTCCAAATGTATTAGCGTAATCACAGTCTTAATTATTTGTCAAACATAGAAATGACAATTTAAAACTATCCGACAGGACACCCCGTGCATTTAGAACATAATTGCATCCACCACCGATTTAAAGGAGGCTTACCAGACCCAGCTGGAAGCTGAACGTTCGGCTATTCCCCAGCCAGGGGTATATATGTTGGATCCACCGTGAGTTCCACACCACTTTAGTTCAAATTCCTCCAACTCCATTCACTACTCATGTGGCCAATAAAATGGAATAGCCCGAATATCACTTCTCCAATGATCGCTGCAAGATGTCATCAGGTGTCATCCGGTGCCCAGTGCGCTTAAACTCCAGTGACCACGTAATATCACAGGCACCCACAATGAAAAAAGGGCTCAAATAGTGAATTACTATAAAACACTTTATTCCGTATAAAATATAAGGTACTCACACAGCATAAAAAGCGAACCGGCCGGTTCCCGTTTTCCGGGTTGTAAACAAACAGATGGTGACGTCAGCGTGCCCTCCCGACGTACGTTTCATCAAAGATGACGTTGCCTCGGGATAGGGCACGCCGCTGAGTCACCATGCATATATACAGCGGCCACCCACTCATTCAGAGACGTGAGCGGCCATCTTAACTAATGGAAAACTTTCACACTAGCAAATGCTCACTTGTTAGGAACTACAACTATAAGGGAAACATATTAACTATTTCCATTATTTAAAACAATGTTATTTAAAATAGGATAGATCCAGCAGAGAGGGATCAAAATTACAAAATCACTCGAAACGGATCATCCCAAGGATAAAAAAATCCATAAATTCAAGAGAGTAGTTATAACTCCCTAATGTCTCACACGGGAGACAAAACAGCTTGTCCTACTTAATTTTAAAAGCAAGAACAAGTTGGTTTTGAAAAATGAAAAGGAAAGAAAACATTTTAAATTTATAAAATGTAAAAACTAGAAAAAATTAGAAAAAATTAAGTGAATAGAAAAAATTAAGTAACCAGTTAAAAACATATGAACTAAATTTACAAAATACTCCAAAATGTATGTATATTCAAAAAATCCCTAAAAAAATACTTTATTCATTTTATGAAAAATCCTGAGAGAAAAAAAAAATTCTAATTACCCTTCTTTTCTTGTCCATTTCCTTTAAAAAAATATATTAGAAGCAGCTCAAGTCTCTGAACCAGTTTACAAAGTATTATCATAGATAAAGCATTGCTCAGACCCCTCTATTAGACATACCATATTCTGATTAAATATATAGATCAAGGAACAATATGGCTATCAAAAAATAATTTAGGTATCCCTTCAGTAAAGTGGTGGGCCAAAAAATGTTCCATTATCTAAGGGCACAGTCTATACCCCGAGTAACCAACCCATAGACCTCCTCTGGCCGCAAAGCAGTGACTAGGTAAATCCTTAGGCCCTGTACAACAAAACAAGACTAAACCAATACCTTTTAAGATGAGTCAGATATCCCATAGGCTAGGAGTTATCAATAAAGGCATTAGTGTCGATGTCTACATTTAACCCATAGGAGATATAAGATTTAATCCTATATATCCAGGACATTTCTAATTGTGAAATGCCCCTTAGAGTAGAGCCCCCACGCCAATGGGGTTTATATTGGTCGATGCCTAGGAACAGAGTCTTGGATGGATCCCTATTATGGTGATCCCGGAAATGTTTGGACACAGACTGATTTTTAAAACCTGTCAGTATGTTTGTTATATGCTCATTCAGCCGTACTTGTAAAGAACGTTTAGTCCGGCCCACATATTGTACCCCGCAAGGGCACTGCAGCATATATACTACGGCCTTTGTGTTACAAGTAATGAAGGACCCAATCCTAAATTGGACCAATCTACTTGCAGACACAAAAATCTGAGCTTTCCTCCCAGTGAGATTGTTCAGGGAACAGACTCTGCATTTACCACATTTGTGAAAACTGGTTAATTCCTGGAAAAAGGCAGCTTTCTGGTGGGAGGATTAATCACATTTGGAACGACTTTTGTTCCTAAGAGAGGAAGCACCCTTATAGATCACAGTGGGGTGGTCTGGAAGACTATTACCTAAAACCCGATCACTTTTAAGTATATGCCAATGTTCTGGCCTATGCTGGGCATAGATGGCGTCCTCCTCCCATAGAGCCATAAATAAATTAGCAAGGCTGCGTGCATATTTTGCACCCATTGCCACCCCCTAATCTGGCTGTAAAACCTCTGGTCAAACCAGAAGTAGTTGTGGGTGGCAGCAAATTCTAAAAGCTCCATAACAAAGTCTACCTGTTCCTGAGGTAACTCAGAGTCTCTCTCTAAGTAATACCTTACTGCAAATAGGCCTAAATGGTGGGGTATAATTGTGTATAAGGATGTGGCATCTGCTGTCACCAAGAGCAAACCATCAGATGGGACATAATTTGAAAGGATGTTCATCACATGTCTCAAATCTTTAATATAGGAATTCTGTGGAGAGACTGAGGGGGCCCTCTACAGCCAGAGATCATAGTTGCACCACAGGAACTGCTGAGAGGGCACTGCCCATTGTCCCCACTGCTAGTTACAGGAGGCAGGACATTGAGTATACCACACCTATACTACACCTGTACCACACCTATACCGCACCTTTACATACACCTACAGTATACTGCAGGCTGGCTTATTGAAATTGATGTTACATGCATTAAGGCTTGTTAAAGGGCTCCAACGGTAGCTGGCAGAAGAAAAGCATGAAGGACTCCCCTTCCCGTAAAACCATCCCGCAAGTCCCCTTTGTTTCCTTCTCCTCTTTACTTCATTTCTATGGACAGTGCACATTCAGGTGGTCTAGGCCTAGCATAGTCATCATTATTGCACTTTGGCAGTATAGTTCCTGTGTTCAGTAAATCAAACTTTATCATTGCTCGCTCTTGCACTTTACGTGACCTTGCTACTGTTTATGCTGATCTGGATGCCAAATGTCATCTTATACCTAGTCCTTATCACTAATCGCCCTGTATGCTAAATTGTGTACTTACTATTGTTAACCCATTGCTTTGCTTACTTCATTAACAACCATATCAGGTGACAATTTATTAAGTTTGCTTTTACCAACTGGTTCAGTGCCTGTTTCTTTGATCTAGCACTACTACTGGGTATTAAGTATTACTTTCAGTGATTTTCTGTGATATTGAATGGTTTATTCACCTAGGGGATGAAGTCACTAAGGAGAACAGAGGACCCATCCTAACCAGCAAGTCCTACGGGGGTAGTGCTGCATTTATAGTGAATACTGCATCTGGTCTAGCACCACTTCTATTTTCACAACCGTACTGAAAAAAGTCAGCTAGTGCTTTTCCTTACTACTTCAAATTGCAGAATTATTTTGACAACCCCTTATTTAATGTCCTGGGATTTAAATTTCTCAGATCTATAATAGTTATGTTTTAGGTGGGGAGAAACAACAGCTTTCTTATACTGAACTGTGATTCACATTGAAGTGGGACAGTCCATGGGGAGTAAATATTTGTCCCAGAATGCTGATTCACGTAGGTGAACTGACTCCATCTTATGTGAACCTGTAAGGTTATCGTTCAAGACCCTTACCTATTAATTTAATACTTGATATTCATGGGAAGCCTGCGTTCCAGTCCTACCAGCTGGTTCATGCATAAAGCACAATTACATATGTCATAACCTCCATCTCTAACATTTTTGTACTTTAGGTAAGTGACCCTTGTCTTTGTTGTTAAAGTACATCTAAGCCTAATAAATAAACTTTAAAGTGGTAAAAAGCAAGGGAGAATTGGATAAGGGACTTTGAGTATACCTCTATGGTCACTTACCTTATAAAGGAATAGAAATAGAAATTGTCTAAAAAACGTTCTCTTTTATATCAAACAATATAAAAACATGTGTTGCTAGCTGCAAAATACATCACAACAATAGGCGTATTACATTTTTTGAGAAGGTTGACGTGTTTCGCTGGTCATTCGCTTCTTCAGGACCAACAGAATTGAATACATAACCATAGGATATTAAAAACAAGTCCTTGGGCTAAGTTAGTAAAGATATGGTGTTGGTTCAAGTGGCAGGGATCATCAAACTACTAAAGATAGGGTAGGATGTAATATGTTGGTTAACAATAGTTCAATTCTCATACTAGAACCCTAATGCATTAAAATTTATAGGATAGGATGGCGGTCATCATCCAGTAGTATCAATGGCATCCAAGTATAAGTTAGCCATATAGAACCCTATACAAAAGTTTAAGATGGTTTGTCTCTTCCCTCCAGAGCAATGCATGCAGCTATTGTTAACCAACATATTGCATCCTACTCTATCTTTAGTGGTTTGATGACCTCTGCCACTTTACTTTATGCACTTTAATATACCTGGGCTCTGTGCCTGACTTGAATAAATGCTGTATATTTACTAACTTAGCCCAATGACTTGTTTTTTGTTTTTAATATCCTGTGGTTAGGCTCCCTCAATGTATTAAATTCTGTTGGTCCTGAAGAAGCAGATGACCCGCGAAACTCATCGACCTTCTCAAAAGATTTAATACACCTATTGTTGTAATGTATTTTGCAGATAGCAACACATGTTTTTATATTGTATGAAATAAAAGAGAATGTTTTTTAGATAATTTCTATTTCAATTCCTTTATAAGTTAAGTGACCATAGAGGTACACTCAGTCCCATATCCAATTCTCCCTTGCTTTTTACCACTGTACCAGGATAATACCTCTATGTCACATGTACTAGTAGAGTTATCTTCCATTCTGCAAAAATAAGCTCTCCCATTATCCAATTATAAATTTTGAAGTGTAAGTAAATGCAAAATGTTTTATTCATGTTATATAGAGTAAGGGAGGATTATAACTCTTGTCAGGTTTTTTTCCATCTGGGTGCCATAAGGGAAATTTCCTTTCAGGTGTTTTAATCCCTCTCCACTCTAACCAAAACTAAAACAAAAACATTTTGCCTTTAGTTAAACGTTAAGCTTTTTAAATCTTAATGTAATTGTATGTTTTTATTGTTTAAATCTTTTTAAATTTGCAGTTTTTATTAAACCAGTTGCCGTCTGTCCGCCGTGGAATGACAGCGGCAACATGGCTTCCCTGACCGGCGAGCATGGGAACGTGTATTGTGGGCGTGCCGTCGAAGGCGTGCTCGCGCGCTAACTGGCTAGCTGGGGAGCCAATCAGCGGGTGGGGTGGACTCGATGTCCACCGGCTACCCGCGATCGCTCCCCCGGGTATACATGAATGTAAATAAGCGGATCCCCGTTCTGACAGGGGAGAGGAGAGTGATCGAATGTTCCCAGTATATGGGAGCAGCGATCTCTTTCCTCCCCCAGTCATCCCAGCCCCCACACAGTTAGAACACTGTGACAGGGAACCCATTTTTTTTTTTATAATCAAAATTTTTATTGAGATTTCACAATATCACATGAATGAAAAAGTAAACATAGATCAAGTTTGACAACCACGACATGGAAATGGCAGTACATAACCTTCATGACGGCAAGGTAAAGCTAAAAATGAGTTACATACAACTTGCCACATAAAACTTGATTGAGAAATATGACAACAAATGAAAAATATAATGAACATAAAAATAGAGATAGGTTGATAAATAAATTAGATAAAATAAAAATAGAATAAAATAAATTAAAATAAGATAAAAGGGAAATGAAAGAAAAATAAAATAAAATAAAATAAAGTAAGCACCCGTAGAAACCATTCGGGGGGTTGACCACTGGCTCCTCTTAGAGGATAAAGCGTATTGGGCCCAAAGATCCTACCGTGAGAGCCCAAATGGGGAGCGACTCAGGGCAATCCCTCGGCCCCCGCCCCGGCCGGGTCCCCGGGGCATCCCCCCCCCACGCCATCAGCAAGTTGGGCGTTACAAAGGGGGGAAAGAGGATGCCTCCGGGCCACCAGCCAGGGCGGGCCCAACCCACACAGGGTCGAGGGCCGCATCCGAGCATGGAGGCGGTTAAGTGATATCACAAGGGAGACCAGCATCACCCCGAGTGGTGTAGCGTTTGTGTGGTGGAGGGGGGAGGGTGGAAGACCGGGGGGGAGGCAATGGGATAGAGGGGGAGTTGATCGAGCAGACATTGTCGGGGATTCCCAATGGGAACCCCGCGTCCTATAGAGGACCTTCTATGTAAAAATGAGAGGAGCACCAACGGGAAGGGGAAATCCACCCGACAGAGGCCGTATGAGTTATTCGGGGCCACACCCATGGGGCACTTGCTGGCCAGACATCACATCCTGACC
>BLSH010359464.1:661300-674029 GCA_018402905.1 Glandirana rugosa
CCGATGTCTTAGTGTACAACTTTCCGTCATCAAGATGGATGTTATTAATAGTACACTGTTTTGACTTATGTACTATGAAATGATGTTACATTTCATCACTCACATGTCGAACATATTGTCACATTTAAACGACAGGGGAGTTTTATTGAGTTGTGTGTCGGTAATTACAGAGTTGGCGACCGATGTTTTCACTCATTTGGGGATTCACTTTTACAGGTTTAACCCGGGTTAATCATTAAAAGGGAGGGGCCCCAGTACGCCATGAGGTGCCAGTAACCAGTATGAGAGAATAAGAGCAATAACACCAAATTTAACACAACTGCTCCCCATTTACACCTGAGACCTTGTAACACTAACAAGTCACATGACCCCGGGGAGGGAAAATTACTAATTGGGCCCAATTTGGACATTTTCACTTAGGGGTTTACTCACTTTTGTAGCCAGCGGTTGAGACATTAATGGCTGTGTGTTGAGTTATTTTGAGGGGACAGCAAATTTACACTGTTATACAAGCTGTACACTCACTACTTTACATTGTAGTAAAGTATCATGTATTCAGTTTTGTCACATGATAATTATTGTAGGTAGAACTACTGCCTTTCAACATGTGATTCTGTAGCCTGCAACCACTCTCTTGTACTCAAGTATCTGTGGACAAGTTTGCAGTAGTAAGATCAGTACCATAACCAAGGAACACCTTTTCTTGGCACAGATTCAAGGTTATTTGAAAGATGAGGATACAGGCAAGTATGATGACTGAAAAATGAAAATACCAGTGGGTAGGCTGTGCCTTCTGAACTAATTGAAATAGAAGCTTCAGTATAGACTAAAGTTTACATGCAGTGTTTCTGTAATCAATTAGGTGCCTGAAGAAAATATATTTTTACTTTTTCCCATGAGCTTATCTCCCTCAGTGGCCAGCAATGACTAGGTTAAAATAGATTAGAGTCTGCTTTCCTTCACAGCTTTGGCACAATGCACGCCAGTGCCCTAGAAAACAGCGAGCAGACAAAAATAGCAGAGTTAAATAAAACTTAATGTTGTTCCTTTGGGGCTAAGGACCTGTTAGCTCTCAGAAGTAAGGGGTTAACAGCTATGATGCAGCCATACCTCTGTAGTCAGCACCATGGAGAGATCCTATATTTCTCTACTGCAGTAATTGAAGATCTGTCTTAGTGACATATGTATAAAGCAGTGAATCTGGCATTCACTAAACATTCTCTGCAGATGAATCTTCTATTTGCGTATGATTGAAATAACTGCATAGCTCCCAACTGTCCCTGATTTCGAGGGACTGTCCCTGGTTGGCCACAAAGTCCCTCTGTCCCTCTTCCCTCCTCATTTGTCCCTCATTTTGGCCTGATCTATAGTTGTATATAAAATGCACTTTTTATCTTTCAAAAAGTGTTTCCCAGTGCTAAACCTTTCATCCAATTTCTAACTGGCTGCATTTGTAAACTTCAAAAGCCAGTATAAAGGAATAGTAGTGTTAAAAAAAGCACTTGTGGATTTAACTAATCCATTTTTTTTGGTATATTTCTCCTTTAACTGCTTCAATACTGGGCACTTTCACCCCTTTCCTACCCAGGACAATTCTCATCTTTCAGCGCTGTCACACTTTGAATGATAATTGTGATGGTCATGCTACACTGTACCCAAATTACATTTTTATCATTTTTTCACATAAATAGAGCTTTCTTTTGGTGATATTTATCGCTTTTTTTTTTTGATATTTTGCTAAAAAGATGAAAAAAGACGGAAAAATTAAAGAAAAAAAAAGTTTTCTTCTTTCTGTTATAAAAGAAGTAATTTTTCTCCTTCACTGATGGGCTCGGATTAGACTGCACTGATGAGCACTGATGAGGTGGCACTGATGAGGAGGCACTAATATGCAGCACTGATAGGTGGTACTGATAGGCGGTACTGATGAGCACTGACAGGCGGCACGATAGGTGGCACTTATGGGCATGGGCGTCCGCAGGTAGGGGCAAGGGGGGGCAAGCACCCCCCCCCTGGAATTAGGGATCATATCGGGGGTTCCCCACTTTGTCCTTATCCTAGCACCAATGGTGGGCCCTGCTCACACCTGTACACAGTTTAGCAGGGCCGGTGACAGCTGGTGCGAGGAACGGGACAGCGAAGGCCTCAAGGGGTGGTCAGGATGACATCACCCGGTCTACATAGTATGAGCGAGCAGCCCTGGAGATGGAAAGGAAAGCAGCAGATGCCAGGAGCAGCGGGTACAGCGTCCCCAGCACCTCCCAGAGCCTGAACCTTGGACTCCTTAAGCCTCCTCACCGCTCCCAGGCCCGGAAGACAGACTAACCGGGGGCTTAGAGAACAAGGACAGGCAGGAAATGCAAGCAGCCAGGGACCGCTCCATGTCACATCATAGATCCGATGGAAGGAACAGAGCATCTCCTGTCCTCACCCAGAAAGAAAACAGGTCTTGCCAGCTGCTTACCATCATGGACATTCTACTGGCATGCAGGGTACTGTACTGAGCATCACAAACACCATTAGACATAGTTGCACTAGAGGGACTGCAGACAGGGCTAGGGGTCTCTCTCTCTGACCTCCCTCTCTCTCTCACCCCTCTCTGTTACCCCCCCTCTGTCTCTCTGTCACCCCCGTCTCTCTCTGTCACCCCACCCCCCCCACATTTATGCAGTCTTTTACAGTCTCTTGTGCCATGTCCGCAATCTTACAGTCTCTTGTGCCATGTCCACAGTCTCTGACCGTCTCCTGTACCATGTCTGCAGTCTCTCAGCATCTCCATTACTACGTCTGCAGTCTCTGACCCTCTCCTGTACTACATCTGCAGTCTCTGACTGTGATAATGTGATAATGGCATTGTTGAAAAGGGGCAGAGCATGGGTGACCTTAAAATGATGCCCCCCCCTGAAAAAAGTTCTGCGGATGCCCATGCTTATGGGCACTGATTGGCGGTACTGATGGGCACTGGCGGGCAGCACTGATGGGCACTGGAAACTAGCACTGGCATCAGTGCCCTGATTATCTGTGTGGATCTCTCCTGTGAGGAAATGCCGCTGATCAGTGGGAAGAATGCTCCTTACATTGGTGGTCACTGGAAGAATGCTCCTTACGTTGGTGGTCAGTAGAAAGAATGCTCCTTGCATTGGTGGTCAGTAGAAAGAATGCTCCTTACATTGGTGATCAGTGAGAAGAATGCTCCTTACGTTGGTGGTCAGTAGAAAGAATGCTCCTTACATTGGTGGTCAGTGGGAAGAATGCTCCTTACTTTGGTGTTTGTAGGAAGAATGCTCCTTACATTGGGGGTTAGTAGAAAGAATGCAACCTTTACAAGCAGCTAAAATGATCATTGGGTTTATGTTGCTGGCTCTGCCAATTGGTGTTGGCCTTGTAACTATTCAGGCACCACCAGATGGAAGGTTGAAAAGTCATAGCTCAAGGAATCTCCAACAACCTCTGGATGAACACTGGTTGAGAATGGCTGTTCTATGGATTTCATAGATATAATCAACTTCCTCAGGAGCATTGAAGATTGTACAGTGTAATGAGTGTGTTTCATAGATATGTAATTTAAGTAAAACCCTTACCACAGTGTGTCAGGGATTTGATCAAAAGACCTTGGGAGGACTGCATAAGGACATATCCAAGGAGATATCCCATTTAAAGCATGTCTAAATGGTCCCAAGATACTAGCTGAATTTTGGTTCTAAATGTACATAAAAATAATGTCATCATAGTGTCAAACATTGCCCAATATATCGTCCTATTAAGCCATGTAGAGAGACAGTTGATCGCATAAGTAAAGAGCCACGTCATTGGCTCTTTACCGAGATCGGTGATCCCCCGTGTCCCCATGGGGGCGTGCAGCATGGCGAGAGTGGGACGACATCAAATTACAGTGCCCCAGAACGAGCGAGCCACCTTGCGCCTGTCATTTTACGATATGGTGGGTGGGAGGTGGTTAAGGGGTGTGTCCTATATCTACATACTTTTGCTAATAGGCGTCTCTCATTCCCATCTCAAAAAGTTGGGAGGTATGTAACTGATTTTGTGAAAGCCATATTTATTACTTTATAATATAGTTTTTTTTTATTATTGTTGTTGGGGCTCTGCAACTACTGACCATAAACTAATATTCACTTAACTTAGTAGATAAGGTAAAGCTGTGTTTACTTTGACTACCCAGTCACATGCAAGAAAAATAAAGTAATAGGATTTATGCTTGCACATGATTTAATAATTGATGTGAACAGTTTACTCCATACACTAAGTCAAGTAAACGTTCATTTTGTAAAGTAAGCTTTCACTTTACAATGAGAGCATGCTCTATTTCTTCAGTCCTTCCGTCTCATTATCAACATGTACTGTAGCTGAATTAGAGACAGCTACCAGTACCTAGATCATCACTAATCATAAAAAAATATGGTTAGAAGAAGACCATTTTTATTCACTATATAGCTGGCCCAACCTGATCCTCTTTCTGGTTTGCTAGTACGATGAATCGCCTTGGATTCAGGCTATTTAGGACTACCCATTAGTGTTATGAACACTGATTACCATTGCAAGCCTTCGTTACTGAACACAGAAATTTTCTTTATCTTGCTGGAAAAATCTATGTATAATAGGGCTGATCCTACCCTCTTCATATTGAGAAGTGTAGTTGATGCTATGTACTATATACACACAAATAATACTGTGCTTCTTGTTGCAATGCAAACAAATACAGGGCTAAAAAATGTATCATAATGCAATCAAACAGTGAATTAAATGGTCCATAAAATTCAATATGGATGTAATTAGTCCATGCACCAACCACAAAGGAAGCATGCAGTGAAATGAAAATATCTCTAATTATTCCCAGGGTGATATTGTATCCCTGGTATCAAGCCACATGAGATGTTAGGAAAATGTACCACACAGACATGCCCTCCACCGTAATAAAGCCTCTTACCATATGGTCATGATCCCCAATTACAGAGATCAAGCACACATAAGAAGCAATAAACCCCTCCTGGTGTCTCTAAGTTGGGTTCTTGTTTCCCTGACGATGAGCTGTGATGCAAAAAGCGCTGGGTGGGACCACAAACGTGTGAAATCATCATACCCGCCGATGCCTGCTGTTGGTGAGGCTCCATGCTGTTTGATTGCTCATGATTCTCTTGAACCATGTGAGTTCCTTTTGGTGGTTTTAACAATAAACATGTACTAGCAGTATTCATGCTATGTGTGGCCTGTGTTCCTTTCCCTCTATGGCAGCTATTTGAGTCTGATCCGTGGCTGTGGCAACTGCAATGGTGATTATCATGTGTTGGAATCCATTGGACCATACTTACCCAACCCAACTTAGAGACGCCAGGAGAGGGTCTATGGCTTCTTATGTGTGATTGATCTCCGTAATTGGGGATCATGACCATTTGGTAAGAGGCTTTATCACAGTGGAGAGCATGTGTGTATGGTGCATTTCCCTGACATTTCAAGAGGCTTGATACCTGGTGGGATACAATATCACCCTGAGAAGAATTAGAAATATCTTCATTTCACTGCATGCTTCCTTTACGGTTGGCACATGGACTAATTACATCCATATTGAATTTTATGGACCATTTAATTCACTGTTTGATTGCATATTGATACATTTTTTCAGCACTGTATTTTTTTGCATTGCAACAAGAAACGCACTATTTTTTGTGTGTATATATGTTTTCACATCACTTTTGGTATTCAGGTGATTTATAATTGCAGCTCTTGGCTAACTCATTACACTTCAGCGCAGAAACACATTTTGGTATTATACTGTCTTTTTGATGCTATGTACTATGAATAAGCATGTCAAAAGATGGGTAGCTATCTACCCAATGTAAACATATTACGTTGCATATACAACGTAATTACAAATTCTTTGTCAGGTTAAAAAGGTTCCCATAGGCTTATAATTGTATATTTAGCTCCCTGCATAGAGAACCCAAAAAGTGAAGGTCTGCAATGTTATAAGGAACATTTGGAACTGTTAATTGTGCCCCAGCAGTACTCAGAAATTTGTAACTCTTGACTTAAATTCCATCTGAAAAATAGTAACGCACTTCATGGAATTTGAGTGTGCCTAGAGCAGTGATGGTGAACCTTGGCACCCCAGATGTTTTGGAACTACATTTCCCATGATGCTCAACTACACTGCAGAATGCATGAGCATCATGGTAAATGTAGTTCCAAAACATCTGGGGCGCCAAGGTTCGCCATCACTGGCCTTGAGGATTATAACTAGATATCTGCAGTGTGAAATATAATGAAATCCAGCCTCTGACTGCTAGTCTCATGAGATTTGGAGTAAGATTTAGCGATGCCGCTACCGTGCTGCTCAATGCTCTCCCTGCTGGAGGTCCTGACATGAGAATGCAAAGACCTGCCTCTACCAAGATGGCTGCTTTCACACACAGGCACACTGTAGAGCAAGTTACGGTAAGTCCGTATTGGGGAAAAATCAGCTGCATGAAGACCACAGCCAATACTAGTGACTAGCCCTTTGAGTTCTGTTTCCCTTTTTTTGATCATAGATGTTAGGGTTCAGTTCCTCCTTAATACTGACATAATTACTATATTCAATATGATATGACAAGAATAGGAAGGATGGTTAAATATGGTTAGTTTTAAAATATTAGTGCTTCTTACTGCTATGCAATATTGAAGAATGCACCTCGAGTGTACATCACAAAATGAATAAAAAAGCAGCATAGGAACATATTGTATGTTGCATGATTAATATAATAAACAGAATTGTACAAAACTAAAAAATGCAATAGTCAATTGTTTTTGAAGAAAAGTAAAGAGGTTTGTCCTAAAAAAAAAAACACACTGTAAACCTCTTGGCTTGGCACATTACTGTGTATTTAATGTCTGGGGTGATTATACTGTAGGCTGAAAATCTAGGACGCTGGCTATTTCAAGTAGCAAAGAAATATCCCAGCTAAAACAAAGGCATGGATTGTCTGTGATCTGGGTGTTAGGTTAGCCCCAGATTTCAGCAGACATGGAACTGATATCCTCATTTCAGGCTTTCAGCCTGTAACACAAGTAAGCCTTCTACAATCTCTCCTCATTGTGAAGTGAAGTACTAGCTTCAACCTTTAAAAGTGTGGTTCACAAATGGTCAATCAACATACGACCTAGCTCAGATGAGGGAAGCTCATGTGAACAAAAGGTCCTCAAAGCTGCAGATCATGATACACTGCATACACATACATTTAAAGGCCAGCACCAACATTACTCACATCTCTGACACAAGGATGATTAGGCCCACATTCATGTCTTTGTGGTTCTTTAATCAAAAGTACTCGGTGATTCACAGGCCCTATGTTTAATAACTAATATATTATAATAATTTATATTCCAGTTAAACTGCTGCCAGTGAAAGTATTTTTCTTAAGATATCTACATTAAGTACCAGCGACAGCAGCAATACTAACCCTGAAGACAATATTCAGACACTGCAGGCTGTTGTGCTGATGATCACAGAAGACTGATATGTCTAATTGGTACTGGCGGCAGTGACTGTACATTGGCCTTGTGCAATCAGTGGATCAAACTACTGTCTAGACAACCAAGCAGAATATTACTATAGCTGATAACCATAACTTATTCATCCAACAGACCATAAGCTCTTAAGATCTGTATGCAACCGGAATGCAAATTGGATATATTATAATAGCGTTGCATCCGTTTAAATTCTACAATAACAAATGCTATGTTCTACAATAACAATTTTGGATTTAAAAAATATCATTTCAAAGTAGGCCTACTGCTTGCAACAATTCTGTAGCAAACCTAGAAGGCTAGGTAATGGTTTAAGCATGTAACTAAAATATCACAAGATTCAGTCCCTCAAGGGTTTATTGAAGATCTCTGAGATACCATTGTGGAAATCTTCCCTTACCTGCAAGAACAAGCACAGGATGAAACAAGGACCTACACTGGCCAGCCACTTTATTAGGTACACCTCTTCTATCCCTTGGTAACACAAATTGCTTATCAGCCAATCACATTGGCTGAAAGGTCTGGGGGATAAAACATATCAAGAGCGACTTCAGGAACTTAATATGTACAGCCTGGAGGAAAGAAAGGAGAGGGGGGACATGATTGAAACCTTTAAATACATCAAGGGGGTGAATAAGGTTCAGGAGGGCAGTATTTTCAATATGAAACCAAAATCAAGAACACGGGGACATGACCTCAAACTAACTGGAGGGAAGTTCAAAACGAATCTTAGAAAGTATTATTTTACTTAAAGTGTGGTTAATGATTGGAATAAGCTACCAACAGAGGTTGTGAGACAGTCAACAGTAAATGGCTTCAAACATGCTTGGGATAAACATAAATCTATAGTCAGACAACAAGGTTAATGTGAAAAAAATGCTATGTTCTACAATAACAATTTTAGATTTAAAAAATATCTTTTCAAAGTAGGCCTACTGCTTGCAACATTTTTGGAGCAAACCTAGAAGGCTAGGTAATGGTTTAAGCATGTAACTAAACTATCACAAGATTCAGTCCCTCAAAGGTTTATTGAAGATCTCTGAGATACCATTGTGGAAATCTTCCCTTACCTCCAAGAACAAGCACAGGATGAAACAAGGACCTACACTGGCCAGCCACTTTATTAGGTACACCTGTTCAATCCCTTGGCAACACAAATTGCTAATCAGCCAACCACATTGGCTGAAAGGTCTGGGGGATAAAACATATCAAGAGCGACTTCAGGAACTTAATATGTACAGCCTAGAGGAAAGAAAGGAGAGGGGAGACATGATTGAAACCTTTAAGTTACATCAAGGAGGTGAATAAGGTTCAGGAGGGCAGTATTTTCAATATGAAACGAAAATCAAGAACAAGGGGACATGACCTCAAACTAACTGGGGGGAAGTTCAAAACAAATCTTAGAAAGTATTATTTTACTTAAAGTGTGGTTAATGATTGGAATAAACTACCAACAGAGGTTGTGAAACAGTCAACAGTAAATGGCTTCAAACATACTTGGGATAAACATAAATCTATAGTCAGACAACAAGGTTAATGTGAAAAAAAAAAAAGGGGGGCAGACTCGATGGACTACTCAGTCTTTTTCTGCCGTCACTTTTCTATGTTTCTATGTTTCACATGGCAGCAACTCTATGCATTCAGGCATCTAGACGTTGGGAAGATGACTTGCTGAAGTTCAAAACCAATCATCAGAATGGGAAAGAAAAGGGATTTAAGTGACTTTGAACGTGGCATGGTTGTTGGTGCCAGGGGGGCTGGTCTGAGTATTTAAAAAACTGCTGGGATTTTCACGCACAACCTTCTCTAGGGTTTACAGAGAATGGTAGGAAAAAGAGAAAATATCCAGGGAGTTGTGGCAGTTGTGTGCATGAAAATGCCTTGTTGATGTCAGAGGTCAGAGGAGAATGGGCAGACTGATTTGGGATGATAGAAAGACAGCAGTAACTCTCGTAACCATTCGTTACAACCAAGGTATGCAGAATACCATCTCTGAACGCACAACACATCGAACTTTGAAGAAGATGGGCCACAGTAGCAGAAGACCCCACCGGGAGCCACTCCTGTCAGCTAAGAACAGGAAACTGAGGCTACAATTCGCACAGGCTCACCAAAATTGGACCAAGATCTCAGAGGAATGTTTCCAACACCTTGTTGAATCTATGCCATGGCGAATTAAGGCAGTTCTGAAGGCAAGAGGGGGTCCAACACGGTACTAGCAAGGTGTACCTAATAAAGTGGCTGGTGAATGTATTTAATAACGCAAGTAGAAATGTAAAAGTGCTGTCCATTAGAATCTTTTACTCTCACTACATTAAATTGAAATCTAATGGGTCACCATGGTTTATTGCTCGTGGCACTGTTTTAGTGAAAAGGCATGTATGTAGCATAGTGTATACCCCCTTTTCTGACACCAGTGCGGCTCCACCTGTTATAGTCAACTATAGTAGTTTATTATTTGCTGTGACCTATTATTTGATTTCTGTGGATTCTATCAGCTAACTGGAGCAAGGACTCCTACTGGTACTTTGTTCAGAAGCTGTAAAGAGTAATGAATGTACAAAAATAATTTAACCTGACAAGACAGATGTTGTAGGCTCTTTAACAAGCTAAAAATCCCACAAGCTTGGATAAACGTATCAAGTGAATAAAATGGAGATAACCAGGAGTACACACATAAAATGAGAACAAACCTATGTATATATTAATCTGCGCTGAGAAGAACAGTCACCTCACAAAATTCTGAATCCTGATCAAACAGAAACAGAAATGTATGCACTGTCCACTTAAACTAAAGCAGCCAGCATGAAAAGGACAATATAAAGTCCAAAACAACAATGATATTTAGATGCAGTATCTCACAAAAGTGAGTACACCCCTCACAATTTTGTAAATGTTTTATTATATCTTTTTACGTGACAACACTGAAGAAACGACACTTTGCTACAATGTAAAGTAGTGATTGGAATGTATTTTATATGTGATTATGTGTGTGAATTACTCTGGGTTATTTTTATATCAGAAATATGTATTCTCTATGTGTAAATAAAATAAAAAGAGAATTAAAAAAAAGTAATGCGTGCACAGCTTGTACAACAGTGTAAATTTGCTGTCCCCTTAAAATAACGGAACACACAGCCATTAATGTCTAAACCGCTGGCAACAAAATGAGTACACCCCTAAGTGAAAATGTCCAAATTGAGTCCAATTAGCCATTTTCCGTCCCTGGGGTCATGTGACTCATTAGTGTTACAAGGTCTCAGGTGTGAATGGGGAGCAGGTTTGTTAAATTTGGTGTTATCGCTCTCACTCTCTCATACTGGTCACTGAAAGTTCAACATGGTACCTCATGGCAAAGAACTCTCTGAGGATCTGAAAAAAAAATGTTGCTCTACATAAAGATGGCCTGGGCTATATGTAGATTGCCAAGACCTTGAAACTGAGCTGCAGCATGGTGGCCAAAATCATGCAGCCGTTTAACAGGACAGGTTCCACTCAGAACAGGACTCACCATGGGCGACCAAAAAGTTGAGTGCACATGCTTAGCGTCATATCCAGAGGTTATCTTTGTGAAATAGACGTGCTGACAGCATTGCTGTGAAGGTTGAAGGAGTGGGGTGGTCAGCCTGTCAGTGCTCAGACCATACGGCGCACACTGCATAAAATTAGTCTGCATGGCTGTCGTCCCAGAAGGAAGCCTCTTCTAAAGTTGATGCACAAGAAAGCCTGCAAAACAGTTTGCTGAAAACAAGCAGACTAAAGACATGGATTACTGCAACCCTGTCCTGTGGTCTGATGAGACGAAGATAAACTTATTTGGTTCAGATGGTGTCAAGCATGTGTGGCGGCAACCAGGTGAGGAGTACAAAGACAAGTGTGTCTTGCCTACAGTCAAGCATGGTGGTGGGAGTGTCATGGTCTGGGGCTGCATGAGTGCTGCTGGCACTGGGGGGCTACAGTTCATTTAGGGAACCATGAATGTCAACATGTACTGTGACATACTAAAGCAGCCAACATGATAACGACCCCAAACACACCTCTAAGAAGACCACTGCCTTGCTAAAGAAGCTGAGGGTAAAGGTGATGGACTGGCCAAGCATGTCTCCAGACCTAAACCCTGTGGGGCATCCTCAAACGGAAGGTGGAGGATCGCAAGGTCTCTAACATCCACCAGCTCTGTGATGTCATCGTGGTGGAGTGGAAGAGGACTCCAGTGGCATCCTGTGAAGCTCTGATGAACTCTATGCCCAAGAGGGTTAAGGCAGTGCTGGAAAATAATGGTGGCCACACAAAATATTGACACTTTGGGCACAATTTGGACATTTCCACTTGGGGTGTACTCACTTTTGTTGCCAGCTGTTTAGACATTAATGGCTGTGTGTTGAGTTATTTTGAGGGAACAGCAAATTTACACTGTTATACAAGCTGTACACTCACTACTTTACATTGTAGCAAAATGTCATTTCTTCAGTGTTGTCACATGAAAAGGTATAATAAAATATTTACAAAAATGTGAGGGGTGTACTCACTTTTGTGAGATACTGTATATATATATATTTGTACATATTGCAAATATTTGAGATACTGTAAATGTGCAGTGCTCAACCCTACACCCTTAACATTCATAACAATCTTATAGAAAGATCTTACTTTAAAATCTTCAATAGTTTCATATACTTTCTTGCTCTTTCACCTCTCTAATCAAAGGAAATGTAGAGTGCCAAAGTGCAGTGCCTGGACAAGGTCATCTAGAGCCCAGGACAAACATACCAAACTGCCCCCCAAAAAAGTGTGCACTAATCTGCATGCTTACATCCTAAGTATAAATTCCCCCTCCTCCAGTACAAATCTGCCCCCCAGCTGAAATGCCCCCTACCACCACAAATCCGTGCCCCCAATCCAAGCTCAATTCCTCTCTCTCTCCAACTCCCACCAGCACAAACCCCCCCCCCCAACAACAAAAAACACCCCTCCTAGCACAAATCCTCTACTCTTAAAATCTCCCCTCATGTACAAATCCTCTTTCCCTGCTCCAAATCCCCCTCCTAGCACAAATCCCCCCCAATCCCTACTAGCACAAATCCTCCACCCCCCCCCCAATTTCCTCTCCTAGCCTAAATACCTCCCAATCATCCCTTCTAGCACAAATTCCCTCCTCCCTCTACAATATCACCTCTTCTAGCGCAAACCCCCCAAATCCCCCCCCAT
>BLSH010359464.1:674039-684593 GCA_018402905.1 Glandirana rugosa
TATTTTCTTTTCTCCCCCCCAAGCACAATTCCCCCCCTAATCTCCTTGAGGTGCCCCCCACCTCACATGATACCACAGTGCCCAGGGCAGCCGTCCCTTCTGCCCACCCCTTGTCCCGGCCCTGCCAAAGTGTTTGGATGCATGGCAAAAATGGAACACCAGATCTACTGACTTCTCAGTATTACTGAGGTTTAGGAAAATGAAAATATGTCATACCTTCCTTGAAGTTTTCCACCTTGGGGAACCTTGAAAAAGAGGGATGACCTTTGTTCTATAAGAGAAGTGCACCTTGATATTAAAAATCCAAGATCAATATAGCCCCACATGTTCAGAAACTAACGGGTAGTGTTGTAGTTTCCACCTTTGCTACTCCCTGGTGGTTTAAAATTCTGTTCAAATTGAGCAGAGTTTTATGTGATTCCCTGCTTCATTGAGGAGGGATGTAGGAGTATAGTTCCAGAAGCCTGTTCTGTGTAGCTTCATCTCTCTGTTTCCTGCATCCCCATTCACATTCAAATTTCAACAGCAAGTTTTTCATCTGAACGGTGGCATAAACATTTCCTAGTACTGGAATTTTCTGTTTACATCAGACTTTCTGTGTTTCATGCAGCAAGAAGGATGTTCCAACATCACCGATAGATGTGTTTCAGGATCACCAGTTTACACATAGGGGATTGAGGTGGACTAGTGAAGCACGATTGGATGCAGTATGTAGTCGCTAGAAATTTTTAAATGCAACTAGCCAAAGTAGCTGGATTTAGATTGGAATAAGCCATTTGTGATCACCTATACAGCAGCACTTAGAAAGCACCTAGAAAGGGGAGCATCAGATACCAATCAGGCATGCTGCAGTGAACATGACACACAATATGCTGGTAAGAGGAAAATGAAAGGGCGACAAACTCATTTGCCTGGTTCAGCTTCTTCATTGTCCAGTTACGTGAAAGTGACAACTGTGTTTCTTAACTACAGTAGACATATTGGGGTTAATTGACTAGAACTGGAGAGTGCAAAATCTTGTGCAGCTCCGCATAGAAACCAATCAGATTCCATTTTTTTTTTTGTCAAAGCTTAATTCAACAAGCTGAAGTTAGAAGCTGTTTGGCTACCACGCACAGCTGCACCAGATTTTTCACTTTCCAGCTTTAGTAAATCAACCCCATAGTGAGATCATAGTCCTGGCTGTTTAAATTTCAGGACTGCATGGACAGATGGCAGGTAAAGCCTCATACACATTATGCAAATTTCGGACCACAGAATGTCTGTTTTTTGTTGGATGGTTGTCTCGTGTTGAATGTGAAGAGCGTACTAACGATATGAAAATTTTCGTACGACTGAGTTCAACATCAGAAGTGACGTAATGTGTTGAATAGTTTTGTATGTATTTTTTCATTTCTGAGAATGCGTAGTCGTGATCATATGAATTTTGTCGTACGAAAACCGTACTAATGATACAAAAATCGCACGTTGAGTTGCCATACGAAAAAAAATTTCTAGTCTGCACAACCAGCTTTTGTCTTACGAAAAATCAAAATCGGCTGTCGAAAGGAGCATACTAACGGTAAGAATTTTGGACGATCGGCCGCCGAATGAAAATTCCCGTCCAAAATACACATCGTGTGTACGGGGCCTTAGACTGCTCCCATATAGGTATTTCATCAATGTATTTAGCATTTTGCCTGGAGTTTTGCTTAAATTATTCTGAGAGTATTTTTTTTAGCAAGACCTCTAAATGAATTTGTTAATTTATTTTCTTGAATGCAATTTTTATGAAAGTCTTCAAACAATTGTGTTTACAGTACTGAATAATGACAATGTAAAAGAAAACCAAATAAAAAACATTTTTTTACTCCAGATGTGGAAAAGTTCTTATACAGTCAATAAGATAATTTATGGCGAGAGATTTCTTGGTTACCCACACACAGTTCCATGAAAAGTACCTGAAGGGATTGTAAAGTCTCATTTTTTTTTTAAATAACAAACATGTTATACTTACCTCCTCTGTGCAGTTGGTTCTGCGCAGAGCAGCCCAGATCCTCCTCTTCTCTGGTCCCTCTTTGGTGCTCCTGGACCCGCCCTCCTGTCGAGTGCCCCCACAGCCAACAGCTTGCTATGAGGCCACCCGAGCCAAGTCACAGCTCTGTGTGTCCATTCAGACATGGAGCCTGACCCGCCCCCGCCCCCTCTCTCCCCTGATTGGGTAACTGACTTTGATTGACAGCCGCTGCTGTGTCTCAGCCAATTAGGAAGAGAGTCCCGGATGGCTAAGACACTTGTGGTCACCGTTGGAGAGAGAAGGGGCTCAGGTAAGTAATTAGGGGGTGCTGGGGAGGCTGCTACAAACAGAAGGTATTTTATCTTAATGCATAGAATTCATTAAGATAAAAAAACTTCTGCCTTTACAAATCCTTTAGGTAGAAAAGGATTTTTTGATTATTTTTGATTTAATCAACCTAAAACATGTACAATTGAGTTTGCTTCCACAATAGAAAATTTACCCTAAATAATTATTATTGACCTTGGAATGGTTTTGGTGGATACTGAAGGGTTTATTTATTCTCAAGATTTTCTTGAGAGTTTTCTTCTGTTCTCAAAAATTATTTTGGAGGAGATACCTTTCTTCTAGAGATGTGAGTTCCACCCTATCTTACTCAGCTTTGTGCTGAATAGTATGATCACTAATCAGCAATCATTTTTCCATAAATTGCTATGCATAATCTAATAGAGATCAGTTAACCCCAAAACCTGAAGTGTATCTATAGCCAACATTTTTTTTTGTTTTGGATAGAGTAGGAAAGAATTAGAAATGCAGTCTGTGTCCATGTTTGGGAGATTTACCCCTTTATTTGTTCAAATTTAAAATTTCCCAATTTCTAACATAGAATAAAGTACCAGAGGTTTTAATGTTTTCCGAATTCTTTTCAAAATTGAAAAAATAATTATGACCATACTAATACAATAAAGCATACAGTATATAATTTTTTTTTAACAATTTAGATAGAACAGGAACTTATTATATGCCTATCAGTTTTTCTTTGTCTCTCTGAGTGCCATAGTGGATTTTCTCTTCACTTCTAGTACTGTAGACACAACAGGTACACCATTGGAAGATTTCCCCTTGCCTCCTGTTCTAGTGACAACATTAGCATTTGGACTTCTCATCACTTTCTGCCCCATGAAAGGACAAATCACACAGCTATAAAAACCTGGCAGGGTTTTTAATACTTCCACATATTCAGAACTAATTTAAAAAAAAATGGTTTTATATACTCTTCAAGACTGTAGTAAGGGAAAAAATTGATCTTAAGCAGCTTAGAAATCCTTTAAGTTATTGAGCTGTTATTATTTTCTGATGAGTCACACAATAAGCAAATTATGTTACAAAAATGCATCTGTTTAGTGCATTAAAGCTATAGTTCTGCATTGACCTCTAAAATTGGCTGTTCAAGGAGACACTGAAGCATAAACCTGAAATGTTTCCACAAAATGCAAATTAATGAGTCGTGGATTTCAGCAATAAATGTGTTCGAAATAAAAAATGTGAATTTGTAAACTATTTAGATACCAAAAACTCTGCAATAATTAGCAGACATAAACATCCTTGAGGTAACAGAATGTGATAACAAACATGCACAAGGAGGACACTAAGACCTTGTGTATTTTAAAGTTTTTTTTTTTTTTTTTATAAAAGTTCATCTTTAACTCACAATTATGATCTAGTAGTAATTTGGAGTTGGCCTTAAAGTGTATGTTACCCCAACATTTCCTATTTATGATAGGTCCCTGTGTTGCTATGTACTTGAGTTGGATGTATCCTGTTCTCTTTGTATTGCTCCCTTTGTGTGAAATACTTGGTGATCCTGCCAGTCCCCTTACTTTCCTATTTAGAACTGATCATGCCAGGGCATGGAATCACATCCAACCCAGCGTGGTCAGTTTTCTTTGCATTGTACTTAGGAGCACAACCTTAGGAGCACTGCTCCTTTCAAGCTGTTGCTTTTCACCCCTCCCCACCTCCCCCATCATGGGTTGTTTTACAAGGTTTGATAGCAGTAGCCCACAGTCCTTGACCAACAGCAGGCATGTTTCACAGGTATACAGTTTGCTGTACTAACCTCAGCTATAACAGTAGCATCTGCTGTTCTAGTTGTAGTTTACAAAGCAGCTGGAGCCCCCTTAAACAGTTGCCACATTTCCACTTATATAGTTGCAATCCTGTTTCTAAATTTTGTATTTTCCCTCACTTTTAGTTCTGGTGACAGCGGTCATAAGAACAAGTATAAAGAGTAAAACTTCCTAGCAGGGGGCACAAACAGCCCTGAAGACCTGGTAGGGGGTTCTAACTCCTTTACCAAGCTATCCAAAACTAAAAAAAAGTTTTAGCTTTAGATAAACTTTAGGGCACAAGAGGTATTCCCACCTTACCCATGGGGCAGAGAGATGAATTTAAACAGCACAAGCTTCAGGAAGTAGATCCCCTCCCACTCTGTAAATAACTCTGTGAAATCTGTCTGTAATGGATTACATCAATTCAAATTAAAGTAAATGAAGTGACATGTCGGCACTCTAGGGACGACAAAAAGCACCCCTGCCGAATTAGTTACAATTATGCCATTCTACTGATTTTGATCTTCAATCAACTAGCACTGACAACCAAATTTTAGCAATGGCAGCTTCCATATTTCTGTCAAGGCAGGGTTCCTTTACATCCTCCTTCTGTTGACTGTCAAAAGGTAATTTTTACAATTTCCAAACATTTTTCTCAAAAGCTCGCAAAAACAGCTATATTTCTTTTTATATTAAATGCTTATGAGTACAACACTAGGGAGCACACTACATGCACTGCTATGGAATGTAAAGGGCTTTTGAGTGCATTCACATTAATGTGTTTTAGGGCCGTAACAGTAACGCTCCAAGTACACATGAATGTACTTGCACATGCACTACAAAGTGTGAACCCGGCTTTATTGCACACATTTGTGGCATTTAGACAGGTAAGCTGTTGTATTACATTAGTATAACAATCAATCTGTATAAATATACCAAATTGATGATTTCTGCACTTAATGATAAGTATGTGCAAATT
The DNA here is from genome assembly GCA_018402905.1 of Glandirana rugosa. NCBI lineage: Eukaryota > Metazoa > Chordata > Amphibia > Anura > Ranidae > Glandirana > Glandirana rugosa. Next base: position 679,126 of record BLSH010359464.1, read on the forward strand.
GATACAAAATTTGTGTGCAAAATGAATTCAGAAAATTTGATGAATAAATGTATAAAACTACTTGATAAGTGCACCAATAATAGATTGCTGGGATGCTGCTTCTTGAAGGTGTCTGTGCCTATAAATATATGACTATTATAAGAGCGCTATCCCACGTGACAAATTCATAAACTTATAACATATTGATACTGAAGGAAGTATTGATGTGCAAATGCAGCAATAAAGTCTGGCTTTTTAAAGGTGTTTGTGCTGTGCCTTTAAATATGTGACTAATATGAGAGCGCTACTCCATGTGACAAAATTCTGAATTTTATAACATATTAATACTAAAACAAATTTTAAAGCGCAAGTGCAGCAATAAAGCCCATATAAAGTTCATAAGCTTTCATAAAACGTCACGATCTTCATAGTGTACATTATATCCTTATTTCCATGTGCAAATATAAAAGTGCCAAGTGCTGCTATATTCAATCCCTGCAGTCTGTGCTCCCCTATCTTTTGCCCTTACACTCACCAGATATCATGGACTTCCATGACAGAAGTCTCAGGCCCTTGTGCTGATGGCTAGGCTTTGTTGGCCTACAGACTGGGACTCATTTGGAACTTGAGATGTCCTTAATGTACATTCATGTGATTGATAATAAATGGCAGAGAAAAGGTATATAGTGTAAATCCATTTTATTTAGGTTTAAAAACAAGTAACATCCACTTACATCTAAAATCACGTTATAGTGAGTAAAAACTGGAAGCCAGAAGTGTGTATCGACCTGCGTCTCCTCGCCGGAAATTACGTCACCACCTTTAAAGAACCAGACTTTTTTGCTGCACTTGCACTTCAATATTTACTTTAGTATTAATATGTTACATGTTTATGAATTTGTCATGTGGGGTAGCCCTCTTAAAATAGTCACATGTTGTTTTACATTGTACTAATTCACACCTGTGATGCATTGGGGCTGCCATATACAAAACCTATTTCTAATCCCCTGTACAAAACAACTATTTTTTGCATTGATCTACCTATAATGATACTGCATACAGTACATTGCTAGCAGTCAGTTGCAGAGAAGACTCTACTCTGTCCACATCAATGCATCTCTATGCTTTTTACTCCAACTTACCTTATTTTGATCTCCACATAGTTCAGATTACCCGCCTTCCTGACTGGTCCATGGCTAAAAGTTCATAAAGATGCTTTTAAATAGAACAGCACCCAAAAATTTTTAGATTTTTTTTTTTATTATTTATTTTTTCTTGTCTCCCTACCTGGTCCATAGTTCATATATATAAGATGATATACTGTATATAGATGTAATGCCTAATTTCTGTTATTATTTTCCTTTGGTGCAAAAACTATAAAAATAATCTAAGAATATTTGCTGATTTAAGGCCTGCCAGCCTCTCTTTATTAAAAATAATGTTGCATGAGCCAAAGATCATTGAAGTCTTGAGAAGCAAGAGAACACATTGCGCCTAAGAGATCTCTTTGGTTGAACTCCAAATTGTTTATGATAAAATGCTCTGTTAATGATATAGCCCACCACTCAATATCAAATATGGTGGTATTGTGTGAAATTAGGTATTATATTAGGCTTGAGGCTCTAGGCAGAACTTTTAAACCAGCAAACCAAGGATCTATTTCAAACAGCCATTTACGGTAAAGAAGAAAACCCGCTAAGCACTATGTCCATCATAAAGTGCTGTATAAGGCAACATTTTTGTGTTAGGCCATTTGTCCTATACACAGTACAGTAATTGATCAGGGCTGAACCAGAAAATAAAATACCACCAGTTACTGCATTATAACTGCAGTATTTTTTTTCTATATAAACTCTACTGTAAGCATGTAGTGTAGATAAGAAGACACTTGTACCATTTTCTGAAGGTGTCAGGCACTGGATTGCACTTTAGCTGCCCCACCAAAATTGTAGTTGTCTGTAATTGGTGATTTAGAAACATTTATGCTATACTTCTTTTTCAGATTAAATGTACACCCAATCACAAAAATAAAGGAGTACTATTATCATTTAAATGTTACAAAGACTATAACAAAATATGTAAAAAGGAAATCAAGGACGCAAAAAGTCAAAATGAACGACAGATTGCAAAAGATAGTAGGACAAACCCCAAAAAATTCTTCAAAATATATTAAAGCGTAGTTCCACCCAAAAGTGGAACTTCTGCTGGTCGGACTCCTCCCTCCCTCAGGTGTCACATTTGGCACCTTTCGGGGGGAAGAGGACACCTGTCTTTGACAGGTGTCCTTTTCCACGCATTTGGGAGCCCAGGGCCTTGGCCATCAGCAGCCGGGCTCCCTCCTCCTCCTCCGCCGTGGCCAACAGGAAAGTGCAGCGGCGGCTCGCACATGCGCAGTAGGGACCCGGCCCTGAAGCCGAACGACTACACATCCGGGTTCCCTTAGTCTCAATGGCGGTGGCAGCACTCGACCTGCCGATCCAAAGATCAGTGGGCAATGCTGACATTGCTGGACTCCAGGACAGGTAAGTGTCCTCAAGTTAAAAGTCAGCAGCTACTGTATGTGTAGCTGCTTACTTTTAATTTTTGAAGGAACGGCAGCAGGTGGAGGACCTCCGCTTTAATAGTAAAAAGGTCAGGTCTGAATATGTAGGCCTTTTACAAAATAATCTAGATTGGGTGACTGGGGATCAAGTTCATATTGGGGATGGCATTGACACAGCCCCTAATGATCCACAATGGCTCAAAAGTGATATGGTCTGTAAATATTTAGACAGAATAAAGGTGGATAAAGCACCTGGACCAGATGACATCCACCCACGGATCATAAAACAATTGAGCTCTGTCATTTCAAAGCCATTGTATATCATTTTTAGGGACTCGTCAATTACTGGAAAAGTACCACTGGATTGGTGTAGGACCAAAGTCTTTACCAAGTAACTATAGACCTGTTAGTTTAACTTCTATAGTTGGGAAGATACTGGAGAGTTTAATAAAAGACCACATAGATGAGTTCTTGCTGGAAAAAATATGTTAAGTAACAGACAGCATGGATTCGTGAAAGACAGAAGTTGTCAAATAAATCTGATTTCTTTTTATGAGGAGGTAAATAAAACCTTGGACAGAGGGGTGGCTGTGGATGTGGTATACTTGGATTTTGCAAAAGCATTTGACACAGTGCCCCACACATGGCTAATGTGTAAGGTAAAGTCTAAAGGCTTGGAAAGATGAGTTTGTAAATGGATAGAAAACTGGCTAAAAGACCAAATTCAGAGAGTAGTGTTTAATGATTCATACTTTGAATGATCTAGTGTTTCCCAGTGGTGTACGCCAAGGTTGAGTGTTGGGACACTCACATTTTAATATATTTATAAATGATATAGGGTCTTGGATTAAAAGTACTATTTCAGTCTGCAGATGACACCAAGATATGCAGTGGAATAATGTCCTTACAGGATGTCTCCAACTTACAAGCCGACCTCAATGCACTGTTTAGTTGGGCGACTATGTGGCAGATGAGGTTTAATGTAGATAAATGTAAAGTTATGCACTTGGGGGCTAAGAATATGCATGCATCATATATACTAGGGGGAGCACAACTGGGGGAATCCATAGTGGAGAAGGATCAGGGTTTTTTGGTAGATCATAAGCTTAATAATAACATGCAATGCCAAGTTTCGGTTTCCAAAGCAAGCAAAATCCTTTTTTGTATTAAGAGAGGTATGAACTCCAGAGAGAGAGAGACATCATTTTGCCCCTGTACAAATAATTAGTAAGACCTCATCTGGAATATGCAGTTTAGTTTTGGGCACCAGTTCACAAAAAGTTTATTGGGGAACTGGGAAAAGTGCAGAGAAGGGCAACAAAACTAATAAGAGGCATTGGGGAGCTCAGCTATGAGGAAAGATTAGAGGAACTGAATTTATTCTCTCTTGAGAAGAGGAGATTAAGGGGGATATGATCAACTTGTACAAATACATAGGTCCTTATAGTGAAATTGGTGTTGAGTTACAAACTTTATGGTCAACTCAGAGGACAAGGGGGCACTCTTTACGCCTAGAGGAAAAGAGTTTTCATCTCCAAATATGTAAAAGTTTCTTCACAGTAAGAACTGTGAAAATGTAGAATACACTCCCTCCAGATGTGGTTCTGTCCAACTCAGTAGATTGCTTTAAGAAAAGCCTGGATTCTTTCCTAAATGTATATAATATAACTGGGCACTAACATTTACAGGTAAAGTTGATCCAGGGAATATCCAATTGCCTCTCGGGGGATCAGGAAATAATTTTTTCCCCTGCTTTGGCAATTGACTAACTATGTAACTGTGTAAAAAATCTCATAATCTTTTAACATTAAGTTTTCTATTCTTTTCAAACCTACAGCATATAATATAATAATAGAGCGACAATACTCACAATTGTCTCACAACTGTGCTCCTGCATTATTACTTAGTCACATGGGCTTCTAATGAAGACTACATATCTGAAAACAGGTCTAAAAATGGCAATTGTGGTGATTTACTAAAGTCAAATAGCCTGTGCACTTTGCAAGTGATTTTGTTCTAATTTTCCCCAGAGCTCAGTGAATGCGGTGAAGCTCCACTTTGTAAAGGATACCCAATTAGGTGCAAGGAAAATAGAAAAAAATGCATTTTTACTTACACATAATTGGATGATGGAAATAAGCAGAGCTTTACCACATTCACTAAGCCCTGGAGAAATTTGTGTTTTTATTCTATTTGTTTTTAGTAAATCCAACCTGAAATATCTTTTGTTTAAGGTTTATTTCTACTTTAAATGATAATCTTCCTAGACTAATTCTTTTTAGCAAGCATGAATTTTTTGGGAATTTTATTTATTTATTTTTTAAGAGAGGCCAAGAGTTAGTCACGGATACAAATAGTTCCCTATTGACCATCATAATCATTAGATTCTGCTGTAAGGTATCTTGGGATGGATTTGCTATAAATATAACTGACCCACAGGAGTATATAGCTGATAAACCCCTACAGTGCAAACCTCCACATTCCTCCCCCATATTATATTTTTACTGAAAAGATTAAGCTGATGTAGTCGGTACTAGAAGCAGTTTGAAACAAGTTCAGTAGATATGGTAAACATGCTATGCCCCTGTCAGACTTAACGCTTTAGGTTTTGCAACAAACAGCATTTTCCTCGATTGGAAAATCTCCCCTGGTCCCAGTCAAATGTCATTTGGGACTTATAAACGATTCAGCAGTTATAATCTGATGTTGTTCATTTTGCCTCCTAGAACCTGCGTCAACTCGCTCCAGGGTACACCTCTTTATGTTTCATTAGAGCAGCAGAATAAACAGCTGCCTATATACATTTCTTTCTTGCTTTTCTTGATATTCTACATTTGGGACAAAAAGTTGGGATTCTTTATATTGCTGCATATATACCTGTTTTATATATATATATATATATATATATATATATATATATATACACACAGTATCTCACAAAAGTGAG
>BLSH010359464.1:729632-758794 GCA_018402905.1 Glandirana rugosa
GCCACAAAGGGGGTCTGGCACAGATTGCATGGCACGTGTGGATTTGATATATCAGCACCTAAGAGCACTATTGTTGCACTTTATTACCTTCAAGCAATTGGAGATCATGGATTTTTAGGAGCACCATCCAGACATCTGGACAGTGTTTATGCTTCAATATTATTTGTGTGATCACTTCAGCACATTTGACATGTTTATAAGGACTTTATGTGTGTTAGCATCACTCTAGCAGTCTTGTTCATTTTTTAAGCACTTGGACATTTATTAAGCGCTTTATTTGGAATTTACATGTTTCTTTTGATTTGCGAGATATTTTCACACTATACACGCTCATTCGTTATGCATGTGATTTATGGATTTATTTGCGATATTTCATTGGTTTAAGGTTTTTCACTTCTGATATTTTTTGGTGTTCGGAAGCGCTGCCCTTTGTTTGCATCCAGTATAGGTACAGCTAGCAGGCATTCCGGAGGCCATAATGCTGCCTCCTGAATGCTTGTTTTTTTAACACCTGAACTAGGTTTTTAGTGGGAAAACCATGCTGCAACCTTGTATAGGTTGCGTTTGGGGGTGTTAATGACCAGTAAATGCAACAGGGGGATCATTTGTGCCGTGTTGCAATGCAAAGCATCGCAGCCATAGCGTGTGTATGACCCTGTCCTGCTGCAGCTTAAGGGAGGTGGTTAGAGGGAAATAACTATCCCCTCTCTCTCAACCACCACAAGTATAAACTAAGTCTAACTGATTTGCCCCAAAATTTGTCACCCCATCACCCCATGCCATTACGTACACTCTGGAGGTGCCAGAACTGCGTTCCTTCGCGTTCCTGATTAAAAAAGCCTTGAGTTTTTACATATGATTTTTTTTAATATTACGTTAAATCGGCAATTTAGAATTTGGTGACTTAGTTATTTACCTTTGAGACAATGGTGTTCATGTTGGAACCAAGTCAGGGGCGATGTTAAGGGCCATTTCACTGTGAGGATTTGCTTAGCCTTCAAAGGTGTGCTTAAATTCCTCTTTCCCAATTTCTGCCCTCAAGCATTCCAAGAAAAATACCCCCCTTAGTGACCACTCATCTAGTAGTCAATCTACTGCACTCCTTGGGGATCCAATAAAAAAGCACCAGAAAAGGCCTTCCTTAACAAAAGGGAGCATCATAGCTAAAATGTATGGCGAGTGTGTGGCGAGGTGCAGCGTGGTGCTGCAGCAGTAAACACACAGTGTCCAGTTGCAGAGAACAGAACTGGTATTAACGCAGAACCAAGTCATTCACAACAAACCTGGGAGATAGGCACCTGACTGGGAACACTCATGGCAAGTAACGGCAATGTGTAGCAGAGCAGGTCTCATCTGTGCCAACAGCTTCTGTCTTGAGGGGCAGAATGCGGCCTGGCCGGTCCAAGCCTGAATGGGGAGGTCTGCAGAAGGATGGTGTGTCCCTATCCTTTCTGTACTTTTCTGGAACCTCTCCCTGCTGCTAATCACTGTCCCCGTCAGACGGGTGACCTGTCCCTACACTACCCACACACAAAATGCTCGCCAAGCCAGGGCCCTATATAGGCTCTCTCTGACCCAAGATGGCTGCTGAAGCTACATGAGGCAGCAATATCCAATCGGATCATCTCCCCAGTGACCCAGGAAACCATAGAGGAACCATGTTCTTCTTGACTTCCTCTCCCCCTGCAATGCTGCTGCAGTTGAGCGCCACCTGTGGTCGAGAAAGCAGACTGCACCCTCCTACAAGTGAGGAGGTATGTATTGTTACTGCTTCAGGCTTTTAACGGAACACATGAAGACATGATATAGATGTAGCAAGGGATTCCCTCCCCTTCTACCAACCTCTGCTCTACAACGCTTCTCAGGCCTGTACACAACTGCAAGCAAAGAAGGGGGCCTTTTTAACCTGGCAGAAACCTAAAAAAAAAAAAAATAGAAAACAAGGGATGCCCATGCTGGTATGCAGGAAACAGAAATCTGAGGCACTAATAAAGTCTTCTTTTCTAGTTCCATGGTGGTTGTGTGTTTTGTCTGGAAGATGGATCAATCTCTTGAATGTCCTTTCCTGAAAGATGACTTAAAAAAGATTTAAGTAAAAAATTCCATGTTTGCATGTCAGGAATTCAAGTTAGATTTCCAAACACTGAGTTTTTAAGTGTTCATTGCTTTTTCTGAATTAGATCACTGACCTCTCAGGCTCATCAAGACAAGGATGGTATTTCTCAACAGCAGGTGAAATTCCAACATGATGACGCCATTATTAAAGAAAGTACTAGACTTCATGCAATATTCCCTGGGATATGTACGCAACATTCATATAGAATAAATAGATTGAAACCACAATACCTAATCTGCAAACGTGTTCCCAATCATTGTCCAGGAAAATACTAAAGCCATAGGATCACCATGAAAGCCAGGCAACTGCCTTTTTAAAGGAGAGGTCAGTAATAGTATCCTAAATATTAATTTAGGTTTCCTTAAAGAAGAACTCTGGGGCAGCCAAAAAAAAATCACCCATTAGTACACCCCCTACGCAAAACACTAAACAGTCAATACAATTTTGAAAACCCTTACCATTTAGGCAAAAAGTCTAATTTAATTTTTATGACCTCATCTCTGTAATTCAAAAGATAACAGCATCTGCCCTGGCAAGGAGGAGGTGTAACAGCAGAGATTACATCATATCCTCTCCTCTCTCTCTGCAGTAAAAGGAAACCACAGTTCCCATCAACCACAGTGAATTGTAGTGAATGTGGCCAGGTACACTAGGTCTGTAGATATTGAATGTGTCTGAGAGTCCCGATCCGCCCATCACTGCAAGTAGGGCTGAATTACATCACTCCTTCCTGGAGAAAGAACTACAAGACCAGTGGCTGGGGGCATAGGAGGCATAGCAGCCATAGGTCTTACAAACAGGAAACCAAAAAGAATTATTGGTTTAATCTGAAAATGAATAGGCTGGGGGCATGGCCTGCAGCCATAGAGAGAGGACGTGTGCTCTGGTAGCTCCGCACGAACCGAGCACAATCTACAAGAATCCAGCTCGAGGAAAGAGAGGTGAGAAGAGGAAACTCTCCATCCATACTCCCCTTACCACCAGCTACAAATAGAGCCCTAAATTGAGAGAATCGGCGCTCGTGATCCGCGCATCCGAAAATTTAGGCCGCGGCTTTTGCGGCCTACTAGTGCCGGATCATACAACGCTGCCCCTGTAGCCCTAATTCTCCATCCGCCGGCTAAAGAGGATAATTCATCCCCTGGGCCCATACAACAACAGAGAAAAACAGTTAAGGGGATATAATAGAAGGACAAAAGTCTTTATTAAACACAAGGCCTAGAAGCAGATCAAAAGGGAGATGTGAGAGAAGGAACACATAAGACAAAGGAGGCGAATGGCCACTTAATGACAAAACTTTGATTCTCATAAGATCCTGTAAAGCGACTTCAAGGCGAACTGAAGGAAATTTAAAACTACTCCTTTACCCCTTAAAAGCGACTTGAAAACAACAGAGATAATGGGGAAAAGGAAAGACAGAGCTCCCCGCAAAATAGCAGAATTCAAATGCACAACAAAAACCCCATACAGCCATGATAACACTGGTTCCCTTTCCCACACAGCAACAGCTACATTTACACACTCACCAAAAGAAAATGGTGAGACTTCAGAGACGAGTAATTCTCAGAGATTAGCAGAATATGCTGGGGAGGATATAAACAGCCCATTAAAACAAAGAAGAAAACTTTCTCCAGAAACAAATAATGAAGATTCTGCACAGAGAATTCTAAACACATTTAACCCTCATGCTGACAAACTAAACGCTTTCCCCACAACTGGGCAGCCTATATTAGACACAGATATGAAGGAAATGTTATTGTCCCTAAGAGGAGCTATACAGCAAGACATGCACACCTTTATGAACTCCACTAAAGAAGACATCAAATGTCTTGGGGAAAGAGTGGACTATACAGAAAACAAACTTGTAGAATTCACGGAAGCACACAACGAATTAGTTCATGCGCATTTTGAACTGGAAGAAGAGGTTAAAAACCTCTGCTTAAAAGTCTCGGATTTGGAAGACAGATCCAGAAGACAGAACGTTAAATTCAGAGGAATCCCCGAATATATCAAAAGTTCAGAACTCAACCAATACCTCCAAAAAATGACATCCACTTTGCTACCCGCAATCCCACTTCAACATATTGTGATCGACAGAGTGCATAGATTGCCTAAACCAGCTCATATCCCTGAAAAATTACCCAGAGACGTAATAGCAAAATTTCACTATTATCATGTCAAAGATCAACTGATGCAATTTGCGCGCTCCAACTCACCACTCCCGGACCCGTACTCTGGACTTATCTTCTACTCAGACCTTTCTCAAGCAACAATTGCTGCCAGGAAGAATTTGAACTCTCTGACCAAGATACTGAGGAACCATAAGATCACTTATAAATGGGGTTTCCCTACCAAGCTGTTCGTCGATTGGAAAAATAAATCATACACAATCTACACTCTGGAAAATGGTCTCGAATTACTTGAAAAATGGGGTCTTTTGCCCATAGAAATTGACTCCCCACAAGAAAATCCACAAATGGGCAAAATATCTCAACACTGGCAGAAGCAAAAAAATAAACAACAACTAGCTATATCTTTAACAATGGAACCTGATACACAGGACTTACAAGTTACTCCTCGGTTCAATTAAAGCACCAAGGGATCTCATTACCATTGCAGTAATGCAGAAAATACCCTGATTTTCAAAGTGCACTTGGACGCACAAATTAGTTGGACAACAACTTGTTATTTTTTTTTACTACTATTTTTGGTCTATACAGACCTTTTTTCTCCTATCTCCTCATTTTTTCTACCTTCTCACTGAACACTTTCATGCATTAGTACCCTGCTCAAGTACAGGAAGGAATCCCTTAATTAAACTGGCCTGGTATAGCCGCTGGAAACCGTCTAGAACTGTAAAAGCTATTCATAAACTTCGTAAATACCATCAATGCCACAACTGAAATTTTTTTCGCTCAACGCGAAAGGATTCAATAGCCCACACAAGAGAAGAGCGCTATGGAACGAAGCGATCCAAAGTAAAGCAGATGTTATTAGCATTCAAGAGTCACACTTTGCTGCTGACAAACCACCAAAATTCTCACACCCTAAATTTCCACAAATTTTTACCGCCAATTATTCGGAAAAAAAAGAGGTGTAATAATTGCGATTAAAGAAACAATCTCATTCTAACTCATAGACTGTAAAACAGATATCAACGGACGATATATTATTTTAGTAGCAAAATTTGACAATGAAATACTAACTGTAATCAACCTCTACGCGCCCAACAAAAGACCAAAGAGATTCATTAAGAAGACAATTGACAAAGCTAAAAAAATCCAAAAAGGAAATTTGATCATATGCGGAGATCTTAATTCCGTAATAGACCCAAATATGGACACTTCAAACAAATCCAGAACTAAAATCTTCGGCTTAAGAGACCTTCTTCACCAAGAAGACCTGTTCGACTCTTGGAGGTGCCTACACTCAGATGAAAAAGACTTTACTTTCTTCTCGAATAGACATAAGTCGTACTCCAGAATTGATTATCTCATTGTGGACAGGACTCTTCTCTCTAAAATCACAGCTGCAAAAATCCACAACATTACATGGTCTGACCATGCCCCAATCACCATGGAACTATTGATGGGAATTCAACAGACCCCCAAATCCATCTGGAGAAACAATATTTATTTATATTCCAATGAGAAAGTCGTGTCCACACTGAAAGATAAATTAGAACAATTCTATGAGACTAACAATAATCAATCAACTGCTTATACTAATCTATGGTGTTGTCACAAAGCTTTCATAAGAGGTATATTAATTCAGCAGGCTTCAAGAGATAAAAAAAAACCACAATAAAAAATTAAACGAAATATTGAACAATATAGCTAAACTAGAAAGAGAACACAAAAATTCTCCAAAAAAAGATAATATTCTTCACCAACTAAAATTATTAAGATGTGAACTAAAAGACCTTCTCATAGCCAACCAAAACAAAATTTACAACAAACTTAAACTCAATTATTATTCTCAGAATAATAAAGCAGGAAAGTTATTAGCAAAAATAATTCTCCATAGACAAAGTAAACAGAAAATTCAAAAACTAATTCATCATAAAACCCAAAAATCCCTCTTCAACCCCCAACAAATAGCTGACACGTTCTCGGAATATTATGAAGAACTCTATAACCTTCATAACGATCCTAATATCTCCCACCCTTCATCTCAAAACATTAAAAACTTCCTTAAAAAAATACATCTCCCGAAGATAGATGTAGAATCTCTCAATAAAATTAATCAACCCATATCTGAAAAAGAAATAAAAGATGTTATACAATCTTTACCTCTACATAAAACACCAGGAATTGACGGACTTTCTAATGAATACTGCAAAACGTTCAGTAAACTTCTGACCCCCTTACCTAATGAAAACATTTAATGAAGTAATTAACAACAAAAAAATTCCAGAAGAAATGTTGGAAGCTCTCATAATTACCATTCCCAAAACTGATAAAGATCCCTCATCCCCTAAGAACTATAGACCCATATCACTGCTGAATTCAGACCTTAAAATTTATTCCAAAATCTTAGCAAACAGACTCATAGAAATCACACCCACCCTGATAAGTCCAGATCAAGTGGGATTTGTCAGAGGCAGGCAAGCCCCTGACAGCACAAGAAGAATGATTGACCTCCTATGTCATGTGGAGGAATGTCGAATGCCTTCTCTGCTCCTAGGTCTGGATGCGGAGAAGGCATTCGGCAGAGACCACTGGAACTATATCTCTGAGACTTTGAGAGCCTTTGGCCTTCAGGGACTCATCCTTGAAGCAATCATGTCACTCTACACAAACCCAACGGCCAAAGTTCTTACATCAGGTTCTATATCTAGAAAATTCAAAATAACAAATGGAACTAGACAAGGCTGCCCCTTGTCACCTTTAATTTTTTCCCTAGCCATTGAACTCCTAGCAGAATCCATACGATCCAACAACAAAATAAAAGGAATTCAAATAGGCAATAAACATAAACATAATAAACATAAAATTGGACTTTTTGCTGACGATATCGTCTTATCAGTATCACACCCAGAACAATCTCTTATAGAAATTCAAGATACACTGGAAACTTTTAGCTCAATTTCATACTACAAAATCAATCACAATAAATGCCAAGTATTACCTATGAATATAACGATGGAGAACCTAGACAAATTAAAACGAAACTCGCTATACAAATGGGACCTCAACTCGATTGCTTACCTCGGTATTAATCTCACATTCCCCACAAATAAACTATACGAAGCTAACTATCCAAAACTTCTTACCCAAATCACCAAAGACTTTCAAATAATCCAAAACACTCAACTATCATGGATAGGTAAAATAGCCGCATATAAAATGCAAACCTTACCTAAAATACTCTATCTTTTCAGAGCTTTACCAATTCTGATGCCCACAAAATTCTTTAAACAATTTAACACTAAACTGAGGAAACTAATTTGGAAAGAAAAGAAACCTAGAATTGCACTTTCCATATTATATCTACCCAAAAACCAAGGAGGCACGAATCTACCCGACCTATCCAAATACTATTATGCCACTCTTCTAGACCAATGGAAACATTGGATGTTTCCTCAAGAAGACAAACTATGGTTAGACATTGAAAAAGAATACGCTAAAAATCATGATATGCTGGCTCTCTCAATCGCCTACAACCAAATTCCTAAAATTATTATCCCTAAACTACTACCTATTAAAGCTACACTACTAGCTCTTAAACAATTAGACGTTAGTTCCACATCCTCAAAGCCAACTTATAAATGAAAAACCCCAATCAACTCACTTCAATACTGTAGAGCCCGAATCTCATCCACTAAATGGAACTCAGAAGGTATCAACTTTGTTGAGTACCTTAATCAAGAAGATAAAGAGTTGATCCTTGAGAAAATAAAAAAATCCAAATATACTAAAAATTTTGACCCAAGAAAAGGATGGAATATTCCTACCCAGATTTGGGAATATATCTCAAAAAAAATATGCAAAAGAGAAAGGTATAGCTTTCTTCTACAAATCGCTCTCCCAATCTTTTGAAGAACAAAAAAACCCAAACATGATAAAATGGGAGAGGGACCTAGCACAATCCTTCTCCTTAAATAAATGGAACCAAGCTATAAAAATTAGCTATAAATCATCTGCCAACATAGATATCTGGGATAATTGTCATAAAATAATAAATAGATGGTATCTTACTCCATGTAGACTCTCAAAAATTTACCCAACATCATCTCCTCTTTGTTGGAGATGTAAAGAAAATCCGGGTACCCTGCAACATATATTCTGGGATTGCAAGAATTTAAAAAGCTTCTGGAACTCCATTTCACCACTAGTAGCCTCTATCACAGGCAATTTAACCAAACTTTCTATAGAAAAAGCTCTCTTAAACCTTAATCTAGATATATATCCTCACCATCTTAAATTTTTAGTCTCCAACATACTTTCAGCGGCGAGGTTAACTAAAAACTGGAAATCCGATCAATCTCCCAATGTCTCGGATGTAATTATTAGACTAAACACACAAGCTCGCTAAGAACTATTATTAGCCCAAAAAAATTTCAGATTGAAAAAATTCAGGTCAACCTGGGGTAACTGGATATCTAATTCAAGGGCATCTCGCTCACTAAAAGACTCATGTCAGAACATATCTAACACCTAATCTCTATCTAAACCCGCTCTCTCTTTGTTTATAAACACCCTTAAAATATTTATATCCAGCACAATCAGTCAGATAAATTAAGTAAGTTTGAAACTTATTACATCAAGACGGCCTGGCTACAGTGTGTGCCCATTGGGGTAATCAGGCCATCATTATCACGGATGAGCTACATTCAACACAAATACCTAAGATAAACGCAGAATTAACAACAAGAATATCCTTATTTGACAGACGAACTCCAAAACAAACAGTGAGATACTTCCCAATGTTTATCTCCTTTCCCTCTTTCTTTCCTGTTTCCTTCTATATTATTTTCTTTAGTGTTTGTACATTTATCCTTACATGGGTTACTCTGTAACTGGTTCACCAGTATTTACATGACCGCAAATAACCCTGATGTTTGATAAGAATATTGATTATAATATTTGTAATCACCTATATATCATCTGTTATCAATCTCTTATCTATGTTTGATTTATTATATTATTCAACTATATGTAAGTTGACACCTTCTTTGTTACCTGTGACAAATATTCAATAAAAATTATATTTAAAAAAAAAAAAAAAATTAATAGGCTATTTCAGAGCAACTACTGAGTGAATCAGAAGATGGATGACATATTCAGTGAAGGTAGAAAATCAGCAACAAGAAATTTTTGCCCGGAGTTCTGCTTTAAAGCTTCAGACTTTTCTAGTTCGATCCACAGTTATATGCATTGCTCTTAATCTTTGTCAACCTGATAATCTAATAAACCCTTCTTGCTATGTTCCAACATAGGACAAAAGCAATACAAATAGAATTAATTATTGCTTCTAAAGAAAGAAGGAAAAGACATTATCTTCGTTCAGTGAGCTAAACCCACAGATGCCTATATTCTGTGCTTTAACTTGACACAGGGTCACAGCTGCTCTTTCTGCATGATAAATTTCCGGCCCATTACCAAGAAGTCACCTTCTGGGCTTCCGAATTCTAGCACAGTGACAGCTTCAGAGCATTTAGCCATTTAAAGTATACCCATTATTTATAAATTGCCTGCTGACAGAAACTACATGCATTTGACTACTGTTGGAGACTACATGCATTTGAAAATATGTAGGTGGGATAACAGTTGTTGAATTTGGTTGATGGTGGACACACACCTTTGGTAGGGGATTGACAGTGGCAAACTGCCTGTGAATGTGCACATTACCATATGGCTTGCAGGCTGCAATATGCATCCCTGTAGAGCTTTTCGTAAACTGCATATGAACAATATTTTGCTGCATGCTTCCAATATCCTGTGAAGGATGAAGGTCCTAGGCCCCGGCCATACCGGCAATTCACACTCTTTAAGGGTTCCATAGTGCCAGTGTTACATATTATTATCTCTCAGCTAGCTGGTATACTGAACACTATCATCCAACCTCTAATGCACCCAGTACCTACTATTTCCATATATATTTTAGGAGGATGCCAAATATCATTGCTTTTAGATAACCGGGGTTTAATTGGCATCCAGAGTGTTAACACTAATGAGCCCTCTAGATTTCAAGTGCATCCAAACTCAAAGCCAAAAAATGATTCTATTGCAGTCCTTGGTGTGGTGGCTGCATTCTTTTTCTTTTTTTGAAAGGTTTGCTTCATTTTAACTTGGTAATTCTGAAAATAACACAGTTCCTCTCCCTGGGTGGTTATGTCAATCTTCTTCTGTATCTATGGAGGAAGCCATAGTTGTCAGTCTAAGCTGCTCTCCTAATACAAACATGTCAATATTTCGTCATCTCTATTACATGTGGAACAGGGCAATTAGTAGGTTAAAAAGATAGCTAGGAAATATGTTATTCTGTGCAGCTCACCAAGAACACTGCATTTCTGTCAAGATCAACAGGTATTTTCTGAACATATTCTTAGCTTGGAAAAAACAAGAAAATGCAAGATGAAATATATTATGTTTTTCTTCTTGGGATTAGATATCTTTTCAGTTTTATCAGTCCAGCAATTATTTTGATCAATCAGTAAGACTGATAGATGGGGACCATTTGAACCCCTAAACATGTTGGCTTTTTATGATACGAGTCTGAATAAAATTAAATATGGACTTTATATGCTTTGCTTTTGTCACTTTCCTCCTTGGACGCTCAGGCCCAGAACATTCTTTCACACCCGCAGACATCTACACTACATATATCACTGCCTTGCCTTCATCTGCTCCAAGCCATAGTTACAGATTATGTCTACACCAGTCTAAATGCCTTCAAACACTTCAGAGAAATTGTATCTAACTGTCCAAATGTGCTTCAAGGCCATTGCCACTGCCATATTTTATGAAAGGATACCATTGCCTTGCTGTCATCTATCCTACAACACAAACCCTTGGATGTCTACAGCAACAGAAATGCTTTCATCTGTTGCAAGGTATACATTTATAAGCAACCACACATACTCTAGGCCCAGTGCTATCATTTTTGTTTTTTTTTACAAGAAATTGTTATTTAATAATTTATTTAATCATGGTACTGGGCATCCTAGCATATATAGCAGCCAAGTATTGCAATTCAATAACAGTGCCTGTGATAAAAATGACAGCTGAACATCTATTTGATATTTATGTTTGTGAATTGGACATTTTGATGGGAAATGTATTATGAGACAAGAACAAATGCAGTTAAGGCATTTCATACATATTAGTAAATAGATCCTTATTATTGAAATACTGCAATTCACAAGTGAATACCTTGGGAATTGGGACCAAGAGGTTCATGGTTCAGCACCAACAAAACCAAACGATGGAACAATATATGAATAAAAATGTATTTTATTATCTCTTTTTTCTGCATGTGTTAAAATGAATCAGCAGTGGTAATGAATACATTGTGTGTACAGTGTAATGCCTTTGTCCACAGACAATACACTTCAAAAATTATCCCAAAGTATTGACCAAAGGCATACTTTGAAGTTCTATAAGTGACCACCATGTTCGAACCCTGTGGAGGGGTATATTGTTTTTTTCAATATGTTTCACTGACAATTTTTAGGGATTCACCAGTATGTGGTAGACCCATCTAGAAACCATAAATTGTATTTGGATATTCCACAGCAGGGGGACCATATGAACCCAGCTCCAACTGATCAGGGTATAAAAACAACGAGGGATTACAAACGATTCAGCATACAGAGAGAAAGGAGGCGAGATGGGGGTCACTCAAGAGCCAGATCACTGTTAAATATGGCTGATTTTCAATAACCAGACTAAGGCAGGTAACATACCACTACAAAAAAAAACATACACTAACTGTTGCCAACCCCCCATGCCATGCCTAAACACTTACCTGCCTCCTATCACTATCCAGCGCTGTCCCAGCTGTGGCTCTTCTTCCTTCACTCCTTGTTCTCACAGGAGACACAGGCAGCAGAAGAGCTATAGGCACCTGCTGCTGTTAATCAAATCCTGTTGGGATGGAGCAGGGGGCATGGCTGAGCTGAACAGCATGTGTCTACAGACACACACAGCTTGGTTCTAGAGTGTGCTCATACACGTGCCCCCATAGCACAGTGCTTGCTATGGAGTCACCAGCAGCAAAAAGAACAGGACAGTGCGAGTGGGGGACCACCAACGAAGAGATAAGGGGTTGCTATGAGAAATATCCTTGCACAGAGCAGGTAAGTATATACCTCTATTTATTTTAAAAAAATATGAGCCATTACAATCACTTTATTAGTCAGTAGTTGTCATATTAGGCATGTAAATTGTTGTCAGCCCCCTGATCCTTCCATCATATTTGCCTCCCCCTCACCAGAGAACCAGGGAGGTGCACCGCTCCCAAGAGAGGCATCTGCTCTAGTCTGGGCATAGCAAATCAGCACTTTGCAACACACACACACTATTCATTACTCCTGTGGATTCACTTTTAATACATTTATTACATTTTGAGATAATAAAATACATTTTTATTCATATATTGATTTTTATGTTGTGGATTCACTAGTAGTACCTGAAAAGTCCCACTGTTTGGTTTTGTTGGTGTTGATATGACTATAGAAATTTGGTGCAGCCACTTTTGAAGGCTGGTCACCCATAGAGTTTATTATTAATATTTGTTATATGTTTGATAGACATTGACTATGATTTCCAAGAGAGTGGATTTGTTGTTGCTAGTTGTGAGGGGGGGGGGTGGGGGGTTGGAAGTTTATGGACTGTTTTCCCATTTCTTTCAAAATGTGTGGTTGGCAACCAAAGATAGTGGGTTATCTGTTTTTATTGAATTCAACTTTATGAGAAATAAGGCTGGTTGAAAATAACATAAGTAAAGTTGGTCATACGTGGCTCCGTTTTGTGGTGGCTGCATTTGTTTTCATTTTTAGTTTTTTTTTCCTTTATATTAACCTGGCAATCCAGCCAGTAAGTATGTTGTGGAAAAAGTTAAACACTTGACACGAGTAGTCGTGTCAGGTGAATAGGCTAAATAATGGACCTTGCCGGCACTCATGAAACTGATGGGTTTGAATAAAATATATTTATTAAATCGTGTTAAAAAGACACGTTGCAACGTCTTATAGACAATTAATACAAAGATTATATATTACAAACAATACATGGAAAATACATAAAATAATAGGGAAATGGTGATTCCACATAAATCAGGAATGATACAACTACCAAACCAATTTGCAAGGATAGGCATGAGAAGAGGAGGTCGACGTGTTTCGCACCAGTGTGCTTCTTCTGGACCTTATTTCTCTTCAAACTATGAAATATAAATGCAGAAAATGACATACTATTCTTTATAAATATCAATATCATATTTCATTAAGTATTAATCATATTGTCTATATTCACCTACATTTACCATGACTGCTTTACTTGTGGTTTACACTTCCCCAATTGGACTGTAAACATCAGGGGGGCAGGCACAGGAGACCAAAAGACAGGCTAATCCAGCACAAGGATATCTAGGTATAATTTAATAAAAGTAAACCGCTATAAAAGGGTATTTGTCTATAAATGTGTGTGTAGTTCTTTATGGTTAAGGAACCTAGTACCATACCTAAGGTTGCTATACATAAAGTGGTACGGTCAAGCCGTTTTCACTTTTGTATATTCATTGATATTGTAAATCCAACCGTAGCTATAGAGAGAAACCAAAAAACAAAAATAAATAGAAGACGAAAAATAATAAAAAATAAAAATTAAAAATAAAAGACAGAAAACCTCCGGTAACAAAGGTATACAATGCCCAAATATACAGGAATGGCATAAGTATCCCTATACGGTAATGAATTAAACACATCTGGGTCCAGTTGCTTCAGATGCCCAGAGCGTTGAGTTACAAAGAGGATAGCGTTATTCAATGAGCCTTTCTCCAAAATATAGAAGACAATTTCTCCGGACTTAGATAGGCTGGCTCCGGAGGAATAGTGCCTCATATGTGGGGATTAAGAGGTGCCTTGCGCCAGTGATACCTAGTTGTATAAATGTGGCATGTTTAGGCATCTACATACTTGGTTTGTACAACCTGGGGTGAGTGTATTGGAAATTGCCAGCTTACCTGATATAACTAGCTGCGGTCACTCGATCGTATCTCCCGCCCGCCGGCGAGATGCTGCTGGATGCGTCCCAAATGGGCGCCTGGATTTTAACCCCCATCGCGCCGCGTGTGCGCCGTCCCATTGGGCGGCGTATGACGTCACTAGGCTGAGACACCCACACGCGGCGCGACGTGCGTCTCAACAGGCGGCGCATGCTCAAAAGAGAGCGCGCCATCTGCAAGGAAGGGCAAAGGAGGCAAGCGCAAAAATGAATGTGAGATAGCCAGGACAGACCTTGTCCCAGATCCCCCAGCCGCCGCACCCGCCAAACACCCATTCACAACACACCCACAGGGTGTGTGAGACGCATATGCCTGCCCCAAACGATGTGTACCCAAAAAGGGAAGGAATGAAAAGAACCACGTGCAGTCTATACTACAGCAATAAAAAATGCAATTTGCACAATTAACATATCCAATTTTAACATGTGTATGGTGTTTATGTGAGCGGGGGCTGTGTCTCCATCTGGTGTAGCTAGTGATGGATATCATAGAGGGTACATGACCAGCCAGAGAGGGAAATATAACAAGTTTATTCCATATAGTGGACAGCAGGAGGCAGGCAAGGCCACTTAACTGGATTATAATTGCTATAGAAAGGGTTTGTAACTGAGTGATTCATTGAGGCCGGGTTGAGAGAGTAGATCCAACGTGTTTCACGTTGGAGTATGATCTTATCATATTCTCCCCCTCTGGGATTCTCTAGGATCCTTTCGAAGGCGGCGAACCGAACCACTTCTGTACTATTATTATGATACAAGCCCAAGTGTCTCCCTATTGGTGTTGATAGTATATTTTTGTTACCATAATAAATATGGTCTTTAATACGCCGCCAGAATTGGCATTTAGTCTTACCTATATAAAATGCCCCACATTCGCAAAACATAATGTAGACAACGCCAATAATTTGGCAGTCCACAAAATGTTGTACCTTGTGTAGCCTGCCATTAGGCAGGTACATTGTTTGATTTTCATGGCTCCAATAACAAAAGTTACACCCACCATATTTCCATGTGCCACAGGGAGGATCAAAGTCCTCACCCTGTGGACCATGGAAGTGGCTCTGTGTGACCCTATTTTTGATAGATTGTGCCCGTTTATACGTAATTTCAGGATTGTTCCTGATATATTTCTTCAAAATGTTATCATTGGTCAATAAATGCCAATGGTCGCATAAGACTTTTCTGATGGCCCCGTGCTGTCTTGTATAGGGTGTTATAAAACGAACTCTAGAGTCCGAGCTTTTTTTCTGTCTATATGCCATTACCTCCTGTCTATTGCGACCATATGCCTTGTTAAATGCCTTGCGTAAGAGGGTGCGCGAGTAGCCTCTCTTAAGCAGCCTCTCACGCAAGGCATCTGCCTCTTTTCTGAAGGATTCATCAGTAGAGCAAATCCTTCGGAGTCTCAAGTATTGTGAATACGGTATACTCTGGACCAAAGGTCTCGGGTGGAAACTTTGAGCATGCAATACTGTGTTCCCTGCTGTGGGTTTTCTATATAATGTAGTAGTAATTTGACCCTCATCTGTGAGTGAAATTTGAATATCCAGAAACGGGATCGGCCTCATGTCCGACACCATGGTGAACCGGAGGTTGAACTCGTTAATGGATAATTTTTGGAAGAATTCCTCCAGCATTCCCTCTGGCCCCGACCACAGCATGAAAATATCATCTATGTATCGGAGCCAGAGGGGAATGTACATAAGGTAGGGTTCATATAGGTCATCAGAAAAAATCTTCCTCTCCCACCCCCCCAGATACAGGTTGGCGTACGATGGGGCACAACATGTCCCCATCGCAACACCCTGTATCTGGAAGTACTGGGAGCCATCAAACATGAACAGATTTCTATTAAGAATGTGTTCCAGGGTAGCTAAAATAAATTCATTTTGTTTATGGAAATCCTGGTGTCTTTCATATAGAAATTCCCTTATTACTCCCAGGCCCTTATGGTGTGGGATACTACTATACAGGGCTTCCACATTGGTGCGAAACGCATCGACCTCCTCTTCTCATGCTTATCCATTCAAATTGGTTTGGTAATTGTATCATTCCTGATTTATGTGGAATCACCATTTCCCTATTATTTTATGTATTTTCCATGTAATGTTTGTAATATATAATCTCTGTATTAATTGTCTATAAGACGTTGCAACGTGTCTTTTTAACACGATTTAATAAATATATTTTATTCAAACCCATCAGTTTCATGAGTGCCGGCAAAGTCCATTATTTAGCCTATTCACCTGACACGACTACTCGTGTCAAGTGTTTAACTTTTTCCCTGTCACTTAGGATGGTGGCACATTTTGGCATGATTTTCTTACAAATTTTCCAGTAAGTATGTTGTTTTTCAACAGAACAAGTTGTCCTGTAGATGTAGCAGTTACATGGTTGAGACAAATCATTTAAGACTGACAGAGGTTCCTACAGTCATCAGCTTTTACTCATTTATGTAAAACCTTTATTCCAAATATAGAAAACTATTGCTGTAACTGCTTACAAAGTGTGAGCTGGAGCTTGCATTCATTTTGCTAGTGTGTTTAAATATGCCAATACATCTAACATCCTCTCCCTCTAGACTGACAATGCTGATGTCAAAGGGTGTCTCTGTGTTGCTCCTTCATTTAGGCATGCAGGCATCCTAATACAGGAGGTGAGTTACTAGCTGAATCATCAGATGAAAACAGATTAAAAAAAAAGAAAACAAATGCAGCCACTATATCTAATAACTGGTAAGCTGCAATATAATGGAAATTTGTGTCAAATGCTTACACTAATTTTTCTTTCCTGGCTCCAATTCATGGCAGCATACAACCACATGTACAGTATCTCACAAAAGTGAGTACACCCCTCGCATTTGTAAATATTTTATTATATATTTTCATGTAACAGTGTAAATTTGCTGTCTCCTCAAAATAACTCAACACACAGCCATTAATGTCTAAACCTCTGGCAACAAAAATGAGTACAAATTGAAAATGCCCAAATTGGGCCCAATTAGCCATTTTCACTCCCCGGTGTCATGTGACTCGTTAGTGTTACAAGGTCTCAGGTGTGAATGGGGAGCAGGTGTGTTACATTTGGTGATATCACTCTCACTCTCTCATACTGGTCACTGGAAGTTCAACATGGCACCTCATGGCAAAGAACTCTCTTAGGATCTGAAAACAATAATTTTTGCTCTACATAAAGATGACCTAGGCTATAAGAAGATTGCTAAGAACCTGAAACTGAGCTGCAGCACGGTGGCCAAGACCATACAGCGGTTGAACAGGACAGGTTCCACTCAGAACAGGCCTTGCCATGATCGACCAAAGAAGTTGAGTGCACGTGCTCAGCGTCATATCCAGTGGTTGTCTTTGGGAAATAGACGTATGAGTGCTGCCAGCATTGTTGCAGAGGTTGAAGGGGTGGGGGTTCAGCCTGTCAGGACTCAGATCATACACCGCACAATGCATCAAATTGGTCTGCATGGCTGTCGTCCCAGAAGGAAGCCTCTTCTAAAAATGATGCACAAGAAAGCCCGCAAACAGTTTGCTAAAACAAGTAGAATAAGGACATGGATTACTGGAACCATGTCCTGTGGTCTGATGAGACCAAGATACATTTTTTGGTTCAGATGGTGTCAAGCATGTCGTCAATCAGGTGAGGAATACAAAGACAAGTGTGTCTTGCCTACAGTCAAGCATGGTGGTGGGAGTGTCATGGTCTGGGGCTGTATGAGTGCTACCGGCACTGGGAAGCTACAGTTCATTGAGGGAACCATGAATGCCAACATGTACTGTCCCATACTGAAGCAGAGCATGATCTCCTCCCTTTGGAGACTGGGCCACAGAGCAGTATTCCAACATGATAACGACCCCAAACACACCCTCAAGATGACCACTGCCTTGCTAAAGAAGCTGAGGTTAAAGGTGATGGACTGGCCAAGCATTTCTCCAGACATAAACCCTATTGAGCATCTGTAGGGCATTCTCAAAGAAGGCGGAGGAGCGCAAGGTCTCTAACATCCATCAGCCCCGTGATGTCATCAGGGAGGGGTGGAAGAGGACTCCAGTGGCAACCTGTGAAGCTCTGGTGAACTCCATGCCCAAGAGGGTTAAGGCATATTTGGAAAATAATGGTGGCCACACAAAATATTAACACTTTGGACCCAATTTGGACATTTTCACTCTTATACAAGCCGTACACTCACTATTTTACATTGTAGCAAAGCATAATTTCTTCAGTGTTGTCACATGAAAAGATATAATAAAATAGTTACAAAAATGTGAGGGGTGTACTCACTTTTGTGAGATACTTTATGCTGCCATGTTGGCGCCAGGAAAATACATTTTTGGTTTTGGGTTTAATACGGCTTTAAACAGGAAGCTGGACTGCCCTTAAAGCAGAACTACACTGCATCTGAGCACCACAAGCTAAAAACGCTATTTAAAGTGGAACTTCACTCTCCCAATTAACATTGATTATTTTTAATACTCATGCTGCTAGCATTAGTAAATAGATAGTTAAGTATATCATATTTAGTTATTTTAAACTTTTTTTGCATTTCATCAGTTGCTTCCTGTTTTCTCAGCTAAGCACACTCTCCTGCATGCATGCTTGAGCTAAGGGAAGATGGGTTTCAGTAAGTAGATGCTACATGAGTCATTTGCCCTTACTCAAGATGGCCACAGCCAGAAATGCTAGGAGATGGGGGGTGTTTTTCAAAGTGATTTCTCAACAAAATAAAGTATGGGGATATGGATGGATAGATAGGGGAGTTTGATTTCAATATTAAAAATTAATTAAAAAGTGTTTTTGGTTTGTGGTGCACAGATGCAGTGAATACCCACTTTAATTCATTTTGATTATTCAAAGCAAACTCCCCCATCCATGCTTTATTTCGCCAAGAAATCACTTTGAAAAGAAACCCCTAGCATTTCTGGCCCTGGCTATCTTGAGTAAGGGCAGATGTTTCATGTAGAATTTACTTCCTGGAATCCATCTGCCCTTAGCTGAGATGTGCAGGCAGGAGGGTGTACTTAGGTGAGAAAACACCTTCTCCCCTCCTGAAAACTCCTGATATGTATGACATCATTTGCCTAGGCCTGGAAACCAGGAAGTAACTTTAAGAAATGTAAAAGTGATGTGAAGTTCCACTGTGAGCCCCTGTTCACACTTATGCAATATGTTGTGGGACAATGCACAATAAGAGGAATCCTGTTATTGTTTATACCTATGCATTGTGTTGCAGAGCAACTTGAGAAAAAGCACTGGTGCTTTGTTGAATGGCCCTATAGACTTAAATGATAGTGCATGAAAAATGCAGATGCAGTGTGTGTGTGTGAACCTAGCCTAAAACATGCATTCAAGTTTTATAGACTGAACTTACTTCTTATAACAGCAGGGCTTTTTTTCAGCCAGAGTGCGTTCTGCCACTTCCAGCTCAGAACCTGTGCTCTCGGCTCACAACAATCACTTGTAAACACAGGAGCCCAGCTTCTGTGTTTAATAGTGAAAGCGCTCTACCGGCCAACTTGCACAGATCCCTCCCTGTCCTGTAGTCAGGGCTGGGACAAGGGAAGTGCAATTGCCCCAGGAGCAGTGTGGCTATGGGCAGGAGGGAGGCATCATGATCCCCAGCTGTCACATGGAGGTCGGATGCAGACTACACCACCAGTTAATCTCACAGCAGGCAAAGTGTGAGAGGCTGTTAGGAAAAGAACAAATTCTGGCTAAAATCTGCCATTTCCGCGGTGGTGCGCACATTTGCGCGCGTGTGCGCGCTCCCGTGCGCGTTCGCGCGCTCCCGTGCGCGCCCGCGTGCGCGCGCGCTCCCGTGCGCGCGCACGCGCCGGAAAACGGCGCCAAATGGGCCTATTTAAACCTGGAGACTTCCTGGACCAAGTGCTGCTCGCTCTACAGCGTTCCCGACCTGTACGCCTCAGCTCCGGATACCTGTTCCCGTGTTTGTCCTGCCTCCTGTTGACCCGGCTTGTCCTGACCTGCTGTCCGCTACCTGCACCGACCCCGGCTACCCACGACCATCCGATTGTCTGCTCCTTTGTACCTCTGCTGCCCGCCCGTTAACGAACCTTGCTTGGACTCTGACTACCCGTTTGCCTGATCCTCTTGTACCTTCCTGCCTGCCTGTTGCCAACCCAGCCTGTACGACCATCCATCTACTTGCACGCCTTCTGGAGCCTCACTACACCATCGGTGACCCTCCAGCCCTCGTGCCATCCCGCACTCTTGGGCCTCTGTCCCCACTACCAGGGGTCCTTGAATCGGGTGCGCAAGAGCGGTTGTTCCCTGCACAAGACAGACTCCACCGTCAGGTACGTGACAGAGGCGGAGCCATCCAGAGTTTGCCGTGAATGGGGGATTCAGAGGTAAGGAGCTGTGAAAGATGGCTGAACTCTGTGGAACCCATCTCTCTATAATGCATTTTTTCAAGAGTTGAACGGGATATGAGGAGGGTAACATATCACCTTGCAGCCACCTGTGAAATAGGGCATTGAACACCACTGCAGTGACACTGAAGTGAAGAGGTTAAAGAACACGAGCACTGGGGCGAAGGCAGTGGGGTATCATCCATGTGTGTCCATTATGCATAATGGGTGGTGATGTCACAAGGGGACAGGGCTTCCAGATGACGTCACCCGGTGGCCCCGTCCCTTGCCAACATAAGTCTATGCAGAGCACAGACATGGCATTAGTCTGGGAGATTGTGTCATGTCAACATGGGAAGAAGAACAGAGGGGGAAGAACAGAAGACAGAAGACAAGGCAAAAGAGCAGAAGAAAGAAGACCCCTCAGAAGAAAGAAGACTCCGCAAAAGAGCAGAAGAAAGAAGAAGCTGGAGAGGGAGAAGACGCCGGAGAGGAAGAAGACGCCGGAGCTGATTTAATAAAAGACTTTAAAAAGCTGTGTAGTGTGGTTTTTTGACACTTTTTTTAGGTGAATGGGTAGGGGTACAATGTACCCCATACTTATTCACATAGGGTGGGGGCCAGGATCTGGGGGCCCCCTCGTTAAAGGGGGCTTCCAGATTCTGATAAGCCCCTGCTTGCAGACCCCAACAACCACCGGCCATGGTTGTCGGGAAGAGGCCCTTGTCCCCATCAACATGTCTCCCATGCCCCAAAGCACCCGCCCTCCATGTTGAGGGTATGTGGCCTGGTATGGTCCAAGAGGGGGGGGGGGGCGCTCGCTCGTTCCCACCCCCTTTCCTGGCCTGCCAGGCTACATGCTCGGATAAGGGTCTGGTATGGATTTTGGGGGGGGACCCCACTCCATTTTTTGTTACATTTTGGCGCGGGATTCCCCCTAAAATCCATACCAGAGGTTTTGGCACGTTTTTCAGCGTTAGAACGTTTTTACAGCTGAAAAACGTCTCTCAGAAACCACTAGTCTTGGGGTTTTTTTACAGCTCAAAAATGCCCCAGCTAAAAATAGTTGATAACAGCCTATGTGTGCCTGAACACATAGGATAACATGATGGGGAGTTTATTGACTGTATAAAAATAAATCTGAAGCCAAAAGCAGCTGCTGTAAAAACTTCCAAAAACGTCCACTGTGCATGAGGCCTTACACTACGTTTTTGGGGGGGGGGGTCAGAGGAAGCAATAGCCGGCAGTAAGCAATAGACGGAGGGTAATTATGGAGTCAGCAGTGATAATACAGCCGTAACATCTAATCCTGGGATGTTTGAGTGTGCAATTTGAAAACAAAGCCCGAGGAAAACTAAGGGGAAATTAAGATGCACTCATACAACACTGAGAAGCGTCTACACAATGCTAGGAGCCTGGCTAACAAAGTAGAGGAACTGGAGCTGCTATTACACGAGGAAGACTTAGACTTTGTGGGAATAACTGAAACTTGGTTTGACAGCTCACACGATTGGCTGGCCAATATACAGGGGTATTCCTTGTATTGAAAGGACAGGGAAGGTAGAAGAGAGGGAGGGGTGTGTCTATATGTCAAAAATGATACAAGGGTGGTAGAGAGAAGCGACATTATGAGTGGGACAAGGGGGAGGTGGAATCAGTGTCAGTAGAACTTCAAAGAGAAGAGGTAAATGGGAAAATAATAGTGGGGGTATGTTATAAGCCACCCAACCTGAAGGAGGAGGAGGGAGCTGAACCTACTATCACAATTAGAAATAGCAGCGAAACAGGGATTTACACATAATGAGGGACTTCAATTATCCCGATATTGACTGGGCAGAGGGGACAGCTCACTCATTAACTACTTCAGATCCGCGCCATAGCGCAACTCTAAAATGCCCGGAGGCCGTCAATAGACGTCCTCCTCTTTGGCTCGTGCTGGGCGCGCTCTCACCGGCGCTGGTGTCCCGATGTCCACCGGAGACCCGCAATCTGCTCACAGAGAGCCAGAATGGGGAACCGCTGATGTAAACACGGCGGTTCCCAGTTCTGTGAGGGGGGGGGCATGCCAGATCTACTGATCCCTGTCACTGGGATCAGTTAGATCTGTCATGCCCCTGCCAACCCAGCCTGCCAACATTCAGAACACACCCAGGGAACACATTTAACCCCTTCACTGCCCCCTTAGTGTTATCCCCTTCCCTGCCATTGACATTTATACAGTAATCAGTGTCTATTTTTAGATCTGATCGCTGTATAAATGTCATTGGTCCCAAAAAAGTGTCAAAGACGTCCGACATGTCCGCCGCAATATCGCAGTCCCGATAAAAATTGCAGTCCCCATAAAAATCGCAGATCACCGCCATTACCAGTAAAAAAAATAAATAAATAAAAACTCCATAAACCATAGTTTGTAGACGCTATAACTTTTGTGCAACCCAATCAATATACGCCGATTGCGATACACAGATGAATACATTTGTTTTTTTATTTTTTATTTTTGGATATTTATTATAGCAAAAAGTAAAAAATATTGTTCTTTTTTCAAAATCGTCGCTCTTTATTTGTTTATAGCGTAAAAAATAAAAAACGCAGAGGTGATCAAATACCACCAAAAGAAAGCTCTATTTGTGGGAAAAAAAGGATATCAATTTTGTTTGGGTACAACATCGCACGACCGCGCAATTGTCATTCAAAGAGTGACAGCACTGAAAACTGAAAATTGGTCCGGGCAGGAGGGGGGTTTAAGTGCCCAGTAAGGAAGTGGTTAAAGGCCCATCATTTCGTGAATGTCTTACAGGATAACTTCATGTCATAATTGGTATCCCCCAACTAGAAAGAATGCCCTGTTAGATCTATTAATTACGAACCAATGTGATCTCAGATATGGTGATACGCTGCACTTGGGATCTAGCGATCATAGGATGATCGCATTTAGCATAAATCATAGGAAAAGGAGACCATTGTTCCTAATCTTTGCAGACAGCATACTGACAGGATTGGTACCAGCTGATTGGAGAAAAGCCAATTTGGTACCAATATTCAAAAAAGGACAGAGACATATTCCTACAGGCCAGTCAGCTTAACATCAGTGGGTAAATTATTGGAGGGGATGATAAGGGACTATATCCAAAAATTTACTGAGGAAAAAATATCATTAGTAGTAATCAGCATGGGTTTATGAAAGGTCGTTCCTGCCAGACCAATCTGCTAACATTCTACGAGGAAGTGAGCTGCCATTTAGATAGGGGAAGGCCTGTGGATTTAGTGTATCTGGATTTTGCAAAAGCATTTGATACAGTCCCCCATAAACACTTAATTTACAAGCTAGGATCTGCAGGCATGGACCATAAGGTTTGTGCTTGGGTAGAAAACTGATTACAGGGATGTGTCCAAAGGCTGGTGATAAATAACATGTACTCAGACTGGTCTGGAGTGGCGAGTGGGGTACCCAAAGGTTCTGTCTTAGGGCCAATTCTATTCAATTTACTCATAAATGATATATAGAGGATAAGATAAATAGCTCAGTCTCTGTTTTTGCGGATGACACAAAGATAAGCAGGGCAATAACTTCACATCAGGATATAGAAATTTTACAGAATGACCTGAACAAAATAATGGAATAGGCAGACAAATGGCAAATGAGGTTTAATGTGGAGAAATGTAAAGTAATGCACTTGGGGGCAAAAAACAAAAATGCAAACTACTCACTAGGGGAAGAACCTCTGGGGGAATCAAGGATGGAGAAGGATCTGGAGAATCCAGAAAAAAATCGTAAGAGCAAGACTGCGCATGCTCAGAAACGAAAGAATATGTAAAAACTATTCAACACATTACGTCACTTCTGAAGTTGAATTCATTCGTACAAAAATTTTTGTATGGTGAGTAACCTCTTCACTTTCAACATAAGACTAGCATGCAACAAAAAACGGACAACCGTTCATCGGAAAATATGATCGTGTGTAGGAGGCTTAAAGGAGTTGTAAAGCCAGAAGGTCTTTTTTTATCTTAATGCATTCTATGCATTGAGATAAAAAACATTTTGTGTGTAGCATCCTCTCCAGCACCCCCTAATACTTACCCTGAGCCCCTTCTCTCTCCAGCAATGTCCACGATCCCCTCATCCGCCCAGGACACTCCTCCTGATTGGCTGAGACACAGCAGCGGCGCCATTGACTCCTGCGGGTGTCAATCAAAGTCTGTCAGCCAATCAGGGGAGAGAGGGAGCGGGGCCAGGTCGGGGCTCCGTGTCTGAATGGATACACGGAGCTCTGACTCGACTCGGGTGCCCCCATAGAAAGCTGCTGGCTGATGGGGCACTCAAAGGAGGGAGGGGCCAGGAGAGCAGAAGAGGGACCCGAGAAGAGGAGGATCTGGGCTGCCCTGTGCAAAACCAACTGCACAGAGGAGGTAAGTATAAACTGTTTGTGATTTTTTTTTTAAAAAAGCGAGCCTTTACAATCACTTTGAGAGGACACGGGGACACACAATGAGACTGGGTGGAGAAGCGGTTTAACCTTAAGCCACGCAGGGGGTTTTTCACTGTCAGTGCAATAAGGATGTGGAACTCTCTTCCACAATTGGTGGTGGCTGCGGGGAGTATGGATATTTTAAAAGACTCTTGGATGTATATATTAAAGAACACAACATACAGGGATATAGGAAATAATTATAGACACTGACACACGTACACCAACACAGGTTGAGCTGGATGGACTTTTTCAGCCTTACCTACTATGTAACTATGTAAAGTAACACAGAGTTCAGTGGTAAGTAACACAGAGATCAGGCATAAGTGATTCAGAGGTCAGTAGTATGTAATGCTGAGTTCAGAGGTCAGGAGTATGTAATGCTGAGTTTAGAGGTCAGGAGTAAATGATGTAGAGCTCAGAAGTCAATAGTAACTGACACAGTGTTCAGGGGTCAGTAGTACATGACCCAGAGTTCAGGAGTAAGTCATGCAGAGTTCAAGGGTCAGCAGTAAGTGATACAGAGTTCAAGGGTTAGCAGTAAGTGATGCAGAGTTCCGAGTTCTGCAGTGACACAGAGTTCAGGGGTCAGCAGTAAATAACACAGAGTTCAGGGATTGGCAGAAATTCACACAAAGTTCAAGGGTCAGCTTCAAGTGATGCAGAGTTCAGGTTTCAGCAGTAAGTGATGTAAAGTTCAGGGGTCAGCAGTGGTGCAGAGTTCAGGGGTCAGCAATGCCACAGAGCTCAGGTATCTGGAGTAAGTATCATAGAGTTCAAGGGTCAGCAGTAAATAATGCAGAGTTCAGGGGTCAGCAGTGCATGATGCAGAGTTCATGGGTCAGTAGTAAGTGATGTAAAGTTTAGGGGTCAGCAGTAAGTGACGCAGAGTTCAGGGGTCAGCAATGCCACAGAATTCAGGGGTCAGTAGTAAGTGTCACAGAGTTCAGGGCTCAGCAGTGAGTGATGCAGAATTCAGAGGTCTGCAGTGACACAGAGTTCAGGGGTCAGCAGTAAATAATGCAGAGTTCAGGGGTCAACAGTGCATGATGCAGAGTTCAGGGGTCGGTAGTAAGTGATGTAAAGTTTAGGGGTCAGCAGTAAGAGACAGAAAGTTCAGGGGTCAGCAATGCCACAGAATTCAGGGGTCAGGAGTGTCACAGAGTTCAGGGGTCAGCAGTAAGTGATGCAGAGTTCAGAGGTCTGCAGTGACACAGATTTCAGGGGTCAGCATAAGTGACACAAAGTTCAGGGGTCGGCGGTAAGTGACACAGAGTTCAGGGGTCGGCAGCAAGTGACATAGAGTTCAGGGGTCAGCAGTAAGTGATACAGAGTTCAGGGGTCAGCAGAGAGTGATGAAGAGTTCAGGGGTCAGCAGTGGCGTAGAGTTCAGGGGTCAGCAATGCCACAGAGTTCAGGGGTCTGGAGTAAGTGTTAGAGAGTTCAGGGGTCAGCAGTAAGAGATGCAGAGTCCAGGGGTCAGCAGTGACGCCGAGATCAGGGGTCAGCAATGCCACAGAGTTCAGGGGTCAGCAGTAAGTAATGCAACTTTCAGAGGTCAGCAGCGACACAGTCTTCAGGGGTCAGCAGGAAGTGACACAGAGTTCAGGGGTCAGCAGAAAGTGATGTAGTGTTCAGGGGTCAGCAGTAAGCAATGTAGTGTTCAGGGGTCAGCAATAAATGATGTAGTGTTCAGGGGTCAGCAGTAAGTGATGTAGTGTTCAGAGGTCAGCAGTAAGTGAAGCAGTGTTCAGGGGTCAGCAGTAAGTGATGTAGTGTTCAGGGGTCAGCAGGAAGAGACACAGAGTTCAGGGGTCAGCAGAAAGTGATGTAGTGTTCAGGGGTCAGCAGTAAGCGATGTAGTGTTCAGGGGTCAGCAATAAATGATGTAGTGTTCAGGGGTCAGCAGTAAGTGATGTAGTGTTCAGAGGTCAGCAGTAAGTGAAGCAGTGTTCAGGGGTCAGCAGTAAGTGATGTAGTGTTCAGGGGTCAGCAATAAATGATGTAGTGTTCAGAGGTCAGCAGTATGTGATGTAGCATTCAGGGGTCAGCAGTAAGTGATGTAGTGTTCAGGGGTCAGCAGTAAGCGATGTAGCGTTCAGGGGTCAGCAGTAAGCGATGTAGCGTTCAGGGGTCAGCAGTAAGTGATGTAGTGTTCAGGGGTCAGCAGTAAGCGATGTAGTGTTCAGGGGTCAGCAGTAAGCGATGTAGTGTTCAGGGATCAGCAGTAAGCGATGTAGCGTTCAGGGGTCAGCAGTAAGCGATGTAGTGTTCAGGGGTCAGCAGTAAGCGATGTAGTGTTCAGGGGTCAGCAGTAAGCGATGTAGTGTTCAGGGGTCAGCAGTAAGAGATGTAGCGTTCAGGGGTCAGCAGTAAGTGATGTAGTGTTCAGGGGTCAGCAGTAAGCGATGTAGTGTTCAGGGGTCAGCAGTAAGCGATGTAGCGTTCAGGGGTCAGCAGTAAGTGATGTGGTGTTCAGGGGTCAGCAGTAAGCGATGTAGTGTTCAGGGGTCAGCAGTAAGCGATGTAGTGTTCAGGGGTCAGCAGTAAGTGATGTAGTGTTCAGGGGTCAGCAGTAAGTGATGTAGTGTTCAGGGGTCAGCAGTAAGTGATGTAGCGTTCAGGGGTCAGCAGTAAGTGATGTAGCGTTCAGGGGTCAGCAGTAAGTGATGTAGTGTTCAGGGGTCAGCAGTAAGTGATGTAGTGTTCGGGGGTCAGCAGTAAGCGATGTAGCGTTCAGGGGTCAGCAGTAAGCGATGTAGTGTTCGGGGGTCAGCAGTAAGTGATGTAGTGTTCGGGGGTCAGCAGTAAGTGATGTAGTGTTCGGGGGTCAGCAGTAAGTGATGTAGTGTTCAGGGGTCAGCAGTAAGTGATGTAGTGTTCAGGGGTCAGCAGTAAGTGATGTAGCGTTCGGGGGTCAGCAGTAAGTGATGTAGTGTTCAGGGGTCAGCAGTAAGTGATGTAGTGTTCAGGGGTCAGCAGTAAGTGATGTAGCGTTCAGAGGTCAGCAGTAAATGACACAGAGTTTATAGGTCAGTAATAGGTCACCTACCTACTACTAACCCCTGAAGAGGAGCCCCATTGGTTTAATGTTGCCCCCTCTTTTGTATCTCCACAGATATTGTGTTGTACATTCTCCATTGAATATTGCCTCATTCTATACTATGTGATCCACCTCAGCACCCCTCTTTAGGCCACGTCCATTGTTTAGCACAATTAGGGACGTGTGTATTTGTGGCGCAGCGCACAGCACATTTTCCCATTCACAGCCCAGGGCCCCAACCTATAGAGAATGCTACATAAAAAATGGCAACCTCCCCGATTTCTGCCATTTGCAGCAAGGTGCCCATGGAAAGGGAATGCACCTCACTAACAAACACATTTCCCAGCACAAAGAAAGCCCCACTTCTGCAGGCAGGCTGGTAATGTGCTGGCCTGGGAAATGCATGCTATGTCTATAGTCTCAGGCTCACTGCGTTCAGAAAAGGCCCCTGGTGTGAAGTGCCCAATATTAGTGAAAGGGTCAGAGAAGTGAGGTGAAAGTAGACGTCACATTGTGCACACAGGAGGAGAAGGCCCCATGTTTCCTACATGTGGGAAGACAAAGTGAAGCGGCGCTATGGGCGGGGTGAAGGGGTTAACTTCTAGTGACAAGGAGGCGCGACAAGACAGCGCTGACTGGAGCTTCCATTGGACATGAAGCGCGAACGCGTGCTGACGTGGGAAGGAAGGGGTTAAGGTGAGCAGTAGGCGGGGACAAGCGACACGGCCGCACAGACAGCGGGAGAAAATGATAAAGCCGCTCGGGCACTAGGGAGCTCCCGTGACGCGCGAGGGGGCGTGTCCGGAGGCGGAGACACATTCCCTAATCTTCTCATGCACTGGAGATCGGGAACGTGCGAAGTGAAGGACTGGACGTGCGCAGTGTAGGCAGGGGGGCTGCGGGCAAGCGCATGGGAGCGTGCACGCACAT